>BSBK01010943.1:410000-784535 GCA_027943335.1 Chamaecyparis obtusa | reverse complement strand
GTATATACATGTATATATATATACATATATGTATATGCATATATATGTATATATACATATATGTATATATATATATGTATATATACATATATGTAGATATATGTATATATACATATATATATATATACATATATGTATATATACATATATATGCATATACATATATGTGTGTGTGTGTGTGTATATATATATATATATATATATATATATATATATATAATCTTATGATCATACTGACCCCACAATAGGTAGATCCCTTATGTGTTCTTTTTATGTTTATGTGGTATTTCTCTTGATTTGTCTTCGCTTGGGGGCATCTCATAGTGGAAACATAATCAATGGAGTTGTTTATGTTTCTGTTCAATCCATTGCTTCTGTTAAAGTTTTAGCAATGACTTTAACGTGGGGGCATACACTCTGCTCACTCTTTGCACACACGCAATTTCAAAATATTTTTCAAAACTTTTCTCCCTTTATGGATTAAAGACTAATCTTCAAAGCATTGATTTTTACCTTATAGGATCTCTTGATCCCTCCAGTTTCAATTTTCAAAGTTTTGATCCGTTAAGGTCGGAGGTATCCTTAACACTGGATCTCTCTTGTTTTGGATTTGCTCTTTTGGAATAGAAGTGAATCCTTGATGGGTTGACTAGTGAGTAGCCATATTCACTAAGCGGTTCAAATCCATCTTTCTAGTTGCGTTGTTTCCTTGTGTGATTCAAAATGGGACATAAGTTCTCATTGGGCGAGGTAATCACACCCTCTTTTCTGTCTTTTTTCTAGTGATGTCTCTCTTATTGTAATCTTTGGGTTGACAAAGACTTGAGTCCCTGGGGGATTGAGGATTGCTTTGTCCCTTTGATTTCAATATGATTTTCTTTCTCTTTGTGATCTCCTTTACCAAGAGTTTGCATCGAGTCCATATTCTTGCTAAAGTGGGGGCTAAATGTATCGTCAGAAAATGGAAGCACTTCCATTTAGGATTGATTTAGCCCTCCGAGTAGGTGGTTTGGGGTCATGTCAAACACCTTGAATGGGTCTTTGACTTGGATATGACTTTTTCCCCTATCCTGCCCTATTTTTTGCTTCTTTTCTACCTATTTCTAGTATTTGGCTCTGAGATTTTGAGGTTCTTGACCTTAGGGTCAAGGTTGATCTTCTGGGTCATGGTCGACCTTGACCCTGACCTAGGTCAAGATCGAGCTCGACCTTGACCCAAGGTTTAAATTTCAAATTTCAAAAATTTATGGATGTCGGGGTTCAGAAAGAATTATTTCCCACTTGCGGGTCAGCTATTTCACTCTTCAAAATGGTAATATCTCAAAAGGTATTTAATTTAGGTCCACTCCTAGGGGTATAGGCCTAATGAGAATTTATTTCTCATATGTCGGCCTCTCTAGAAGTTTGTGCCCTAGATTAGTATATAAGGAAGCCTTCTCCTCTCATTTCAATTCAAGCGATCATCAATTATAATCAAAGCAAGAACAACAAGTGAGAATCAAGCAAGAAGGAGAAAGGAAGTATTCAAGAATTTCAAGCATTAAAGTGTTCAAGCATTCAAGATTCAATTCGTCAAGGAGATCCATTGGTAGCCATTGAAAGATTCAAGCTCTATGAAGCCCTCTTGTTGAAGATTTGTCCATCCATATCCATCCAAGCTTCTTCCTATTCCAAGATCCATTCAAGATTGGTGTTGAAGATCTAAAGACAATTGATTTGAGACATCCTACAATTCTATATCCATTTGGAGCATCCATACTTGTGGATTCAAGGATTTGAAACCTCCACAAGGGTTTCAACATAAGCAAGGTGAATTGTTCCATTTACTTTGTTTATTACTACAAATTCAATTCTATTTCAAGGTTAATTCCAAAACCGGGGTTTGACCACTTGGAAAACCCCTCATCCGAACAACAAAACCATTTTTTTCTTGTAGGTACAAGTGCAGAATAATGAATTATAGAGCAGATTCAGATACCCTTTTCAGAAACTTTTAGGATCCATGAACATAATTTTTGTCGGAGAAATGCAGGTCAAGGTCGACATAAAGGGGTTAAGGCTGACCTAAAACATTAAAGAAAAAGATTTCTGGGTTTTCTCCGTCTCTGTGTTTCTATTTCAAATCCGGTTATAGAATTTCTAGAAACTCAGTACAGACACCAGAAAATAACAATTTCCAAATCTGTTATACTTTGAGGTTAGTATTTGTCTTCAATTCATTTCAATTAAGATTTTAATACTCCCTTCCAAAATGGAATGTAAGGTTTTCCTCTTTCTTCTTATTACTAATCAATTGATTCATTTATGTATTGACCATCTTCTTATGGTTAATCAATTTGGATCTTTCCTTTGGGAAACTAGGATTAAGAAGAGAATCTAACCTTCCCCAATCGTTTCTATACAATATATAAATACACATATTTATTTATTTTCTTTACACATATACAATGTGATTTACATTTATAAGAAGTCTAAGAAGTATGACTTTGTGTATCAACAAGTGATAGGATGATATCCAGGATGTAACATTTAATTTTGTCTTGTGTGCATTCTCTAGCAATAGCTTCTATTGTGTATATTTATCCAAAATATTATTTTATCCTATTTTTTGCGTCCAACTGATTGTAAAGGTTGCACAATATCCCATTGATCTTGATGTATGTGTACTTTTTTGGTCTAGGTTACCTTTTTATTGGCGTGTAAGGACTAGTGACATTTAGAAATAACAAAAAGGAAGTTACTAGATTACAAAGGGTTAAGTTTTGTTTAACCAATCCCCTTGATAAACTTGTTTTACTAACATGCATAATAAAATTGCATGTTATGGGATTGATCATTTGAAATTTGAAATTTCAAAAATCTGACTGAGTTTTCTTATATATTATGTGTTGTGGATTTACTAAGAATCAAGAATGCAAGATATTGAGATAAATAATGGATATATAGAAGTTGAGGTTAATGATAAGATGATTGCATGGAACCATATGTAAATATTGAAAGAATAAAGTTAAAATGTGCATAAAAGTGTGTACGAGTAAAATAGGATGGATATGAGTCAAGGAGGAGCAAAATTATGAGAGCAATACCCCTCGTCTAGAATACTTTCTTGTTTAATATTCTACTTCAAACAAGGAAATGACTATCCAACACCTAAAATGCACCAAACATCTATTATAATGTATTTACAATGTATGAGAGATATAAATTCCTTGATGCATTTTAGGTGCTGGATAAACATCACCCTTCAATAACCCCTCCAAAGTTATAAAAACTAGCTAGGACATCAATAGAAAAAATAGCAATAACATAGATAACACTTTAGAAAGTGGTCAATTATTCCATACCTCACCCACTTAGATACTAAGGAGTGCTACACTCATTTTTTCCACAAATCAAAAAATAAAACCATCCTTCCGACATTTGATAGTACCTTACAACATAAATCATTACATTAACTTTTTTTAATCCATTTTTTTTTTGATCGATAAAAGGCCGAAGCCCTAGACATTTTTATTAATATAAATAATTATATTACAATGTGACCCCGCTCACTGCAGGTGCTGGTAGGAAAGAGCGGGGCTGAGAAAACCTCCAGCCTTGCCCGGGACCATAGGTCCTGACCTTATACAAAAATTTACATGGGCATACCCACGACTCGAAAATTGTTGAGATTTGTTAAAATACATATTTTCCATAGGCATACCCACGGCTCGATACCTATCGAGATTTGTACATAATTTACGTAGGCATACCTACGTCCCGAAAAAACTCTAGATTGCTTTTTTTAAAATCATGAATTATACATAGAAAGGTGATTAGACGAGGATTACATCATTTGTACAATTGAAGCAGAGTTTCTGATCCTCCTACTATGTCAAGTATATGTGTTGAACATCCGAATGATAGTCCTTCTTGAAAAAAACAAGACAAAATTCCTCCGAGACCAAAGTTAACCTGCATCAAGATAAAAATTCTACATCTCTGCTACATAACCTATCTAAGAATATTTGATATTGACTATGAAGCCTGTAGTTAAATACTTTTATTATTGACAATATAATACTAGAAACAAATACTCTTGTGATTAAAAATCCTTACCGCTAAAGATTAACAATTCCTGCCACAAGAGTCTTAACATTTTAGGCATATTTACATTAGAACTAAATATACTCCTTAGTACTATACTAGTGTTCTAACTAAATTCAAGTCATGCCTGGCTAACTATCAGAAAGAAGTTAATAGCAGAGTTCATTATGGGCCTCTAATATTTACATCATTCAGAAAAAGATGCAAAGATTTCCAAGCTCCTCAAATTGTAAGGCAAAAAATAATTAGTTTGAACATATGGTTATATATATATATGTAGATTATATATATATAACCATGTGTTCATACCCTTACCGGATCTGTGAGATCTTCTGAGGCTAATCCAATATATAAATATATATTTGCACAGCTCTATATAATAATATATGTATACTATCATCAATATACCTATATTTATGACCCTTATCTATAAAAGTAACAGGAAAGAGAAGAACGTCTAGTACCTTAAGCCAAACATACTCTGAAGCCTTGTTAGTTATTATATATAAGCCATTTTGAAATACTCATAGGAGGAAGCTAGAATTTATATATAAATATATATATACAAACACCCATATATATATATTTATATATACCATAAACTGCTTTGACACTTGGCCAACTACTTCCAATAGCTCAATGATTCCTCTGTTTGCATACTCTTCACATTGTCTTCATGCTAAGTTGAGGTATATAAAACATGTCATTCGATTTACAATAATCATCCATATACTCATCATCTTAATAGAAATCAATCCATTTTTCGGCCATTATAACTCATCACTGAGTCATTCATAACTTCACAACAATGTCCCTCAATCCCCTTATAATTTGGTACAGACTCCTTGTCGTTCATTATCTTCTCTCATCTGCCCAGTTTATGTCGTCGCATGATCGCATGATATTATTTTAATTCTTGCGATCATGCGACATATGCGGTAATACATCTGAGAGGACGCTATATTTGAGTTTGGCATCCGTTGAAAAATTCTTAGATTTGAACTTATGCCATTGATCTGGTAGCTTTTGAAATGAACGGCCAAGATTATATCATCTCTGACAGTTCCTTTAAGACTCAGGTCCCACAGGCTACATTTCAACATCCCGCTTAGTCACAAAGCATCTTTCTTCCCATAGCGACTAAGCGACTACCGTTGATTTGATATCGCATACAAACTCTTTCGGCCCCACCTGGACATGTGGAAGGATCCCGCTTAGTCGCAAAGCAACTTCCACACCATAGCGACTAAGTGACTACCATTGATTTGATATCGCATACAAACTCTTTCGGCCCCACTTGGACACGTGGAAGGATCCCGCTTAGTCGCAAAGCATCTTCCACACCATAGCAACTAAGCAACTACCATTGATTTAGTATCTACAACTCTTTTGGTCCCACGACTACGTGTCAATATCTCGCTAAGCATCTTTCTTTCCATAACAGCAAAGCGGGAGCCGTCGATCAAGAATCTTATGCAACCTCCTTTTGGACAACTTTTCTCTGCCCCACCTTTACACGTGGAAAGATCTTGCAAGTTCGCAAAAGTATTTGACAGGGATCACGATTATGCGAGGGCTGTTGGATCCTTTCCTTGTTCCACCATAGGTAAGTCCGTTGACTCGGGTCCCACCTAGTCCTCCATTATCGCATGATCGCAAGAGTGTTATTTTATTCACGCGATCATGCGAATGCTTTATCATTGGCGCATGAAATAATATTTAATACTATCCTTGTCGGGCTCGGACTTATAACTTTTCATTATCGCATCTGCGCTGTTAGCATACGTGGGTCCTAGTAGAGTGCATTCACCTGCCCGAACTCCATTGTCGCATGATCGCAAGGCATTATTTTATTCCATGCGATCATGCGACCACTCTATGATTGGTGCATGTGGATTCCCAACCTGGTTCATTTCAACATCAAATTGTACACCGTTTTCACTGTTAGGATCATGGAGACTTAAGGAATTGATTTATACATTCATTTCATGGAGAACATCAGTTTCTGCTATTACTTGAAAATACATTAGATCGATGAGTGTTCGGCTTTGCAACGTCAATAGTTTGAACTTATTATTAAGTCCTTCATAACAACATAACACTATTCTAAGATCCCAGGAGATTCCATAAAAACATATGTCCCTGTCTCTTGATACTACATTCTTAATTAAGGAAAAGATTCAATTGCAAGTTGCCCATTAAAGCAAGTAATAACTTTATTTGTTGCTCAATACATCCCCAGTTCTTATCATACATGTATCCTATGCTTTCCTCTTTTAGATTGTTTTCTGTAGGTGATCAAATGTATATAAATATAGATATACTATTGTGTGATGATATTATTCACCTTCATGAAATTACAAGATTAACTAAGAACAACAAGAATTAGAGTGAGAACTAATCTAATCAATGTACAATTAATCTATCAACATCTCATGGATCTCTAAAATAAAGTGGTAAATGAGGCTCTCAGCTATGATCCTCACTAGTGACACTCTAAAGATGAGAATTAAGCTATATGATATGCAATTAAGATCTATTCAATCAAATTCTAGCTCTATTTGATGAACAATCTACTATGATCAAAGCAATTAAGCTATTAAAATTGACAAGTGAGTGGTGTGGATGCAAATTGCAAGAGCTTTGTTGTAATTCAAAGATATGGAATGGATCCTTAATGCCTCAAAATGCTTTCTACTTATAAGATTTTCCCAAGGGTAGGGGGTAGAGTGAGTTGATCATGGTTATGCTTGGGTAAGGTCAATTGGCTTTGCTTTGTCCATAAATGGGGGGACAAGGAGGGGACAATCATTTAAATGGTTTCAAAAGGCTGGACCATTTCAATAAAAGTGAGTGATTTGTGTCCATTTTGTCTCCAATTTGCTTTGTTGAGGGAAATTACGATTTATTAATTAATTAAAGTAATTAAATTTAGCCATGAAGGGTAAGAGGTTCATTTTGATTTTTGCTTTTCAAAAACTATGTCATTAATTGAATTTAATCAATTTCTTAGTGTTTTTCCCCTTTTCAAGCTTTATTTAATCATTTAATCATTTAATTGAATTTTCCTTTGATTTGAATTGTCTTTGTTACATTTATTGATTTTTCGTGCTATTTTGTTGATTTGATGCACCTTTTGATTGATTTAAGCCTTTTGCCAATTTTCCATGTCTACAACTGTTATCAACATATCTATATTTATATATATTAAACTATAAAAGGTAACAGGATTGAAGACTTCCTGATTCTAATCTTGCAAATCGTTATATCTTAGCTTTAGGCATCAATATATATATCTATATATACTATTACTAGTACATATATATCTATATACCTAATATAAACTCTGACTTTAGGATCCTTTAACTTAATATAGGAATACCAATTGTGACTATGTTCCATACTGTATTCTCAAATGCATTAACTGTGCCTCATCTTCTGTAACACGAAATGCTTCCTTGAGTAAAAATAATGCTTAGAAGACCTTGCTAGCTTAAAGTAAGATAAGATGGTATATACATACGTTTATATATACATATATATAATGTGCATATATATAAGCATATGTACATACCATTATCCTGTCTGAGGACATCATTAATATAGCACTTAGCAAGGTTTGTTAAGAAGAATATGAATATATGTATATACCTATACATATATTCATATACTCTTACCCATGTCTAGCTGTGTAGCAAAATAGTAAAAGTATCCATTGACCCCCTTCCCAGGGGCATCGCCTCAAGGATTTTATTAACTCCTTACAATAACATAATTAACATGACTTAGTCCATATAATGATAACAAATTAGCCATGAATACCTTCATGTCAAAGGGAAACCGATCATGATTATCAATTCCAAGTATTTGCTCTAAGAGTGTATAATAATGTCACCCATGTATTATGGAGACGCCCTTTAATCTGTTGTTGTGAAAGTACTGTTGCCCAAAATTTCCTTATCATTCCCTTTTTGGCCGCATCCTATTTGTTCCAAGAAATGCTCAAGTGTCAAAGCCCACTGTGTTTTCTGTCTTTTGGCCTGAAAACCCAGTGTGTTTTCGACCTTCGATTTGAAGGCTCAGGATGTTTTTGACTTTTGGTCCAAAAATTCTCTGTATTTTCGACCTCCAGTTAGAAAACCTTCTATATTTTTGACCTTCAAGTGCGCAACTCCGACCAGGCAGGTCCCAGATCCTCATAGTCGTGCAAGTGCAGTGGAGATCCGACGGCTGTCGCATAATCTCATGGAATCTTTCGAGCCCATGAGATCATGCGACAATGGTCAGATTAGAATCTTAGTGGGTTTGTGCTTTTTAAGTGAGGTGGCATATTTCCTAAGCACGCTATCGTGACCAGGTGGGTCCCAGTTGCTAACGTCACCGCGGGGCCAGTCAGCAGTCATGCAAACAGCAAGCCGCCAGCGGTCAATGGTTAACATCTTACGGTTGGTCGCATGATCGCATGGGCTCTTCCGAGCCCATGTGACCATGCGACAAACCGTCAACGGTCACAATAAAGGCATTTCATAACAGTTTCAGTGGTGCGGTTACATGCTTGTCGCATGATCGCATGCAGCTTCCCAAGCGCATGCGACCATGCGACAAGCCTTTAGCGGTCAGCAGGGACTATGACTCCGGCGGTGGGTCAGTGGACAGTAATGTATCCATTTGGACTGAGGTAAATGCATAGGATTCAACATTTGATTCCACCTTTCTGGATAAATGCAACCTTTGGAAGCCATTGGACTGAGGTAAAAGCAATGGAGATCAGATGACTGTCGCATAATCTCATGGAATCTTTCAAGCCCATGAGATCATGCGACAATTAGAATCTTAGTGGGTCCATGTTTAATGAGTGAGGTGGCATAATTCCTAAGCGCGCTATCGCGACCAGGTGGGTCCCAGTTTCTAACTTCACTACGGGGCCAGTCAGCAGTCAAGCAAACAACAAGCCGCCATCGATCAGTGGTTAACATCTTACGGTTGGTCGCATGATCACATGGGCTCTTTCAAGCCCATGCGACCATGCAACAAACCAGCAGTGGTCACAATTAAGGCAGTTCACAATGGTTTATGTGGTGCGATTTCATGCTTGTCGCATGATCGCATGCGGCTTCCCAAGCGCATGCGACCATGCGACAAGCCTCTAGCGGTCAGCATGGACTTTGACTCCGGCAGTGGGTCCATGGACGGTGATGTATCCATTTGGCCAGAGGTGTCAAAAGTTCTAGCGGGCCCGGGTGGCTATGTGGCAGCAGGGTGAGATCTCAAAGGCTTGTCGCATGATCGCATGAAGCCTTTCGGGCTCATGCGATCATGCAACCGTTGACTTTTTCAAATGCAATACGGCCTATTTTTTGTGACTTCCGGGTGGGGTATTGTAAGGTTATGGTCTACACAGTAAACCATCTTTTCCAGCCCTTCTAAGTGCTATCATTGGCAGAATCCCGCTAATGATGATAATGATAACTTCCCCAAGCAAACATACAAGTAATGCACTAAGCTTCTAGCTTCGGCTATTATTCCATAAGTAATCACTAGTTGAAATGATAACAAGGAGAAAAAGGATTAAATTCTGATTCCCTGCTGGTTCATGATGAGCTCACGAGTATAAGAGATGATGATCCAAATTTATACCTTACTGGTAGTTTCACCATGTAACGGGAAAACTGGGTGCATTTAATTATGATTTTATTTGCAAGTGCTCTGTTATTTATTATGCTACCTGTAAAAAAGGCTTTGCAAACACTCAATACCTGATGCACACCTCTGAATAAAAAGGCGTACTATGTATAGAATATAAACCAAGATTGTAGGTACCTACATCCCTTACTCTAATACCCCGGTCCATCCCTATCCTCCTATCTTAGCTGAGTTTACAGGTAATAATTTTTAGTTGCTTGGGGATCTTCAAGCAAGGCCACTAATACTAGTATCTACCTATAGCCAAATTTAATGTCTTTGGGCTAAATGACCTCCTATAATTTGTACTAATTCCCCTATAACTACTACAAACCTATAGTTTAGTAGAAATTCATATTAAGTGGAATGTTACTGCATCTGTGTTAAAACCAAAAAGTTTGTTAGAATATAAGCCTATGTAGATTATTAGATATACTGATCCATAATTGTAACTTCGTTGGCTCCTAGATTGGCTAGCTTATCTGCCTCTGTATTACCCTCTCTATATGTGTGTCTTATTTCATACTTAGGGATCCCCTCGATAACTTGGTTAATCTCTTCTATTTTCAAGTTAAGGGACCAATTGGGAGTTTTCTTGTTTCGGATGGCATTGATGATAATTTGTGAATCTCCTTCGATAACTACTTTGGATAAGTTGATCTTCCTACACAATTTTAAACCTTCTAAGGCCGCTATGCATTCCACCATGTTATTCATGGAAGGATTTATGGGACTGAAGAACTTAGCGATGGCTTCTGACTTCCAATTGCGAATAATCCCCCCAATACTTGCTACCCCAGGGTTACCTCTAGAAGCTTCGTCAAAGTTAATTTTATACCATCCCTCTCTCAGAGGGATCCATTTGCAAGAAACTCGGTCAGCCTTCACTTTGGGTCCCCCTTTGCCATATAGGGGAGGAATATCTAATTTTGGCCATTTTGCTCTGATTTTGTTATCCCAATTCTTGAATGCCTCTTCATAGCTTAGCTTGTTTCTGAGATTACTATTGATATTTTCTACTATTGATGCTTCTATTTTATTTATGATTGAATTCCATGGTAATTTTTGACCTGTGAAAATCCTCCTATTTCTTTCTTTCCATAATTCCCAGGCAACTATTGCCGGGGAGATGGTCCATATATCCTTGTATAGATTATCTTTATAAAGTGATGGCCATGCTTTAAGGTTACTTAATAGATCAACGTGGAGAGCAGACTTCCAGCCTAAACATTAATGAAGCCAATTCCAGCAGTTTTGGGCATATGGGCAGTTTAGGAGGATGTAATTAACATCCTTGGATTGACTCTCACACATGGGGCATCTGGACGGCCCTTCAAAACCCAATTTCTTAAATATGTCTGCTATCAGAATTTTATTTTGCAAGGCAGCCCATAAAAACATACCCACTTTTGGGAGGCCAGATTTATTCCAGCAAAGGTTCAGAGGGATATCTATATCGTCCATCTTCTGTTCTCGGATAATGGTATTGTAGCCCTCCTTTACAGAATAGTTACCATTCTTTAATCCTACCCAAATCAGTCTGTCTAATCTATTTTTAAGTACAACTTCTCTCTTTTCCATTATTGACGTAAATTTCTGCTTCTCCTGCCATACAGAGTCAATTTCTTCTAAATTGCTCCATTTATTACTCTCTTTCTTACATATATAATCCTTGAGAAAGATGCCTTTGACTCTTTTACATTCTTCCATAAACTCCATGGAAAAACCCAAATTGCTAAGGGGAGTGAGACCTGCCCACAAATCCTCCTCAAAAAGAACTTGATCCCCTACACCTACATCCCACAATAAATAGTTATTAATAATTCCTCTGCATCCTTTGATGAAATTCCATATCCTGGATCCTTTGACATGTGTGGAGGACCTGAAGATGTTGATGGGATCCACATCAAGAATGTATTTCTATAATAATATCGACACCCATTTACATCTAGGTTCCTTATACATTCTCCATATAAGTTTAGCTCCCAGGGCTTGGTTTTGCCATAGAAGGTTTTTAATGCTGAGGCCTCCCTTAGAAATAGGTTTACATAAGGTATCCCATTTTATTAGGGCAATTTTTTTGTCTTCTGATGGGCCTTGCCAATAAAATTCTCTAAACATTTTATCTAGGTTCTTTTTAATATTTATTGGTAAAGGGAGAATTGACATCTGGTACGTGGGTATGGCCGAAAGGACCGACTTGATCATAGTTGTCCTTCCTGCCTTTGTTAGCCATCTTCCTTTCCATGAGCTCTTCTTATTTTGGACTTTGGTAATCACTTGTTGCCAAATTTTGGAAGATAGGAGACCTTTATCCAGGTCAATGCCCAAATACTTACACGGAAACTTGCCAATTTTATAACCCATCAACTTACAAATCTCTCTTTCTACTCTCGGTGAGGTATTAATGAAGAAAATTTCTGATTTAGTGGGGTTAACCCATTGCCCTGAGGCTTTCATGTAAATAGTTAGGATATCTTTAAATGCTTTAGCTTCTTGACAGTTGGCTTGACCAGGTAGAATCGTATCATCTGCAAACTGTTGGTGTGTGATATTTGAAATGTTTTTAGCGACTTGTAGACCTGAGATCTTTCCTTCCAAATGTCTCTTTGTTATAGATCTTCCCAAAGCTTCTGCCATGATTACATATAGAAAGGGGGACATTGGGTCCCCTTGCCTAATGCCTCTCAAGATACTAAAGAAGCCTTCTAGAGTGCCATTAATTAGAACCGATATCTTAGGGGTTGAAATACAATTAAAAATAAGATTGACCCATTGCTTAGAGAAACCAAAAGCTTCCATGCATTTGCAAAGGAATCTCCATTCAACTTTGTCATATGCTTTTTGAATGTCTATTTTCATAAACATACTTGGTACCTTTGTCATTTGAGCAGTATGGACTAATTCTTGTGCTATAATTATTCCATCCAGGATCGATCTATTCGCTACAAAACCTGTCTGTTCTTCTAAAATTATATTGGGCAACAGTGTTTTAAGTCTATTTGCTAAGCATTTAGAGAGGATCTTGTATATTGTGTTACAGAGGGATATTGGCCTGAAATCCCCAGGATCCACACTTTTATTTTTCTTTGGGATTAAAGCAAAAAAGGTGTTATCGATTTCACTTAGCAGGGACCCCGCGTTCCTGGTAGCTTCCACTGCTTGCCATACCTCTTCCCCAATAAAATGCCAACACTTCTGGAAAAAACCTGCTTGAAAACCATCCGGACCTGGCGCTTTATTCGGGTGAAGTTGGAATACTGCCACTCTGACTTCTTCGAGGGATAACTTATTATTTAACATTTTATTATCGAGCTTCGTAATCAGTTTAGGAATGGCTTTAAGCATTTCATTTTGTGCTGAAAGGTCAGATGCATCTGCACCATTGAGAAGGGTATGATAGAAGTTCATTATCACACTCGATATCTGCTTAGGGTCCTCATTTATAAGCCCATCACTTGACTTAATTTTAGCTATTCTGTTGATGCTTCTATTGCACTTAGTGGTGTTATGAAATTTTTTTGTATTGCTGTCTCCTTCTTTTAACCAAGACTCCCTAGATTTTTGTCTCCAAAAAATTTCTTCTTTAAGAAGAATATCATTGTACTTAGCCATTAATTCCTTTTCTCTATGATAGCTTAGTTCATCCATACCTTGTTCTATAACTAAATTGTTGAGGTCAGCTATTTCTTGCTCCAACTGATCCTTTTCTTCGAAGATATTATTAAAATTGTTCTTATTCCATTCTAATGCTTTATGTTTAATAATTTTTAATTTTGCTGTTAAACAATACATTTTAGATCCTTTTATTGAAATTTGTTTCCACCATTCCTCCAAGAGATTTATAAACTCTGTGTTTTGGAACCACATAAACTCGAATTTGAAAGGACTTCTAGCTGGTTTGGAATCCTCTATAATAGTGAGCCTAACCGGAAAATGATCTGATCCTGCCTCTGGTAGAATCTCTGCACTATACAATAAGTTACAGATTCCATCATTCATCTTAACGAAGAATCTATCTAATTTTTCTGCTATATGGCTAAAACCTGCTCTTCTATTGTTCCAAGTGTAAATGCCATTGTTTGTGTTTATGCTAATTAGATTATTGTCCGATGCCCATTTAATGAAATCCTTATGAGCTTGTGATATATATTGAGAACCCCCATATTTCTATTCTGTATCTAAAATAGCATTGAAATCCCCTCCAATAAAGAAGAGGGAATCTGAATTTACAGATAAAAAGAGGTGGATTTCCTGCCAGACTCTCCTCTTATCCTCATTAGGTATGGGGCCATATACGTTAATTAAGTTGAATTTTAAATTAGACTTTAGACTTTTAATTTCTAGAGCCAACCAGTTACTATTATGGGATAAAAGTGTGGCTGCTAACTTCCTAGGATCCCATAATACTACTAACCCTTCGGAAGTACCTATTGAGGTCGCGTACTCTGCTTTCCATATGCCTAATTTTTTGCTGAACTTGGAGCTTCCTACTTTATTAAGTTTAGTTTCCTGTAATAAAATAATTTTGGATTCAAAATTTTTAAGGTATCTTTTAATTAATCTCTGCTTATTAGGGGCATTTAGTCCCCTAATATTCCATGTAGTGACTTTCATTGTTCTTGGGGAAGGCACTTCCCCTTCCCTGTGTTCAGAATATCGGCTAATTTCTTTTGATTACCTGAATTTCCATCTATGGTTCTGAGTTCAACAACTGATTTTCTCCCTCTTTTCTTTTTGATTCTGTTAATATTTGGTGTACTAAGGCATCCTCTATTCATTGCTATTCCCAAATGTCTATTTTCATTAGTTATGCCAAAGAGGCCTTCTATGGAATCTTTAACCATTGACATGTTTCCCGCTATACTGATGATCTTGTCCTGCTGCCCTGCACTCACTTGTTCTGGTTCCGTTTGTATATTGATCTCATTGTTATCTATAATCTCTTTACCATAGATCTCAATTACCTCATCTGGATTCTTTGGTATTATCACATTAAGGGATTCTATTTCTATCAGGATTGTTGTTTCTGGTTCCTTCCCCTTGTGCATTGATTCGATATCATTTATATTGCAACAGGGAACCTCTTTATTGGTTCCCTCATTTCTTGAGCCTTCATTTTGAATAGAAATAGGGTCCTTTTTTGGACTCTGTCTGTCTTCACCTTTATCCTTTGCGTTTATTTCATAGTCTCCTAGGAGCCTATCACCACTTTGATCAGGGGTTTTTAATAGTTGTATTGTTTCATTATTCTACTTCTGGGCCTGAACTAAAGTTGCATTGCTGATATATCTAATTAATGTTTCTCTTTGGTAATTTAGTTCCTCCAGATCAAAAATTTCATCCATGAACATTTTCATAAGATCCTCTACAAGAGATTCTCCTAGGCACTTTATAATTTGGTCTACTTCCTCATTACATTTTTCTTCAGGATCCCTATTTGCTATTGAGGATGAGCCCTCTGGGTACACCAATTGATCTACTAATAAATCTGTATCATCTTTGACAGTCTTGCTTTCTATCTCTATCTATTCTGTTTCCAAAAATAGAATACCCTCCACATTTGGGTTGGGCATACTGTTATCAGCTAAGTCCCCCATTTCCAAATTAAGAACTGGATTTCTATTGTCCTCCTTCTGCATTGCTTTATGAAGAGAGGGGGAAACTATTGCCTTTTCCTCTCCTTCTAAGGGGCAAATTCCTATATCCTTAATCTCCTATGGAAGGTTGTTTATCAACTTGCCCTGATCTTCCCCTAAAGTTCTAGGCTCAAATTGAGATATAGGTCTATTTGCATTATATTCTTTAGGTCCCTTTATATTGAAACCTCCCTTGCCCTTACAGAAGTGGATTTCATAATCATTGCTAAACCGATTTAATGGATTAGTGCTTGCTTGTTCTATATTGGTGGTTTTGTTAATTTCCATATAATCTTCTAAGATAATTGGGTTAACAATAATAGAGTTAGAATTGAAACTTAATTGTATAGGAGAGATATATTTTTGGTGGTAATCCAATTCTACAATGATTATCTGATCTACATGCATGTTTGTTGTTTCAGCCATTCTAATAAAACTACCAATCTTATTTCCTATATTGCAGAAAATATCCTGACTAGACAATTCCAATGGTACATTCTTAATGGTTACAACTTTTTCAACTTTAAAATTCTTCAAATACATGGGATTGAATAGAGGGATCCAATCAAACAAAGCAAAAGGAATACTTCTAAATTTAAGACACTTTTTTCTTTTAATGCTATTTTTAATATCTATATTCTTGCAATCAATATACATGAAATTTTCCATGAGTCGAGAAATACTTACCTCTCCGGGAAGTAGTGATGTCAGCTCTGTGACTAAGACATTGATAGGAACCCCTGTACCTTTCCATATGTAGATTAAGCCTGTGTTTGCAAGGTATTTCTGCTTTTGGGCAACATCATCACTATCTAGGATGAGATTATCATAGTGCATACCAACCTTTGAGATGCCTTTATTCAAATCCTTACCGCGCCTATGGGGAGGCGTATATGTGAGATTCTGGTGATTATTATTTTGCAGAACAGAGTATTGCCTATGTTGCTTACAATCAGACAGAGTGGGCCTTGCTAATCTTTTGCGATGCGGAGGGCTATAGATTTTGGTAGTTGCAATGTTCCTCCAATCCCCGACAGAGAAGGAAGGATTTTTGGCTATAATAGGGTAGGGTTTCCTTTGCTTAGGCTGTGCTAACACATCTTTCTTGCTCTAATGTGCTGGTGCCCTATTAATTTCCTTACCTATCATAACTCCTTTCCTTTTATGCGGGGGTGAGTAAATGCCAGGTAAGTTTTCCTTCTTACTTAGTAAATCAAACGCATTCCTTAATGGTAAACTATTATCAATGTGAGCCGAAGTAGAAACCCTAACCTTATTCTTCCTTTTAACCGAATGCCATGCCCAATTTTGATCTATGAAGCACCTTGAGGTAGCCTGTGCTGTAACTTTTCCTTCCCCCGAACCTGACTGGGGTATATTGACATTATGATCTGAATTAATTCCAGATTCATGAATACTTGCGTACCTGCTACTAAGCTTAGCCCTTAACGCATACTTGGTTTTTGCAAACATATCAAACTGCCTATCCAGAGATTGAACTGTAAAAATGTTAAATGTAGGTTCATTGTTCTGCCCTAATTTCTTAAAGCCAGTCGAAGCCTCTGCTAAGGAACTAAAGTTCTTTTCTTCAATCCCTCTTTCTTTTAGAGAAGATTCGGCCATGCTTTTCTCCTTTTGCTTAGCAATGAAACCCTTTAAGTGTTCATAATCTGATCGATACGATCTTTGGTCTGGTTCCCTACATTCCAACATTTTGTGCCCATATAACAAGCAATTGAAACAATAACCAGAAAAAACCTTGGCATCTCTATGTTCCGTGCTAGTGTTCGCATGAAAGCCAGCCTTGGGGGAAGAAGATGGAAGCAAGACGCCCTGCTTCCTTGCCTCCTCTTTCTGATGGAAAAGGAGCCCTTTTCTAATCTATCGCTGCTGCAGAAAAGACTTTCGCTGAATTCACATTTTCTTCATATCTCGCTATTTTCTTCATTCTTTTTTAATCCATTTTTTATTTTCTCCTTTGATTCTACAAATATAAGGAAAATTCACTTAAAAATATAATCATACAAAAAAGAAAATTAGAGAAAGTAAAATATAGTGCTATTTTTAAACCATGCACAAACAAGAATGTAAATACGTAGCTCATGTAGAAATGAGATGATTCCCAACAAAATTTGGCAATTGCCCATAATGCTTGTTTCAAAATCTCCATTTGAAAAATATATAAAAAGAAAACTATACCTTCATAGGTAATAATAATAATAATAATAATAATCTAAACTAGATTAGATAAGTTTGTGGAAGTAAGCAACGTATAATTCTTTACAAATAAAGGCAGGAATTGTATGATTCCTTGACAAAAATGAAAAAATTGTTGAATGATCTTACTGAAGAAAATTTTCAGATGTAAATATTTGCGAGCGAAGTGACACTGTCGCGCGTAATTCGGACTTAAATCTTTTCCAATCAGGTAAGCGCGCCGCCATTAATCTCGTACCGTAAGCACAACGAAGGCAAAAATTGTTGGGTCATGTTCATTTCATTTTTAGGCTGCACAGAGAATTTTTGTGTTAGGTTTAATGTCGCGCTCTGTTTTTTTTTCCAGATTTTGTAATGCATTTGATTTCAGTGTGTGACTTTTCTTAATGGGAGTTATTGGTAGGGTTCTTTTACTGCGGCATTTCTTTTTTGAAGGAATTTCATAAATTGTTTGCTAAATGGCTTAAGAAATATATTTTATATATTTAGGGTTTAAAAATATTTGAATGCGAATTTTTATGTTTGGGGTTCATATTGGTTTGGTTTTGCTGGTAATTGTCCTTAGAGAAAATTGTTACGCGTTTATGTTTACTTGATCTCAGTGTAAGAAGAATAAAATGAGTTGTATAATGCTACAACGATATATGTTTTTTGTTGAGATATTAGCAAGCAAACGTTTTAAGAAATTTTTAATTACAACTCTGTGTTGTTACTTTTTTTTGGTTGTCTCAACGCGAGAATTTAAGGTTGAAAGTATACCTAAACACCAATTTGTTGTACGCTTAATGGGGTCTTTCATGGCTCTTGAGTTCCCGATCTAGTTGAGAACCCATCCACGCGTTTTGTTGGGACAAACTTATTGGTATCAACATGTTGCAGGCTACATTGAGATAGGCCCGAGACCATGGTGGATTAGGATTTGGTAAAGTTTTACGGGCTGTCGCTGCCAGAATGTTTGATTTTTTGCAATTTGCATGAAATGACATTCTAACCAAGTTTTTAAATAATGCTCACGCTGTTGATAATCCAAGAAATATTGCCTTTATCAATGATAATTGATAAATGATGGATCAAGAAGTATGACCTGAAACATATGTAAATAAAATTGCAGAAATCTTCAAAATTTATTTATAAAATTAAATACCATTGGTGGAAATGCAAGTTTCTATGCATTAATTCCTGTGATTTGTAAATTGCCCCCATTTGCCCCCATTTAACCATGATCAGTGTTAGCTGTCAATCCATCATTAATTGTATTTCTTCTGTATGATTCACTCATGACTTGCACTTAGCTCCATTGTTAAGGTTTACTGCACCCAAATTGAATGTGGTGTATAACTTGGAAAGAAACTTCTCTCCATTTAAACATTCCCACAATTTGGATTTAGGTGGCAGAGGTAATTAACAGATTAGAATACAATCTGTACTGGAAAAATGTTTTTGAGATGTCTGCATAAAGCGCAACTGTATTTCTGAACGCTTGGCGCTAATTGATGCAATTTCTCGCACCTAGATAAAGAAGATGAGGATGTAAATCAATTGATGGGCCGAATCATGTGTTTATGATGTATGAAAAATATATCTTTGAAGACAAAGGACACAATCTTTGGAATGCTCAGACTATAACGATTAATGCATCTGATTACAAGGTAGCTAATAGTTAAGGTGCATAGAAGCATCAACATCACCAGACAAGTGTAATTGAAATAATTAATTCACAAGGATAATTAATACATCAATAGGTAACTTAATTAAACACATTGTAATACTGTTCAGCTGACTAATCTTATTCCAAGTTAACCACCGAGACAAAGGAAATAGATAAAAGTATATCGTGAGGAGAACACAAAGCTTTCCTGCACAGTTAGCAAAGAGCAAGGAAAGAGATAAAAGTATTTTTATGGGGAAAATGCAGAGCATTTTTGCACTCTTTCTCTTTCATAGGCCAAATCTTTTTTTATTTGAAGCAATTGGGATGTAAAAGTAGGTAAGTGTAGTTAGTAGTCATTGGATATTGATAGGGAACGAAACAATGATTATAATCCAATTGCACATTTTAGTTGATCCGTTTCCTAGGAATAGCCATGCTACGAATGCTGTGAAACATTATTTCTAGCGGTGATCTTACTATTAGCTTCAGTTTGCTGACATACAAAATTAAAAGACAGGTTGGAATTCCCTGCTTTGAATAATTAAAACGAATAATCAGCTATTCTTTTGATTATAATAAGCTCTAAAAAATAATTGTTAACTATCTTTATTCTCTAGTCTTTAGATGATCACAATATTATTGGGAATTATCACATTCTGTTCACTGTTGTAGATGTTTCTTATTTGAATGCCTTAGGGACATTTCAGCCTTTTCTGAATCATGAGTAAATCTAATATTTAAATTTATGTTGAGAACATTATTATAATTCTATGTAGCCATGGTCCGATGGGCAATTTTCTAGTAGAAAGGCACAGTGATTATCACAAAGATGACTGAAGGTCAAGTTTATTGGGTACATTCCCTGTGTTAAAGTGGATATGTTAATGTGAGCCACACCTGGGCAAGGCTAGGTGCATGTCCTAGAGAAAAAACACATAATGGAAATCCCTTGGACTTGGCATCTAAACTAATGGTGCTATAATTCTGATGGTGCACTCCAATGATGATAGGTGAGTCTCAATCTCTATTTAAAAATACATATCATCTGGATGGTGGGTAAGTGCAACAGTTAATCTGTAAAAAACACCGTGCACTAACATGGAACAGAATCTGGAAAAGAAACATTCAATGAAGTTGATTGTTTTTATATAAAAGTTAATCAAATGAAAAATTCCGATCTTCCCTCACTCAATGGCTAATGATTGAACACAGCTGATAAGAATAAGAAGACTATAACCATAATAAACATCAGATTTTTGCAGTCCATGGGTTCTTTTGGAAAAATCTGCATGTCAACTTTTTGTTTCGATGTTTTGGATCACATTCAGTTATCCATCATCATTTGTTTTTCAGATGATGGCTCACTGAGCATGATCTGAAACTTTGATGCAAAAAATTGACACACAGTTTTCTCAAAGGGCTCTACAACTTAAAGATTTTTAACTGCCCAATAAAACTGTATTGCAGCTTGCTGAATTAGTAAGCAACTTAAAACTGCACAAAAATTATCAGCTGCTACAAGGCCCCTGTATATAATCTAAAATAATTTTTTAAAATATAAATATAATATATGCAAGGTTATTCCCACATAGCAAATTTATTATGTTAAACAACTTTTTCTAAAATTACCTGCAACAATCTGCAGGAGTTTTTACTAAAGTTGCTTAGAAGTCTTCTTTAAATTGTAGATAATTTAAAATGCAGGGCTGAATTGTATAATATAATGCGGGATCTGGCAGTCTTAAAGTTATGCATAAGAACCCACTTAAATGTACTTTTCCAGTATGAGCACTTTTACATGGCTTGCAAAGGTTTAAGAATCGTATCGCTTGCAGACTTACCTGATTCAGGTCAGGCTTGGTAAAACTTTTCAGTCCAAGTCCCTGTGGATTTGCCAATAAATCAACTTGACCAGACTTGGTAGACCTAGTGAGAAAGCAGAAAATTAGGGAAGACTTGAGCCTCAGCTAGCATTTGAAGTAGGAAAAGTACAGTAGTTGAATAAAGTGAACACTGTTCTTTTTGTCTTTTCTCTGGCAGACTAATGCAGAGCAGGGAAGGGTTTCAGTGCATAGTTGGGTTTTGATGGCTGTTTCAAGAGTTTCACTGACGAGCAAGGGCAAAACTTAAGCTTTTGTAAATATCCCTGCTTTTCATAAGTTTTCAGTTTGCCAAGTCTGATCGAAGCTTAAACTTGCTGAGTTCAAGTCTGGCTACCAAGATAGGAAACATAGATGTAATCTTGTTGTTGTGAAAAAAATGTTGTCAGAGTTCTGAAATATCTGGATTTTTTTGAACTCAAAAGTTCCTGCAATTGTGTATATGTTTGGACTCTGAAAAACTAGTAATAACAAAAATGGAGAAATGTGAAAACCTGTAAAACACTTGAAGAAATCTGCCAATGAGTTGCTAGTTTACTACTTTTTGGTAAACTGGTGTGGGAAAACAGGATTTCAATCTCGCTGGAAAGTATATCAAACATATTACATTAAGAAGAATATCTTTCTTCAGTAGGTACACAATACTGCCTCAGTCCAAATATGTGACAGCATGAATGCCGACTTGGCTGAACATTGTGTCAAACTTGTGCGTAAAACTGCTGCCCAAAGACAAGAATAGGCCAAGGCCTTACCTGCAATGGATTTTACTGTTACATGATGTTCACTCTGTGGAGGTGGGATAATTATTTCTAATCTTGACTATTGTTATTAATATTAACCAAAATGACAACTGAATTCAAATAAACCTCAGTAATTGACAAAAGTTAAATACTAACGACGTATAATGACTTTAACTTTCTTGTTGTTATAGATTTGCAACTCTGTCTAGTGTTCACCTTTTAACTTTCCTTGTGCACAAACATCAATGAATAGTTGCATTCTTAGAGATTCTGTTTTTTAATCATCTTTCATTGTTTGCATGACTAATCACACTTATTGATGTTGCAGCCTGTAGATTAGCATATTTCCATTTATATCAAAATGGTCTCTGAAGAGTACATTGAGCTTCCCCTTAGTCCATGCACGGATAGTGGAGGAGGGAAAAATCCAGAGGAGATTTCAATGGTACAGGAAGTCAACAATGAACTTTTCAAGATGGAAGGGGAAGAAAACATTGGCCTAAATGAAGATGGAAGCAAAGATGCTGTATCGGGCGAAGAAACTGATACGGATGGAATGGCTGTAGAGGGGGGAGAAACTGATAAAGGTGGAATAGAAGGTAACAGTCATATTTTGGAAGATGACAATCAAGGAAGAGGAAATGAGATTCAGCAGGGTTTGAACTTCCATCTTAAATCTTCTTCAATATTTACAGCAGATGAGTATGAACTAACAGAAATGAAATCTGACCCAGTGAGAGAGGATGGAAGCACAATTGTTGGGGAAAGTGAGGCAACAAAAACTGATACATCTTGTATCTTGTAGATACGCATGCTTATGATTAATGTTTTGAACCATTTCCAGATTTTAAAAAAGCAAAATATGTGGTAAAAAGAGCTTCTTTTATATACTGTAGGATTCAATTTCTAGCTTGTGATACACAGGCTTCAGTTTCATGCTTTTATGTGGAATGGTTTTCAGTTATGTTTGATATTAACATATTATAGACAAAATTGTAATATCTTGACTCGAGATAAATAGCTAGATCAGGTGTCAAGCGTGCCCGGCTGTCATATATTGATGACCAGCCTTATGTTCATATTATATACAACTATCTACCAAGGTTTGTAACTTCTCTCCGACCAGCCTTATATTCATGTTATACACATGCTATTTACGTTTGTATTTATATGTCTTTTTGAGTACCTTTATTTTGTTTATAACATCTAACATTCTCTACATGGATATCCTGTCCCATTCCTATCAGAGAAAGCAAGAAGAAGCTAACTGAGCTGTTGCAAAATTGGTCCGAGTGGCACTCTCAGTATGTTGCAAATGCCAAGGTATTTCCACCTTATGGTTCTTAATAGGTTGATTACGTTTTAATATTTAAGATTAATTTTTTTTCTCTTTCTAATTTATATACTTGATCGAAGATTTGTTGAGTTCTTAGATTAATTTTGACAACTGAACACCTTCAAGAGTTATAAATTGAGACAGCTTGAGATGCTTTCTCATCTAGTTTCACTATTTACTTAAACACAATTTCACTCAAAAATAAGAATTATAACTTTTTGTTATCATCTAACAAGTGATCGTAAAACAAACAACCCACTCCGAATCAAAAGCAACTCATTCCGTAAACATTTTGGGACAGTTAAGCAGATTAGGCATCCCACAAAGAAAGAAAGCTCAACCTATAAATCAAACATTTTAGAATGCAAACAAATACACCTGATCTCTTAAAGGCCATTTTCTTTCATGCCACAATGCCAACTTGTCCCTCTTCACATGTAATGTCACCTTTGTAAAATAGGAGATCATAATAAATAATACAACATAATAATAAAATTAAAATATAAAAATAAATAAATAATAATAAAATATAATATAATATAATATAATTACAAGTTAATTAAGTTAATGAAAGGTCAAGTCATGAATAGCTCAAATCATACAATCAAAAGAATTCATTCAGTCAATCAATCGTTCAACAACAATCGTGTCATGCTCCTGATTTGACATCAGTTGAACAAAAAACCCATAATTTGAAAATGCCTTACACATGTAAGACTTCACAATCTCATTAATTGCAAAACTTGCTACAGTCACCCATCTTTAGTACGTCGGGGATATTGCTTGCTGGATAGAGTATTTGCTTAAGGGGATTGATTATCTTCCCAATAGCAGCGATCTCCTTTAAGACAAAATTAAGGATTAGTTAAGAATAAACAATAGTAAAATGAAGGAGCAGTTTAGTCATGAAAGGATATACGGTTAGCAGCAGAGGGACACATCTCATTCCAACAGTCACAACCTTGAGGAAGATCATTACTCTCCAACCCTAATGGAGGAGTATAAAAGACATTGCTCAGCATTCAAGGAGGGCAAGAGGACACACTAAGTCAGCAGCAAGAAAACATATGTTCAGCAGAGGTAGTCAATCAAGACATCAGAGAACAATAAAATAAGTAGGAAGAGACAATCATAAAGCAACCGTATCATCTACAGCAGATCAAGTTGTGGTAACACCTTCAGTCATCGTGGTATGAAGGAATAATCGCACTCCTTGTCAATATATTTTGCAGATTTTATCTCTAAATTAAAATATTAAAATATAAATAATTTAAATGTAAAATATAACATATTAAAATTAAAATATAACATAATTAAATTTAGCTAAGTTAATGAAGAATCTAAAGGCATGAAATGAAAAGTTGTGACTCCCTCAAACATGAGATGTAGAAAGGGAGAAGAGATTTTCATTTGAAAGGGGGAGAGAGGAAGGAAGAGAAAAGGGAAGGTGTGAAGCAAGGAAGAATTAATAGAAGAGAAAAAAAGAAATGAGAAGAAACTAAGGAAGTGACTCCTTCAAAGGGCAAAATTTATATAGGGTTGAGACTTTTCGAAAAGGTGGTAATAATGAAGGTATGTGACTTTAGGGCAAAGTATAAAGTGATACTAGAAGGGGACAATACATAAATGTATATTTATATCTATGCAATTGACAATATCAAACGTCTAAAATAATTAACCATATTAGGGAAGGAAAGGAAGTGCAAGGAGGGGGAACAATGAGGCCTCACTTGGTACACCACCTCATGAGATTGGTTGAGTACCACATGAGGCCAAGGGGGACAAGGATTCCACTCTTGAGACCAGGGTTGAGTTAAGTGCACCCTATTGCAATCTTCCCTCTAAGCCTATATGGGTTACTTATTGAGGTAGCTAAGAAAGGGATCCTCAATCATGTGAGATGAGAAGAATAGCGTGATGAAGGGGAATGGTGTATAGGCTCCACTAGGTACTCTACCTCATGAGCATTGTTGATACCACATGAGGCCAAGGGGGACAGAGTTTTCACTTTTTAGGTTAGTGTTGGGGATAATTAGGGACCTCATCATGTCCTTCCTATGTTAACTCTCATTATGGTTGAGCCCATGAGAATTATGTGCTTAAGTGTATTTTTCTCTTAACCCTAAAAATGGGTGTATTACATGTAAAGTTTTATTATTATTTAATTTGGTTGCAAGTTCCAAGACAGTCTTATCTCATCTTATTCCTAGGTTTGGGTTATATCATTAATTGTATTGTGTTCCTTGTTTCATTTGGATTTTGTGAATTTAGTGAAGGTTACAAGTTAATCCAAGAAAGGGACATTACATCGCACCTGACCTTCCCTTTAAAACAGAGATTTATGCTTATTTTTTGTATTCTACAAAAGGGCTATATAAACCCTAAGGGAATGGATACCCTTAGAAATCCACATCCTTTGTGGAAGTCCCATAAAATATATAGTTGATTTTCTCGATTGCATTTCTTTGTCCATGCAAAACTACAAAAACCTTTATTCTATGCAAAACTGAGTAAAATAAATTTCATGCATCAAGATGTCTAAGCTCATCCCAGAATTTCAATTACAGTTTTGTGTTTGTTGTAGATCCATGCAATTTAAGTTCAATGAGTTCATTGTTGAGACGTGAAGATTCAAAATGATCAAGTATTTTTTTTGTCTATAAAATATTTCCCTTTTCTTATTTGTTTCTTGTTTTCCTTGAAAAAACCATTTAAATAACAAAGGCTCTTTTGAGGGAAACATGCCAATATGCCATGATTGATATAGTCGTATACTCTTTCCAACAATCACCTCTATCACATAGGATTCGTAATAATCACCTCTATCACATAGAATTCCTACTTCTAGTCTTCTAAGCAAATATACCATACAACAATCTCACACACACTTTCAATACTGTCAATACCATATGTAGAGCTTAAGCCTCCACATATGGACAACCACCTTGTCAATAAGCAATTGGAGTAAGCCTTTAAAAACAACCATGCAATTATGGTCAGATTGACTTGTGTACAACAAGCAAATCATTCAAGGATTCTGCATGAGCACCAAAAGAATCTATACAGTTTAGGCGTTCAAAAAATATAAAGGTGGTGGGTACTCATCTTTGCCATAGGCTCTTTGTCTCTGTTCTTCAACCTTCATTGAAACACCCTCTCATCCATGATACCCTTTCTTGCAGATTGCTTTTGTGTGATCCTAACATAGACAAATTGCTAAAAACATTTGGTCATCATGGTGATTGATCAATGTCATGATAATCAATTAAAAATTCATCATATAACTGAAACAATGAGGGAGTTAGAAGCCATAAATAGAATGAAATTTAGAAATTAAATGTCTCTTGTTACTTAATTTTTTATTAAAGCAATTAGTGTTGAAATCCACATATAATATCCAATATTAGTATAACCTAAGTTACCATGGTTCGCCCTAGACCCCTCTGAACTAGCCCGAGTGCGAACTGGTCCGTGGTTCGGGTCTAGTTCGCCTGTGGGTCCGGGCAGGGTTTGATTTTCCAGATTCTTCTGTCTGATGATTCCCAGTAGGATGACGTTTGTTATAAATATCTTATCTTGCAGCTGAAGCGGTGTAATACATGACCCCTGGCCATGCTGCTCATCGTGCCTTAACGTAGCAGTTAGTTTGGATGTTAATCTCATAACACTAACATTGTTTGTAAATCGTTTGAACGACGCTTGACTGGGTCAATTCTTGTGTTGCCGTGAATCTCACGTATATGGTATGAGTCTTTCGATATGTTATAATAATTAGTATCGATTCAATTATTTAATATATATATATTAATAATCAATAGCTATTCATTTATATATTTACTTAATTATTTATTAATTGATTAATAACTATTCATTTAATATATTTATTTATTAATTAATAATGAAATATATATTATCCATATTAATATATTTATTTAACAATTTATTAATTAATAATTATTTGTTTAATGATTAATATATATGATTGATATATTCAATCATATATATATATGATTGGTATGATCACGATTCATGATGCTATGATTATAAGTTTATGGTGTTTTTGTTGTTTAAATGTTGTTTTTATGATACTATGTGACATTCTAATTTTAACTCATGCTTCTAGGCTTCATAAATATGTATATATATATTAAAAATCTTACATGTTTTTTCGAACCCGAACCAAACCCCTTTTCAAAATTTTGTCGAACTTGCCAATTGGTTCTTTGAACCCGAACTTCGAACTGAACTCGAACCAGTAACTTAGGTATAATGGTATTTGATGATCTGTGGCTCATGACACCTTTTTGTAATACCCCAAAATTTGAGAACTTACTATTTGACTTTACCCTTAATAAATTAAGACTTTGTGATTAATAAATTAAGGCTTTATACTTAAATTTTCAAATTATATTAAATAGTTAATAGTGCACAATTTCACTTATCATAATGCCTTTCAATTGTTATACCTATGATTTTGGCAACACTTAATTCTGTATGCTATGATTTAGAATTCAGTAGTGATTTAAATTTAAATATAAAATGATAAATAATAAACTATTGTATTCAGAAATTTAAAATTACCAACTTAAATAATAAGTTACGAAATTTTATAAATGTCTATTGTCTCAAGTGGTTAGAAGATCTCATGTCATTATTGACAATATGATAGGAGAGTGTTATTGGCAACAAGATAATCCAGTCAATTTTATAATGCGTTTAACTAGACATGATCTACAGTTACCCGTGTTAATTCAGATTTTGGGGTATAATTTTTTGGAGGGTCAATTAAATCTGGTTGGTGTGAAAATATTTTAAAAAGGAGGGAGATTATTTGTAGAGGGGATAGAGAGGGTGGGGAAAGTGGATTGCCATGCTAGAAGAGGCTGGAAATTTTGGACATGGGAGTTTGGGATTCTGGGGGATTTTGCACTGGCTTATTGCTACTTTATCTGGATGCCATTATTGCTGGTCCGCAACTTTTTTGGGGCACCATTGTACTGGTTTTTACCCTTCAACAAGGGTGGCATTTGTTGTATAACCTTTCCTTGGCTGCCTCTTTTTTGAGGTTTTCCCTTCTCCTTTGTTGCTATCTTATGATGATGTTATGCATTATTTATTGCTTTTATAAGTTGACATAAGGTAGTGTTGTTAAGCATGATATGTTGGCTGATTTTTAGCATTGTAATTATGATAATTCTATATTAAGGCAACTTAATTTTTAAAGTTGAATATTAAAACTATGACAATTAAGAGAGGGTATTAAAATATTGTAATGTTTCTTTAATGGTCATCTTAGTTGTTTTAGGAAGTTTTCTTTTCTGTCTTTAGTTCACGGTTGTTTCATTCAGAAACACCGTCTTTGTAAATCTATTTAAGGAGCCTTCATCTCTATTGTTTAATACATCGATTTACCATAACATGGTATCAGAGCGGGTCGATGGGGTTTTTTTAGAATTTGGCGAATTTTTTAATAAAAACTTTTCTAAAATTTTTTGAAAATATTTTTAAGAAGATTTCTTTTAGGGTTTGAATAATTCAAAGGTTTTTTTACCTCTGCAAATTTGATGGTTTTTTTGGGCATCACTTTTGTGGTGCATTTTCATGTTTTCTTGAAGATCACATTTTTAGATCATTGTTTAATGGGTTTGTGCAATTCTGTTTTTTTCGGCCCTCAAGAGGCCCACATGACCTCTACTTCTCTTGTTTGGCGACACGACTAGTTCTAGGTGCGCGCTTTTTTCTTAAATCCGTGCTTTTTTCTTTGAGCTAGGTGTTGTTTTTTTGGTTTCTCCCACATGACATTTTGTTACAGAATAGTTTTTGGACATGTTTTGCAGTGCTCGCGTCCGAAGTATTCTTTGTTTGTGATCCATTGCTCGCACTTTTTTGCTTGTGCTAGGGTTTGTTTTTGCATGTTTGAAGTCTCGATGGGAGTGCACGTTTTTTTAAAAGTTCTCCATACAAAGGTTTCTTAGTTTGCCTCGTCTCAATTCATTCTCGTCCGCATCTTCCCTCCACTAGGCTGCATTTTCTTCCTGCGAAGGATTTTCATGGCAAATCCAAGTTTTTTTTGTCATTCTTTTGCAATTTGATTTGCTCACATTTTTTGTTGGGGGTAGTTTTTGAATGAGGACTTTGTGACCTATTACAGGGTTGTGGGTTTCCTCACAGTGAGGGTTTTCTGCATGTGACCTAGGGTTTATACCCTTAGTCCCTATTTTCTTTGATTTTGGATGTAAAGGGTATTTTCAATGTTTTGCCACCCAAGGTTTCATGCTGGGTTATCTAATGTCCATAAAAAATTAATGTCTGTTTTTCTAATTTTAGTCCATAAAAAAATAGTGGTGGTTTTAAAATAATTTTCCCTTAATAATTTTGGAAGGGTTTTATAATTTTTCTCCATAGAAAATTATTTTGGGTTTTACTGTTTTTCCTAAAAAATGAAGTTTTGTATGCTAAATTGTGTCTCAAATTTTGTGCCAACTACTTGTTGATGTTTCAGTGTCTGTGGGTTTTGATTGATTTTTCTCCTTAAAAATCATGCTTGTTTTTTTTAGTTTTTTCCTCAAAAATCATTTTTGGGTTTTTTTATTGAAAAAAATCATGACTGGTGTTGTTGGTCTCATGGTTTTTTTATTCCAAAAAAAAAATCATTGGAGGGTATGGGCGATTTTTTTCACAAAAATCGTGGTTTCTTGTTGCTATTCTGGATCACACCTAGAGTTGCTAGGGCAACAATTTGCACAAGGGGTTTCACAATTTTTTCCTCAAATCGTGGTTTCAGTTACAAAAACTAGTCTCGGTGTCTTTGGCTATAGGGAGGGACATTTTTTTGTTTCCCAACGTTAGGTTGGATGGATATTGGTTATCTTGGCCATTTCCATAAGTTTTGCAGAATCAGGGAGGGTCTCAACAAGCAGCTCATTTTGCAGAGTGGTCTGACTAGAAGAGGCCAGCCTTCTATGCATTTGTGACCAAAAGACTTGTATATTGCCTTCTGTAGGGTTGGTAGAAGTTGATAGAACGATGACCATTAAGGGAGGGTATTAAAATATTTTAATTTTTATTTAATGGTCATCTTAATTGTTTTAGGAAGTTGCCTTTTTTGTCTTTAGTTCACGATTGTTTCATTTAGAAACATCATCTTATGTAAATTTCCTTTGTTTAATACATCGATTTACCATAGCAAATATATGTTTCAGATTTTGATATTGTTGTAGTCCAAGCCGTGTATCACATATATTGAAGTCATAACTTGATTATTTGTATAGAGATTGGAATTTCCTAACATTTGGCATCATAGCCTAAATATTTCTTAACATGATAATCAAGTAGATCTTTGATTCCCTTTAGTGTTTGAGTGGACAACTTTCTTCCCCTTGACACTTAACGAATTTTCTTGGTTTTTCCAAGACGTTTTTTTCCCAACCTAAGAGGCTTGGGGAGCTTTAACCTCTATCAGCCTTCTAGCCTTCGTCACACTCATAGGTTGGCAAGATGTGGGAGAAATCTTAGTGGTTTTCTTTAGTTTTGGTCTAGGGATTTTGAACTCTTGCAAAATTTTGTTGCCATTCTTGGCAAATTATTGATGCAATGGTGGTAGAGGCAGAAAATCAACCCTTGATCCAGGTGGATGGTTTCTTTTTCACACAAGACTGTCACGTTCCCGTGAACAGAGAAGAACAACTAATATTACCAACACCGATAGTCAGCACCCACACAAGGATTGACTATCATTAATTAGAGACAGTGATTATACTTTATGATTAATTAAATTTTTTTATTAGATTGATTAACAAAGCAGTTAAAATATGTTCAAACCTATGTTCCACGGAGTTTCCTTGATGGGGACGTTTTAGGGGATGAGGACGTGTTTCCGGTATGAGTACGGGTGCTAGAATAACTGAGAGGGGGGGGGGGGGTGAATTAGTTAGATCAGTTATCCAATAGTCCCAATTACAAAATGTATCTCTTAAAACAAATTCAGCAAATATCTGCAACTCGGTAACATAGAATAATAAACTATCTGTGTCTTTACCGATTATCAGTTAACTGCTCATTGTGATTACCAATCAAATCAAATATGCAATATGTAAAGTATGATAACCAAACATTCATCACAGAAACACATAACACAAAGATTTAACGTGGAAACCCTGTAAAGGGAAAAACCACCTGGGACCGGTAACCCAAAATATAAAACCAATGAAACCAATATTTCTTATATAGACAAGTAAACCGTTTTCTTTTCATCCATTAGATTTTGCCGCTTAATCTTCTTCGTTGATTTTGCTGCTTAAACCTTCCTCGGTAGATGTGTCAATGACTCGGTTCAATTCCATCCTTTAGATCTTCTTCGAATTTTGTTAGCCGTTGATCTCATAACAAACTTTATCTTCCACCTCGAAATCATACACATTCCAGCTCATCAATTTCTGTTGGCTAAACTAAACATTTAGTTCTTTCATCCATACTCGGTTAACGAAGAAATGTGTCGGCGAACACAAGCTCGGTTAATACTGTCGCTCGGTATACACTACACTGGCTCGGTGTATAATGAAGTGCTTCATTTACCGACCACACTGCTTTGTTAAGTTTTGCTTCCAACTTCATAACAGATTACTGTAACATAATCAAGTCAACAATATGAAGTCATAGGCTCATCAATAAGTTACCAAGAGTATTCCTTATCCTCATCTATCATATCCATCTTCCTCTATGTAGATATCTCAGTTCTTCATCTTTTCTCCTCTTTAGGGATGTTTAGATATTTGCAACTATCATGATAAGTACTATCAAAACTAGTTGACATCAATGATAATATAATAACTGATTTAATTATCTTACATATCATTTCAGTACTCGGTGATCTCTAATCACTGATCTTCAAGTCATTCAAGTATTCAATCAGTTGTAGTTCATCAACGGGTTGAAGCCAAAATTTAGGGGATGGGACCTTAGGGGACGACGACTAAAAACATAGGGAATTTTTATATATAGAGACAAAAATAATGATAACAATGAATAGTGATAAACCTTTCACCATAGAGTCATAGACATACATGGAAATTGAAAACTTAGCTATCAAGGATTCAAGATTGAAATGACAATATGATCATGATAAGAATACATATATGATTATATCCAAATATCACATACATATAGCAAAAATGCCCAAAGGCTCCAAGTATCAATGTATCATGCATGAAATCAAATTATCAAAATGACATAAAGTATCCAACTTCATAATAATCAAAAGCAATAATGTATCTGAGTATCTACAAAGCCAAATATATGGCTGTTGTCTAGGAATCTAAATCTATATCTAAATCAAAATCAGAATCTGAATCACTGGCAGCGGTAGGTAGAGGGTCATCATCCAATGGAACACTAAGCAGCCCTGGAGGTGTGTCATCCTCATCAATTTGCAATGCATCCTCGGGATTAACATCCCAGTGTAGTGCTGGAGTCTGCCGATACTCAAGACTCTGCCGCTCTTGTAGTTGCAATACACTGTGAACAACCACAAGCTTCTCCTATCGTCTAGAGGTAAGCCTGTTCCTCTTGACTGATTGGATAAAGCTATATGTAGACCAATTCCTCTTTGTAGAAGAGGAACTCACAACCTGTGAAAGAAGACGAACGGCAAGAGCTTTCAGCTCAGGTGCATCTCTACCATGCCATGTCCACCATCCAATCGGGTCCTTTTGAGCTAATGTAGCTCTATCAGTCCTTGCCTTTGGTCTACCAAAAGTTGGACCACGAAGATTGGAAAAGTCAAGCCATTGCCCCCGAATTTTTGCACCATCCTCTGCATTATACATTTCTAAAAGGGCGTTGAAGAAGCCCTCCTTCACCTATATTGAACAAGCAAAATATTTAAAATTTAGAAGTTAGAATTTAGAAATTAGAAATTCAAATTACAAACATAATTTACAAACAAACATAAATTACCCTCACCTCCTCATCAGCAGATGGAGGCACTCTTGCAGGCCTTGGTGCATACCATTTAGGATTGACTGCATAGGCTGCCATATGAAGTGGGATGTTCATAGTGTTCCACCTTTTCATCACAATGGGCTTAATATGCTCCTCATAGAACTCCAAAGTAGGTTCCTTGTTTTTAATAGCTTGCTTGACTTGCCCAAGCATGCTATCAAAGGTCTCATAAATCTCTCCAAGGCTAGGAGAGTCAGTATAAGCATATCTAATGACCTGCACGATAGGGTCAATGAAGGAGCAAATGTATCTGCAAATGAAAGCAAATTACAAGTGAGAAACATCAATAATCATTTAAAATTTTAAAAATTAAAAATCAGCAAATGGCAAATGCTAAAATCAGCAATAACAATTATAATATTATTTAAGTTTCTTACCTCATTGTGGTCCACCAGTTATCATCCAGGATTCTTTGTCTCACACTTTTTCCATCCGGGGTGCTTGATTCATGCCATATATTCCACTCTACATTGACCACCATGGATTGTAAGGCCTCTTGGACCTCAAGCATCCTCTCCATCAAAATGAAATAGCTAGCATATCTAGTCTCCACGGGCTTGAGAAATTCTTTCTTGAAAAATGTCCTAAACAATGCAAGAGATGTGTGATGATTGCAAATAAACATTTGCACATCTCTAGCCTCAGACACCATAGCCTTTATCCAATCAATTTTGCTTATGTCCTTCAAGGTGTTATTCAATGCATGTACACAACACGGGGTCCAAAAAATGTGTTTATAGGCGCTCTCTACTATCAATCCAACTAATTTACACACCCGGGCTGAATCAGTGACTACTTGCACAACATTTGAAGCCTACCTCTTCTATAGCATCCTTCAAAATCTCAAATTGGAAGGATGCATCCTTCCTTTTTCCTGAACAATCAACGGCTCTAAGAAAATAGGCCCCTGCTGTACTAGTGACAATAAGATTGATGAGTGGCCGATGTTTGATATCGGTCCACCCATCCATGATGATAGAGCATCCATCACTCATCCATGTTTGTCTCATGTCCTCCATCAAAATGCTCACTTTTGAGTACCCTTTATCAAGGATAGTGGTGTGTAATTTAGTCTCTCTTGGTGGTATAAATGAGGGACCAGCTGCATATATATCTTTGCACATTTTTTTAAAATATGAGGAATGACAAACATGGAATGGTATACCATGAGCATAAAGAAATCTGCCAATTGACTCTTCATCTCTCTCCTTTGCTTGTATGTTAAACAATTCAGCCACATTGGTATCTCTCTTGGCCTTTCCCTTCCCTTTACTACTAGTGGCGGTGTAAGTTGGTGTGGGTGTGGGTGTGGGTGTGGTACCTATTGGACCCCCCGCTTTCAATGTCTCCCCCTCCACATGCAACCTATTGGCCTCTTCTTTTTCTACAGCTGTAATTTTTTTGCAACCTTTCACCCCTTGCCCACCTATCCATAAAGATGACAATACACTCTTGTGTAACTCCCAAAATAGTGTTTCTTACATATATGACACTCCCATTCCCTACTATGCCCTGAATTTTTTTTCTTATTGTTGTCTACTTTTGAGGCAAATTGTAGGAGAGGTTTCTTTGAATTGAATGGGCCTTTGACATACTTTTTGAGGATTGTGGAAGGGCATTGAAAGGGATTAGATTGTGACATTGTTGCATCTTCCATACGGACATGTCGAACATCTATATCATCATTTGAAGAATCACTATCAGCCCTATGTCTTTTTCTATGTCTTTGAGTTTGTGACATATGAGTTGCTTGCATGGCAACTTCCATGCTATCACTACTTCCCTCACCCTCACTGCTGCTCATGCTTTTTGATTTTGTAATGTATTATGCTGCTGCAAGTTATTGAATATTTTTTTTTTTCAAAGTTTCATTCAACATGCCCTCTTTATGTGATGAAAAAAAATGAAAAATGACAACAAATAACAATAAAGTTTGAATCAAACAATAGGAAGATAAAATACATACTTGGAATGAAGAAGAAATGATGGCTAAACCCTCCTCTTGAACCTCCAAAACACACTCTTCTATTGCTGCTGTTTGTCTTTCCTCTTGCAAACTGAAAAAACTCCAAGTCCAAATGAATTGAGCAAAATAGTTAAGCCTTTTGGTTTTTCTATTACAAATTAGGGTTTCCTTATTTTATTATAACCTAAAATCGCATGTGGGGCCCGCGCGAAGGTCAAATAAATTAAAAAAACATTTTTTTTTTCGTTTTTTTAATACTGCCGCCGTTTTGGAAAATCGGGGACGGATTTCTGTATAGGGTACGGTCGAGGTACGGCTTTGCTGCCCCCGGTACAGATTTCCCTACCGCCGTACCCTTTTTTTTGCAAAAACGTATCGGGGACGCCTCCCCAATTTCTTCAGTTTGGGGACTTCTTCGGGGACGGGAAAAATTTGTACCCGCGTCCTCGTTTCGTACCCGGTACAGGGATGAGGCAAAAAGGCCAGGGGACACGTCCCCGTGGAACACAGGTTCAAACCCAAAAAGTGTGACTAGTTAGAATGGTGGACCACAAGGAAAGACACTTCTTCAAGGATCACATCTCTTAAGATCTTAAGAGAAGGATATAAAACCCGTTTAAGATGGAGGAAACAAGGGCATCAAAGGAGTACTAGAGCATCAAATCAAACAAAAAGGATATAATTTCAGAATACACCCATATATTAATCTGCAGGTCCAATAATTGTCTGTGTATGTTGTGTATTCTAATGGATTGCATGATAATTAGTGAACTAGTATCTGATGAAGAATATATTACTTTGCTGTTGATTTTTTTATTAAATATTCTTTGCTGTGGATATATTTATTAAATGTTCTTTGGGATTGATATTTATATTAAATGTTCTTAACTTGATTTATATCTGCTTGTATGTAATGAGACACATATGACGATTCTTATCCATTGGGCTATCTCATTTTGGAGGAGAAACATGGACACAAGGAGTGCAGGTAGCTAGGAAGCCATGCTGGTAGAGACACTGCGAATGGGGCTAGGAGGTTAGATGAAATGTATCATTTTGTGCTCCTGAGATGGGGTGGAACAGCTCAAGGTGCCTTGTATGGTCTCCCAATTGGTGCTCTATAATGATGTTAAGTTAGATAGATAGAATGTCCAAAGGAATCCCATATGTACATCTTAAGTATTATAGTAGTAAGGTGGCATTCTATTTGTGTAATATTGGCTTATATGTTTATTTATCTCGTGATACTAATCTGGTTGGAGGATCTTTTTCAGGATAGGAAGGTGATAATTCCTGTTCCAAAACAATATTCAAACAATAAAAGACAATTTTAGGGCAGATTGAGTTAAGTCCCAGTGGGGGACATTACAATTGGTATCAAAGCATAATCCTGCCACCTTGTGAGAAATAGTTGATGCAATCTAATTCAAGGGCTCAGAGGGCTTTAGAAAGAGAGAGAAGGAAGCTTGCATCTGTCAACCCTCCTACATCAAACAACACCATGAGTGAATAGATGAGCTATGAATCAAAGAGCTTCATGGAGCAAATCACTCAAGCCCTCATGGAAAAAAATGAGAGAAATCAACATCTCTTTCAAGCCTTTCAAAATATAAGTAATAATTCTCGACCCAACCCACTTAATGGAAGGGATACTAACTCCAACCGCTTTGAAAAAAATTGCCATTTTCCAAGGGTAGCAAACCCTTGGCCAACAAGACCTCCTTTCCTACCTAGTGAGGAACACAAGAAAGAGATGGAGGCAAATACTCCATCTCTAGATAATATTGATGAAATTATGGAAGCATGCTCCAGGCTTGACCCTGAAATGCCCCTTATAAGGACTACTGTGATGCCAAAATGAAAGTTGTCCCTAGAAAGAGAAGGAAAGGGCAACTCGACAAAGACTTAAAAGAAAGGATTAGCAAGATGAATCTTCCCTATTTTGATGGATTAGGGAAGAGAATGACATGTTATTGGGTTCGAAAACTAGACACTTACCTTGCGCTTAGCCCAATGACCGATGAAAACACAATAAAGTTTTCCATGCTCCACCTAGAAGGCACAACCCATGATTGGTGGCGTCATGGTCTCATCACTTAGGATCACCAACACACAATGAACTACGATGAGTTCACCCAAGAGCTCAACCAAAGATTTGACCAAAAACATCCCTAGTGGTACTTTAGGGAACCCACATTACTAAGGCAACAAGGAACTATGGAAGAGTATGTCACTCAATTCCAGAAGCTTTTCGTAATGGTATCCAAAGTATCCCAAAGAAGACTAGTCTACTTATTTGTCCAAGGACTAAAGGATTGTATTTGTGGCTTGGTGAGTGCCCTTAAACCTTGATCACTTAAGGATACAATTCAAAAAGCATTAAATGTGGATACCACCCACACTAGAGACAAATACCCTACTAGAAGTCAATCTTGCAATACTCGTACCTATCTGTTCCATAAAAGGGATGAAGGACAATATTCTCTCCTATTCTACATGGAAAAAAGGGAATACTTGAGAAAAGGACTATGTTTCAAATGTAAGGAAAGAAGGGAACTGGGACATGTATGTCGAGAAGGAGACACTCAAAAATGGTGAGACAACCTAAAAAGAAAGAATTTGTGCTTCAAATGTGAAGAACCTTGGGAACATGGACACATGTGGAAAAGGAGGCTGAGTTCATAAAATGGAAGCAACTGATGGTGAAGAGAAAAAAAACTCTAACAAGAGGATAAGATATGAAGATGAAGAACATGGAATGACGGCCACCATCACTCAAGCCTCCAAGCATTGTACATTTAGGATTAAAAGCACCATCAATGGATAGAAGATTATCACACTAGTAGATAGTGGGGCATCCCACAATTTCATTGATGGAAGATTGGTTGCAAAGATGAAGCTAAAAACCAAGAACTTTCAAGGACTTATGGCAACCACGACTACATGAGCTCTGGTTAGATGTACTAAAATAGTTCCACAACAAGAAAACAAATTAGGGAAACACCCCATTTAAGAGGACATACACATAGTACCCATTAGACGCTGACATAACATTTGACGCTCCCTGGATATACTCCCTAGGATGTTTCATGTTTGATCTTCCTAACTTGAAAATTCATTTCCAACACGAGGGACAAGAAATCACCTTGGAAGGGTTACTTGATGGTTCCCCAAAAGTAGTTTACTGCAAAAGAATGGAAATAATCTTTAGGCATGGGCAAGGAGAGTGGGTTGCTCAATGTATGATCCTAGATAAGAACACCCATGAAAAAACAATCCACATTGACATGCAACCGATCTTGAGATAATATAAGAATTTATATGATGACATTTATCTAGGGCTACTCCAAAAAGAGGATATGAACATACAATAGGGTTGGAAGAGGGGGCAAACCTTGTGATCGCCACACCCTATTGACACCCCTGTAAATTCAAAGAAGAGATTGAAAAAAGTATTAAAGAGCTATTCACAATGGGACATATTCAACCTAGTTCTAGTCCTTTCGCATCATCCATGGTGCTAGTTAAGAAAATGATGGTACCATTTGAATGCGCATAGATTATTCATTATAGAGCTTTAAACAAGAAAACCATAAAGAACTAGTACCCTATGCCTAGAATAAACGAATTAATCAACGAACTCCATTTGGCCAAATACATCTCCAAAATTGATATGCGATCAAGATAAAATCAAATAAGGACGAGAAAAGAAGACATTCGTAAAATTGCCTTCAGATGCCATTATGGGCATTTCTAGTTCTTAGTCCTACATTTTGGACTAACAAATGCCCAAACTACATTTCAATCATGTATGAATCATATATTCTAGAAACAACTAAGGAAATTCCTACCCATTTTTTGATGACATTCTCATCTACAACAAGAAATGGGAAGAACGTCTCAAACACATTGAAGAAGTCCTAAGTATTTTAGAATAAGAATCTTTGTATGCTAAAGCTTCAAGATACGAGTTTGGCCTGGAGGAGATCCTTTACCTGGGCCACAAGATTAATGCACAAGGGGTAAGTGTAGATAAAGAGAATATTAAAGCCATGAAGGAATGGCCAAAACCCAAAACCCTAACACAACTCAAAGGCTTTGCGGGGCTACGGGCTCTGTAAAGGGATTTTCCAAAATAGCTGCACCACTCAAGGACCTGACCAAAAGGGGGGCCTTTGCATGAAGTGTCTCAACATGCCTTTGAAAGACTAAAGGAATCCATGAATTTTTGTCATATTCTAGCTATCCTTGATTTCACATTACCCTTTGAACTACAATGTGATGCTTCGGGGGAAGGAATTGGAGCAGTTCTCATGTAGAATAATCATCCCATAGCATTTGAAAGTCGCTAGCTCACAAGAACTGAGAAGCACTGTTCCATCTATGATAAAGAAATCTTGGTCATCATGCATGCCCTAGCCAAATTCAGACAGTACTTGGTTCGTGGAAATTCAATGTCAACAGATCATAATAGATTGAGATTCTTCACGAACTAGAAAGTTCTAAATAATTGCTAGCGGAAATGTGTTAAACAAAATACACGCTTACAACTTCGATATTGAATATGTCAAGGGGGCAAATAATGTGGTAGGAGATGCTTTGTTCATATGACCTCACTCGAACACCATAACAAGCATTTCTAGAGATTGGAAAAATGACATCATTGTAGAATATGCCAAGGACACATAGGCTAATGAGATACTAGAAGGGAATTTGCCGAACGAAGAATACAAGGTAGTAGAAGAGATTATCCTATATAAGTATAGTATATTCTTGGTGCCCAATTTAAGAATGAAGGATAAAATCATTAGGAATACCATGAGAATCCCTTAGCTAGCCACCAAGGTTATTTTAAAACCTATAAGCAAATAAGGGAGAAATACTCTTGGAAAGGCCTCAAGAAAGATGTGTTCAAGAATGTACAAGAATGCATGACTTGCTAGAGGAATAAGATAGAGCAAAGCCACCCCACCGGTCTTTTACAACCCTTACCTATACCAGATAAAAAATGAGAGAGTATATCCATGGACTTCATTATGGGGCTACCGAAAGTCCAGGGAAAATATTGTATCTTTGCGGTGGTGGATTGACTCACTAAGTACGCACATTTTATGGCAATATCTACTGAACATCAAGCTCCAAAAATAGCATAGATTTTCTTCAAAGAAATCTTTTGATTGCATGGTCTTTTGAGAAACATTGTGAGTGATTGGGATATTTGATTCCTTAGCCTATTTTGTTAGGAGCTCTTTTGGTTAGCAAGAATTGAACTCACCTCTAGAACCATTTATCAACCTCAAATGGATGGACAAATCAAAATTGTTAACAAGTGGATAGAAGGATATTTGAAGAATTATGTTACCGATCAGCAAAATGCATGGATAAAATGGTTGCACCTTGGTGAGTATTGGTACAATACCGCTCATCACATGTCTATTAGGATGAGTTCGTTCAAAGCATTGTATGGGTATGAAACAACTACTTTTAGAAGTTTTATTTCACGTGAATGTTGAGTGCCAGGGGCAAAAGACTTTGTACAACAGATCATGGACATTATGAACACCCTCAAAGACAACTTACATCAAACACAAAATCAACAAAAGATCTATGCTGACTGAAACCGCACTGAGAGGACATTTGAAGTTAAAGAATTTGTATTTTTGTGGTGCATCAACCATATAAGAAGTCCTCCATCAACGTAAGCAGTGTATAAATACTTAAGCCCGATTCTATGGACCATACAAGATTTTGAGAAAGATAGGTGAAGTGGCTTATAAATTGGAATTATCGGAGAGTAACTGTATCCACATCTTTCATGCATCTTGATGGAAGGAAGTGCCAAGGCAACAAGTCACTCCATGTGTAGAGTTGACCTCACTTGATGACAAGGATAAACTAATCTTGGAACCAAAAGCTGTCCTCAACATGAGAGAAAAGCGATTGAGGCATAAGACTATTCCCAAATTCTTGATCAAATGGAAGGGCCTATCGGAGGAAGATGCTACATGGAAAGGAGAGGAGATCTTCAATCATCCCAACTTGAAATTACTCGAGGGCAAGCAATCTTGGGAAGGGTGGACTGTCGTGTCCACATGAATAGAGAAGAATGGCTAATAATAGCAACATTGATAGTTTACACCCACAAAAGGGTCGACTATCATTAATTAGAGACAATGATTAAAATACTTCATGATGAAATGTTGTTAGTGGATAGATTAACGGACAACAGTTAGATTAAAGACACTTCTCCAAGGGTCGCATCTCTTAAGAGATTTCAAAGTATATAAAACTCGTCAAGGATGAAGGAAACAAGGGCATCGAAGGACTAATAGAGCATTAGATCAAACAAAAAGGATATAATTTCAGATACACCTATATATTAATTTGCAGGCCCGATAATTGTTTAGGTATGATGCTTATTCTAATGGATTGCATGATAATTAGTGAAGTAGCATCTGATGAAGAATATTCTACTTTGCTGTTGATATTTTTGTTAAATGTTCTTGGGTATTGATGTTTATATTAAATGTTTTTTAACTTGCTTTATATCTGCCTGCATCTAATGAGACACATACAACGATTCTTATCCAGTGGGCTATCTCATTTTGGAGAGGAGACATGGTACATAGGAAGGAGCGTAAGTAGCTAGGAAGTGATGCCAATAGAGACACCCCGAGTGAGGATGGGAGGCTGGATGAAGTGTATCATTCTATGCTCTTGGGTGGGTGGAAGGGCCCAAGGTGCCTTGTATGGTCTCCAATTGGGGCTTCATAATCATGATAAGCTGTAATTGATAGAATGTCAAAAGGAATCTCATATGTGCATCTTAAGTATTATAGTAATAAGTTGGAATTCTATTTGTGTAATATTGGCTTATATGTTTATTTATCTCGTGATACTAATTTGGTTGCAAGATCTATATCATGATAGGAAAGTGACAATTATCATTCCAAAACAATATATAAACCCTAAAAGAGAATTTTAGGGCAGATTAAGTCTTGTTGATGGGTGTTTTATGACCACACCAACACAAAATGAAATATCAAGGTATCTTATCCTCTCAATAAAAATTCCGTGTATGCTAAGATTGCAAGAAAGATCACATCGGTAATTTCCAAAGTTCCGTCTATTATGGATAGGATCAATGGTCGTTGTGATATGCTGGTAACACAAAGGGACTCATGTTATTTTCCCCAAGACAACTCAATCAATGCTGGTTTGGGAGCTTTTGAATGATTCAACAATGAAAGTGCTTTTTTTTGGGGTTTTCATGAAATACGCGGAAAGTAAATGAGATAAGGGTTTAGGATTTTTATTCTAATCCTAGCAATTTGAAAGACAGTGGTTGTCAAAGTGAAATCTACCACTTTGCTTCGCCAAATTTAATGACTGTACAAAGAGGGTACTATCTTCAAGGGTTGTACAAATGATTTTCATATCACAAATAAACATCATCATGGAACAATGCAAATTTAGTGACAAAAGTTAAGCATCCACATAAGAGCTTAGGACCAACCTTACAATCATCTACTAGCAAAAGGTATGAGCAAAACAATTTCACTACAACAATACTATCAATCTCATTCAACTAATAACTTGAAAGCAAATCTATTCTAAGTGAAGGAATAAAGAAACCATGCAAGCACCAAAACACATCAAGTTATCACCACACTCCCATGAAAACTTTATTATCTTGGTAGCTCTTTAGCAACAATCTCTAACATTCCATCCTTCACAAATGAGAAGTGAGCCCTTATATAGTCCTCAAATTACAATGGGTGGCCAAGATTAATACAAAATCAATGGCCCAAATCTTGCCATCTCAACCCTAATTAGGGTTAGGGCACGAAAAGAGAATCTACAATGAATGAGAGGGTCTGGATGGACCAATCAATAGAAGGCCGCTCACTTAGTGGGGAAGTGGGCAAAGTTGACCAATAATGGAGTAAGATTCCCACTAAGCCATAAATTCTCATTTGCCTAGAATAGTCTATGCTTGATTCCCTTCCTTGAATGCAATGAATCTAGAAAGCACTATCTCCAATTTGTCCACACTGACACTTGGCACTGATTCTCGTTTGAATTCCAGAATGGTTGTCTCTTTCACATTTGCTCAAGCTGTTCTCCCAATTCGGAATTGTCTTGGGTGGTGTGCATGATATTTGAGAATCTAGAAATATTCTCCAAGTCATCTCTTGAGAAGGAATTTATTTGAAAGAACTCTTCCAATTTGCTCCTTAAGCTATATGTAGTTATTTCATCCTCAGTTAATCTCTTTGAAAACAATGCTACAATTGTATTGAAGATTCCTTTTTGAATATTTTTGATCACCTTCCTCAATCGAGCAAACTCTTCATTAAATTTTTCAAGCATTTCTTTTGCCATGATTACTGCATTGTACCAACAAGTGAAATCATATGCCTCATCTTCCCCTATTACCTCGCCATCGATCAATGTTTGTCTCGAAGTTTCCATCAATGCCTGCAATTGTGGGATCCTCTCGTTTTGGTAAAGATGTGTATAATCCCATGCTTCGTCCAAGCATTGTATCTTGGAAAGGATGGCTAATGATCTCTCATACATTTGTGCCACCACCTCGAAAAATTTTGCGGCCTTATTTTGAATACCTTTCACCCATTCCTCTGTGCCTTGGGTGATTGTTCTCATTTCCTCAATATCTTCTACCGATTCCTCTGGTGTGTAGGCGGAACAAAAGCCTGGTCTTCTTGCCTAGTTGGATGAGATAGGCATTGTAGATATCCTCACATGGCTTTGTTCTTGTTCTTCACTTTCTGGTACTTTTCTTCTAATTTCTTCATTCTTTCTTTCATTGCCTGGCTAGAATCATCAAATTCTTCTATTACTTGTTCCCTAGTTGCAAGTCCCAGATCAAATACTGTCACATTGAATTCCTCTTGAGTGATCTGGTCTTTGGCTTTATCAATTGTAGGCAATGCAACATGCAGAGTCCTGGATTCTGATTCTTCCCTGATGATCTTTGAAAACCTCTTTGCCTTGCCCTACTCTGCTGGCTTGTTGATCTGGTCTAAGATCTCCTGTAACTCTAATGTAGGATCAATTTGTTGTTCAAACTTCCTTTGTATTCTTTCCCTCAACCAAGTTGCAGTGGTGGTAAATTGTTCATAAACTAGCAACCGTTCCTGCCCTTGTACCATCTCTTCATTGGTTTCTTCTTTCGCGATGGGACTTCCTGCCTCTGTGATATAAATTTCTGCCTCTCCCAAATATCCATCTAATATTGTGTTAAGGCACTCTTCTGTAGTAGGTTCTTGCCCTTGAATCCCTTGTTGGATGATACTTTGCCCTTGAAAATGATACTTTGCTTATCTTGTCCTGGCATAGCAACCTGACCTTCTTGTGACCATCTGCTTCCATTGTTTCCAGCCTCTTCCACTGTAAAAGGATCAATTTCTTGCAAGTTTGGGGTCTTGCTGTGTTATGTTGGTGCCACATTCGACCTTTGCCTCTTTTGCAGAGGATTCTCACTTGGTGGATCTGGCCTCTTCCTCAGTTGTACATCTGGGACAATACTCTTTCGTTTTTCTCGTTCGATGTTTTCTGATGGAATTTCTTCTTCTTCGCTTCTGGCTTTTGATGACTTCCTAGGTCTATCATTCTGTGACTCTTGATGGCCCATCAAGTCATAAGTCAAGTGGACATCAGTCTGTTGACTCATCCTCAACACACCATTTTGTGTATTTTAAGATTGGTCCTAATTTCAAATCAAGATGTTATATGTCGTGCCTAGACCAATCAAGTGGCTGTATGATCATTTCTCTTTCTTTCTTAGTCCCAGCCTGGATCACGTTTGTATCTTCTTTACTTGGTTTGGCACTTGGATGATCTTGCATGCTTTGATGATTTGAGCGGCGACTTGGAAAAACATCCTCTTCTTAATCTCGTACTCATCAACATTTGCCCAAAAATCTTCAAGATGCATCTTGTGTTGGTACTTCTTGCCAGCTACCATTCTGATTTTATTATAAGGATCATAATCTATCCTTGCTGTATGAAGTGCTAGATGGTAAAATTGCAATTCATCGGCTAACCTTTCTGCTACTGGTAGGCAAGGACACATTTCATCTGAATCTCCCATGGTGTTTGGGAACTCAAGTCCCAATTTTCTCTTGTTTTTCTGAATTTTGTCATATGTAGTTAACTGCCCAGTGACTACTAGCAACACCATTTTGTTAGCCGGATGCCTTGGAAGTCTATACAGCTCAGAAGAGAATCCTTGAAGCCTGATGTAGGAGAAAGTTGGGAATTGGATGAATCTCGTTCCATATATTTCCACCAACTTCATTGCTTTAGATGACAACCTCGTTTGAAAGCCGCCTTGCAAGGGTTTGACAATGCGCATGACAAAGGTGTCATTGGTTCTCATGAAATCTTCCTTATTGTAGAGGTGCAACGGAGGATAACACTCATGCACTTATAACTAATTTGGACCACTTCCTATTGGTCCTTTGTATCTCAATCCTTCATAGCTTGTATTTTGGCCAACATTTCTATAACATATGAGCTCATGTTAAAAGTCTTGGACTGCTCCAAGTTTCTGAGCTGATCATCCAAGTTGTCGCTGATCATTCTAGCACGAATTTGCTGTTAGATCAGACCTTCATGTACTCGCTGTTTGTTTAGATAATTCCAGTGATTGATTTGTGTTGCTGCTGAAGCAAACAGGAACAGATCAAATGTGAGAAATGATGAAGATCACTACTTGCTTGTTCAATTTCTGATGATAAGAACCAGTAGCGTTACTCAGCAACCATTTGCTGTTATAAGGAGATTGCAATCTTTGCTTGCTTCTGTAGCAGATAGCTTCAAGGGAATTCACATTAATGTCAGACTGATTTCGCATGCTACAAATTGTGTTTAACATCTGAAAGACCTCCTAAATATATATGAGGAAGACGAAATTGCAAGGTAAGGTTGGCCTCCAAGGCCGACCTTGAATTTAAATCTTTGGCGCCAAAAGGAAGTAAGGTCCATAGATGTATTAGGCATAGGAGAAGGGGCCCAGCCCTTAATTAATATTAAATTTAAATTAAATATATAAATTTAAATGTTAAGTTTAATTAATTTCAGTTTAATGTTAGCTAGAATTCGAATCTAGTTATTAAAAAGTTAACATATTCTACTTAGCATCATCACCAAGTCACTGTATTCCCACTGAAGATCCAACCGAACCAACTTTTTGGGCAACTTGGAATGGTGGGGCCTAATCTTCCGAAGCCATTTGTGGTTGATTACTCCACAATGGTCAACTCTGGAAATGTAAACTCTAAGTGCCTATTCTTTTGATTTCCACACCATTGATTTATATTTTCCACACCATTGATTTATATATTGGAAGTCTAAAGGCTTCTGAAATTGCTTATGGATAGAGGTCTGGCAACAGCTTGCCATTTGGGTCTTTAATTGCTCTTTCTTCTGAATTATAGTGCCTTGCACGTTCCACAATCAGATCAGGATGTTGGATGGCAAGAAGGAAGCCCGCTGTCACTACAATCTCAGTCTTGACTATTCGCTTGGCTAAGAATATTGGAGAATGATGTTTATATCCGGAAATTCTTCTGTTGAATTCACCCATGTTGCGGCCACCTAAATTTGTGTCACTAACTTCTTTATACTTTGACACGGTCTTGGATTTTGGATAAAATCCTCTCACCTCATTCTTGAACAATGCTTGTCTAGACAAACTTGATCATTTGGTTTCTACCATTCTTCTTCCTGCAAAACCAAAATAAATAAGAATTATGTGAGGAAATTTTAAAAAATTAAGCATAAAGGCGCCTAGGAAAATTAAAAAAGCAAATAAAACTTCTTCCTTCCAGCCATGAAATAATTCCAACTTGAAGAAGATAAACCTCTTAAAATCAGAAAATTTATTACAAATTTTCTTCTTCTCTCTCTAAAAAGAAATTCTCTCCAAAATTCACGCCTCTAAAGTTTGCTTCAGAATTACTTCTCTCCAAAATTTCACATCTCTCTAATTTTTTTAACTCTGCAACTTCACCTCTTTCTTCTCAAAAGCTCACACTTTCTCTCTCCATAAACTCATTCTCTCCAAAATTTGCCCGCCTCTTCTTGAATTCATCTAATCCGTGTTGTGAAAATGAAATGGAAATCCCACCTTATATAGAAAACTTGCCCAAGGATAAATTTAGTATCTGCTTTAGTGGTTTCCACCATATTCTCCAAGTTTGTGTGTTTTTAGCAAGAAATCTTGAGTTGTCCAAAATCTTCTTACACTTTAAAGCCACTTATCACTCTTTTTCCTTTATTCTTCAAAATTCCATTTTGGGCTTTTATCTTCATGGTGCCCACCAAATAAGGGGTTGGATTTTTAAATACCTAGGCAATTTTGAATATTCCAACATTTAATTAGATCTTTGGCACCAATTAAATAGATGGGAGGATTTTTAAAATTTAAAATGAATTTCCAACACCCCAACGTTTTAAATAAATTCCACCATTTTAATATTTCTTGCAACCTTGGCGTTGGACTTTCCATGCTTAGCCAATTTTAAATCCATCTTTGCAATTTCTCCCATGGGCAAACATAGGCGTGAATTTCAACGTTTTATTAAATTACTACCTTGACTTTAAATCTTCCACACTTGATAAAATTTAAATCAACCTTTGCAATTTCTTCCATGGATTTCCAACACTTAGTCAAGTTCATCAATCTTTTCTCACCTTGATTTTGGGTGCCAATTTAAACACATGAGAAAATTTCGGCTTTAATTAAATTTCTAATATTTCCATTGCTTAGTTTGATTTTGACTTTGATATTTTATTTTTCGAATTTAAAATTATTTCCATTCAATTTCTTTTCCATGGGTGCAAAGAAGGCATGGTCGAGGATTTTATACTTAGATAGTTTTTTTTTTATTTTGTGCTTTTGCTCATCTTCGACACAAACTTCAAATTGGGAAGACTTTTAAAATTATTGGAAATTCCTTGCTACTCGTGGATTTGCACTCATGGGCGCATCTTAGCCTTTGCTCATGGGCGTGCTTTAGGCGGGGATACAAATTCTTGCATTTTAACTTCCTTCTTGCGCATGGTAGAAATCGTGCTCTTGAGTGCAGAGGAGACCTGGTGATGGATTGTTGGACTTTCCAACCTTTTCTTGGCACTATGAAATCAGTGCTCATGGGCGCATTTTCACCATGAAGAAGGATTTTGACCTAAACGAGATTCATTATCAGGCATGATAATGATTTTGAACATTTGCAAAATTTCTTGAGTACCATAAAACGATGCTGTAGTGTGCACATATACCGTAGAGGCAGATCTTTGCTTTCTCAGATTTTGTACTTGCTGAGTTGCACTCATGGGTGCATATGAGCGTTGTTGGAGGGTTTGAGGCCTTGCAACTCATTCCTTGATCCTTTGTGTTTAGCACTGCTAGGTGGAGATTCAACTTAGAGGAGGATTTTCAGATTCTCGAACTTTTCCATGACTTGTTGATATTGGCACTCATGAGCGCACTTTGGCTCTTGAGAAGGATATTACATTTTGCAATGTTTTCCTTGGCTCAACGTGATTGGTGCTTATGAGCACTATTGAGGCCTTGTCAAGGATTGTTTTGAAATTCTGAAATTTTCCTTGACCCCATATAGTTTGCACTCAAGGGCGCATATTAGTCTATGTTATTATTTGATCTTTTATCTCATTTTCTATTTTTTTCTCTTTCTTTTGATACTGCATTTTTCTCTTTTCTCTAGGCTTGTAGGCAATGAAGCTCACTATGGGTTTAGGAATTACAGTGGTGCTGAAGTAAGATTTAGGATTTTCATAAGCCTTGACTTCTCCTGAAGAGTTCAAAATGACTCAGAACAATTGATTAGGTGTGAAAAATATAGTAATGTCAAGATTCAGGTGTCAAGACACAAAAATTGATTATCCTTCTGAGTCAAGCGCATGCCTTGACCTGATGATAAACATGAAAAAACAACCTCGGTTTACAAGGATCTTCATAGATAGTTATTCGGGAAATGAAATCAACACAACCTACTGGAATCAATGCCAATAAAAACACCATCACCTTTCTCGCAAATGGAGACTCCAAACATTCTAGTGACTTGGAAAAATCAAAACCAAAGCAAAACAACTTGAGCAAATGTGAAAGAGATGTAACCATTCTAGAATTCAAACGAGAATCAGTGCTAAGTATTAGTGTGGATGAATTGGGGATAGTGCTTTCTAGATTCATTGCATTCAGGGAAGGGAATTAGGTATAGACTATTTTGGGCAAAGGAGCATTTATGGCTTAGTGGGAATCTTACTCCATTTTGAGTCAACTTTGACCACTTCCCCACTAAGTGAGGGGCCTTCTTTTGGTTGGTCCATGTGGACCCTCTCATTCATTGTAGATTCTCTTTCTGTGCCCTAACCCTAATTACGGCCGAGGTGGTGAGATCTGGGCCATTGATTTTGTTTCAATCCTGGCCACCCATTGTAATCTGAGGCCTATGCAAAGGGCTCACTTCTCATTTGTAAAGGATGGAATGTTAGAGGTTGTTGCTAAAGAGCTACCAAGATAATAAAGTTTTCATGGGAGTGTGGTGATAACTTGATGCATTTTGGTACTTGCATGGTTTCTTTATTCCTTCACTTAGAATAGATTTACTTTCAAGTTATTAGTTGAATGAGATTGATAGTATTGTTGTAGTGAAATTGTATTGCTCATACCTTTTGCTAGTAGATGATTGTAAGGTTGGTCCTAAGCTCTTATGTGGATGCTCAACTTCTATCACTAAATTTGCATTGTTCCATGATGGTGTTTATTTGAGACATGAAGATCGTTTGCACAACCCTTGAAGATTGCACCCTTTGTGTAGTTGAATTTGGCGAAGTAGAGAGTGGTAGATTTTGCTTTAACAACCACTGTCTTTCAAATTCCTAGGATTAGAATAGAATTCCTAAACCCTTATCTCATTTACTTTCTGGATATTTCATGAAAACCCCCCCAAAAATACTTTCATTGTTGAATCATTCACCTATGTGATCTTTTTTTGCAATCTTAGCATACACGGAATTTCGATCAAGAGAGTATAAGATAGCTTTTGTATTTTATTCTGTTTTGGTGTGGTCATAAAACACCCATCAACAAGTTTCAGTAAGGGACATTACGAAGACTTCCTTCACAAAGGTCGCTATTGAGGACAATTGGTAGTTAGGGAAGCTTATGAACAAATTATGATGCAAGTGGTTCAATAGAGGCAAATATTAGGTGTAGACACATTGAAATCTTCCTTGTTATGCAAAGTATCTTTTGAGATGGTAGCTTGCCTAATTGTAGGGGATAGCAAGGTCCTCTCTCTTGTAGCCATTCAAAAACTTCACTAGCTACTGGTCTCTCATAAGGAAGGCATTGATGCACTCTTTAAGCATTTAACTTTCTTATCCTTTGTTGGAAGACTGCCACACCAATGAACTCTTTAGTCAACTCAAAATGAACACATTCGATATTCATTTTAGTCTTTCAAGATTGAGCAAATTCAGTAGAGTGAGGGGTCAAAACCTCTCATGGCTGCAAAATAAGAATTGACACCACCTTTTAATTTTTTTTCCATAATTCAGTATTAATCTACACCTCATGGCAAGAATGAAGTTTGGTTCCTACTCTTACTGCCACGGAGGAGACCAAAGAGTATCGAATAGCTAGAGAGCATTCAATAGCCAGTCTGTAATTTAAGGAGAATACAATCAGTATCATTAAGGATATATCAAAACTTAACTTTTAGATGCCACCTCCTCAACTCACACAGATTGCCACCTTCGCATCTCAGACCTGTAATCTCATTATAGCTTGTTTGGAGACTATCTATGTGTTTCCAGCAACCTTCAACATGGATACCAACATTGCCATTTGCCACAACATATTGCTTTCTCTAGAAAGTGAGTGGCAGAGAAAAGGTAAAATCTGGAAGACAAAGTTTCAAGGCAGAAGCATAACTTTACAGTTTTCACAAAGCATAGTGGCAAGATGAAGACCCCAGTATGCTGTAATCACTTCAATATTATAATTAGTATTAGTTCCAATATTACCCACATAAGCAGCTATGAATTCTCTTCTGTCATTCCTTAAGATTCCACCTTCACTAGACATACCTGGATTTCCTTTTGAAGCCCCATCGAAGTTAAGTAAGACCCATCTAGTCTGTGGGGGCTTTCACCTCACTGCCTTTTTTAGGCTCTGATTATTGAAGTTGACATTTTTAATATCTTCCCATTGACTAGCAATTTTACATTCTTTGGGATTAGGAAGACAAGCAAGATTTTCTAATCCCATCAATTCCACAGTTTCAACTGTGGCTCTACAGATACAGATTGAGGTATCATCAAAAAATGTCATTCTATGTGGTATATAATTAATGGTTCAAGAGATGAGGTCATTACTTTTTTGGCCTTTTCTCGGATTACTTAAGCACTTCAGGACTTATTTGATTCTTCAGGATAGGTACCATCAGATAGCAGTTTGATTACCTCACCATCCCTTGAATGTGGGGTTTCTTATTGTAAAATATGTAGTGATGGTGATATTGCATAGTTATTTGATATTGGTCAGGGTTGAGAGACAAGTCTTTGTGGGCACTGTTGTGTTCCATGTGTGAAATGCATGCTAGAGAGCCAATAACTGGTGCTGCAAAGGATACAAGTACTCAACACTGCTTGTGAATATGCTGATCAGTCTGCAAATCACATCAATATGCTGCAATTAAATGATTTTAATTTGTCTATTTTTTTCTTTGATCTGGTACTGCTCTAATTTATAGAACAAAGGTAACAGAAAATGTAATTCTGCATGAGCATTTTTGTTAGATCCAATGATGTGCTTCATCAAGGGGTCGTTTTTTACAATCATGTACATTGAATATAGAATATTCAATTTCTGTTTTTATTTGTAAGCCTGTGACCTTTTCTTGCTACATAAATTTTTCCAATGTTCCATTGGGATGTCTAATTCCTAATTGATACTGACTAATATAGGGTATTGGATAAATCGTAAACTAAAACGTAAAATATATAAGGGAAGTTTGGAAAAAAAAAACTAAGTGCCCCCCTTGGTAAGATATGTGTTTTAGTTTACGATTTAGGCGTTGCCCTAATATAGAACCCCAATTTAACATTTGACTCACAAATAAGCTATCTCATCAAATATTAGTTTGCATGCACGTGCCATGCATGTATTTGTCTTTTAGTCTATTCAATAACATATTTACTATTTCATGTTGATTATTCCTTACAGAAATCAAGTGAAGAATCCCTGGAATGTGGTGATGAAACTTACTTCCCAGCATTGCAAGTTGGTGGGGGCAATACATCAATGATGGTGAGTATTTTATATTTTACTATCTGCCAAGTGGAAATAATTTTATTAGTTGATTTCGCCAAAGTTGTCAAATTATGCACATAAATTTTGTATATTAAATACATCCTTAGGCTTTGCTTTTTTGTCAACAATATAGTTTATAAAGATGAAAGCATGGTTACGAAAAGCTCAAGTTTTACTTGTTCTTGAGATGAACTTTGGCTCCATCTCATAGTTGAAATGATCTAATTCAAGTGGCAGAGTACAGTCAGTGGATTTGGTACTGAATCCAGTAGGTTCATTTTAATGAAGTGGATGTGGAATCTTAAGTAATGTTGATTGCAATAAGTGTCTGTTGTGGCTGGGATTGGTTCTGGTTAAATTTATGAATATTTGATGTATCTTGGATAATTTAATGACGGTTTCTGGTCCTTTGGTGTGAACTGCATTTTACAGTCTTTGTATCCCGCTCTAGCAAATCTGCGTAGTTCAACTAACAAACTTCTGGACCTCTTGGTTTCTTTAACATTCATTTGTATTCTTCCTTTTCCCATATATTTCTTAGGTGATTCAGATTGTATTATGTTAATAAGTATAGTATCTTCAATAATAATCTATGAAGTCACTTATATAGTTAGCCAATATTTCTTTCTTTTTTAATTGGGCCATTTACATTTCCATCTACTTTTTCCTTCTTGTTTAAACTTTCCTACATTTATATATTAGTAGCCAGTTTTTTCTTCAATAGCATTCTTTGAAAAAACAAAGTGTGTGCAATGGAGATGACAATAGCCTTCAGCAACATTTGGAAAGAAAAACAGACTAGGGTTTCCCTTTGTGTTTGAGAGGAGTGTTTCCCCTGTATGATAAAAAATTATTGGATATTTTATTTAGTTTGCAACACAAAGTGAGATTAGGACAGAACTAGATAAGGCTGGACAATTTTGGGGTGATTTTCTTTTTAACATTAAGCAGTATAAATTTATTAAAAGGGTTGCATAATGGCACTGCAGTACTTGCATACAGGTGTCTGAGAAACAGATTTACCTTCTCCAACCAAAAGGCCAAACAGAACGCATAGGAATGGGTTTCCACAATAAAGACAATTAGGACACTTCACTTCCCAAGGCAAAGGCACAAATATAAGATTCAAGAAGAAAAATTTGAAGACATGCCATTCTCCATGATAAACACCAATGGCAGATAACTCGGTTCCTTTTCAATGGACCTTTAGTTGTGAAGGTATTCAGTTGGTATCCATAAACTCAAATTCATACACCAGATTCAACGACTGCCTTTAACCACATATACAATGAATACTTTTTGGCTTTTTCACTCACTTGTAGTTTACTTCACCTGGCTATACAATGATTACTTTGTATCCCCAGGGGATGAAAGATCGGTTTAGCTTTTTTAACTTGTAATTTACTTCCCTTGGCTATAGAATGAATCCTTTTGTACCCTCTGGGGATGGAAGATCAGTTTGGCTTTTTCACTCACTCATAATTTGGCTTACTCTAATCCACAAACAATATAGATCATTTGGCTGTCTGATAGCATTACGGGCCTTCACCATAAAGATCTTATACCTTCAATAAATTGCCTTCAATATATCAGTAATGTCTATTGAGACCTTTTCTAGTCTAATCAGTGATGATGCTTGTGTCATGTTTCTCATTGAAATTTTATATATGTGATTATATTTTCTACCAACACTGGCAACTGCTTCCTCTGTCAAATATTGTGCTATTCTTAGTGGGATATCAACATTAAATATAGTTTTGATATTGCTTGCAAGTTGTATTCACCACGATCAGTACATTGTTTTATAAAAGGCTTTTTCTGGGGTAAAAGGAATACTTACTCTTTCTGTTTCTATGAAAGACATATTGGATGGACAAACCAACAAAACAAAATTTGAAGGAAGGAACAAAGGATCAGCTGACCCAAGAAAAGGAAGAGGGTGTTCCATATTATGATCGTGCATGTGCACTGCCCTTGACAATTCAGAACGGGATTACAGATCCAGAATGGTATTCCTATTCTTGCTATCAATTATTCAATCAGCATAGTTTATGACATCAATTTTTTATCCATTTCAAGTGAAATCAAATATTTGTGTCTTTAATTGTTTGGGCACGATGGGTACAATTGGTTTTTACATTAAACAAATTCAGCAGCATCAGATATTTCTACAATAGTCAGCTCACTTTGTATGATCATTGGTAAATAGTAAATACAATATACTTTGTTGGTGTCATGTTCAAATATGTTGCTTGTTTTACTAACTCAAAGTGTTCCAATAAATTAGATGCTATTCAACAGCTTACAGTTTATCATTTTTTTTGCAGCATTGAGGAACTTCCAGCAGAAGCCTCTAGATGCTTTAACTGTGGTTCTTATAGTCATGGATTAAAGGATTGTTCAAAACCTCGAGATAATACTGCCATAAATACTGCCCGCAATGAACATAAGTCAAAACGAGCACAAGCTTCTGGTCCGCGATGCCCACAAAGATACTACCAGAATTCTCCAGGAGGTAAATTCGAGGGAATAAAGCCTGGAATGCTTGGAAGTGAGACTCGTCAATCCTTGGGTATTGGGGTATGTGGACCTCAGCTTCTATGATACATGTGTACAAAATTACAGCCATGTTAACTTGTTCGCATGCTTTGAATTTTGATAGCCTGTGGAGTATTTTCTTCATGAATATTCAGTTCTAGTATTTTAGTTCACATAAAATTGTTATGCTTGGTTATTCTTTTGGAGTTGATGTATATTAATTTGTTTTCTCATGACTAGGAGATTACCTAAACTCAAATCTTTCCTTGATACATTTACAAGATATATTTTCAATTCTTTGGAGTGCCTTTGAGGCACAGAATTTTGACCCTTGTTTTACCACTTTTAGTCTTCAGTGGTGATTGATTGTATGTACATAGATATAGGTTAAATTATTGAACGGGTTGAAATTCTTATTCACTTTTGTTAGACTATCACTTCATCCTGCTTTTTGCTACCTGCAAATTTTAATTGCCTAAACTTGCTCTGTTGGAAAGAGTTTTTTTATGCTACATTGCTCATATCCTTACTGTGGATGTAGTGTTTATAGCATAATCCTACAGTACCACAGGAGGAAATGTTTAAGACTATCGCTGCTAAATAAATGCAGATTTATTCCTCTTAACTTATAATTATCAATTTCTGTCTGACATGGAACTTGTGTAAACTCAGGTGCCCATTCTTTGTTGGGGCCCTTTCAAAAAGATGTAATTGAATCATGGTTGCTGATAATGATTTAAACTATTCTGCAAGTTTTGTATTTAGTTATGTTGGCAGGAGACTGGTACAGGTCCCAGGATGCCATTTAGAAAAAAAGGAGATGGGTACTTGAAGTTGTTACTCACGAGTCATAAACAATTAAGATACCATAATATAATATCTTACATCATACAATTAAAATTCAAAACACTATATGAATCATTGACTACTAGCTGCCTATGTTATTAATCAGTAACTAATGGTATTCATTGGAGATTATCCCGTTTTTATGTTCATGTAGTTTATTTCATTTATCAAACTGCCAATGACTATGAGCCACCTGTCTGGTTTCAGAAACTGTGTGTCATTGTTTCTGCTTGTTTGGATGAGCCATTGTTCATTCTGTCTGGATATATCACTGTCCATTCTGCTTGCCTGGACAGATTTTATTCATTCATGCAAGTCATTTTTCAGAATCTGGTCATTGGAGCATGCATGGGAACATCTCCATACCCGTCTCTGGTATTTAGGTACAAAATCATTTAAAATCTGTCAATCTTTCAATGGCCATGAGATTTTTTGCCTTTCCTTTTAACTTAGTCAGTTGATGAAACCATTGAAATTTCTTCTCACTTTTACTTCTGTAGGGATAAAAGCTGTAAGAGCTAAAGAGTTATGATGGTCGTCTCTCAATATTATAGACTTAGGTATATTTCATATTTTTCTACGTTACACGGAGACATGTCCCCTATTTTTGGCCCTCTAGGAAATGTCCTGGAAACGTGTCTCCTGTCGTCCCCCCATCCCTGTCCCCAAAATGCCGTGGAACATTTTGAAAACCAACACAAGTCAATGTTTTGCTTAAGACAGCAAAGTTACAAATCCAAGTCGGCTTTGACATTAACTAATGGTTCTAAGCTGGCACTGAGTTGAATCTATGTTTCATGCTTGCATCAAAGTGTTGGAGGTGCAGGCTTATTTTGTGTCTCAGACAAGACATTTTCTGATTTCACCAAAAATGTTGTCATTAAAAGTTGTATTAAACATTAAAGAGCATATAATATATTAAAATATTATCACTTTGTCAGACGGTTAGTATTTGAGTATGAGACAAAGCAAAATAACTCACTTACAGTTACGTCGGTAAGGGTTGTCTTTTAGACTCAACTGGTATTATAAAAATTGCAAAGTGAGCTATGTGTTAATCTCCTGCATTTTTGGATTTGTGATTTTTAGTTGCATTTTCTCTACTGAATGCCTCCAAATCGAGCACTACAAAAAATTACTTGCAGCCAGCCCCTAAATTTGAGCCACTAACCCTAATCCTAAAAGTCTAATGGACACCCCCGTAGAAAAATTGCATAGCCCTCGTCATTTAGACTGGTCAGATTCTGAGCTCCACTATTGGTTTTTTAAATGGTGTAGATTTGGCTAGAAATACTGAAATAGTGGGGACTTGCTGTTAGAGAAAGCTGTTAACATTATAGCCTTGACGGCTAAGATCAACTCGGGCATTTGAAGATAATAATAATTTGCTATTTATTATCACCCTTGCGATATATATATATACATGTGCGATTTTATAATAATAACTAAGGCATTATTATTATAAAATAAACAAATATAATGATTAACTAAAAGGGCCTAAGTCTGCCATCTCTTGGAGGGATAGTTAATTACCAAGGCACATATATATTCAAGTTCGATTCTTGGAGAAGAACACACCAAAAACATAACGTTTGTTCTTCCTCTCAAGAATCCAAAGAAGGCAAATTATCCTTGCATTATAGAGTGAAATTTATCAGCAAATTGGGGTGAAATTTAGCAGCGAATTGGAGCGAATTATTTCAGGCATTCATCAGCGAATTTATATATTTACCTGGAGTCCGAATTGATACAAAATCTGGTGTGCAATTTGGATCAGAATATTATACATATCAAGGGTGCGAATTACCCTATCTAGGGCTTGATCCCCATCTACTATTTTGCACATTACTTGAGGGCAAATTCTTGGACAGAATTCGCATGCCTTGGGGTTCAAATTTAACACTTTAGAGGGCTGCGTTTTTTTGGACCTGCGTGGGAGCATTTTCTACATCACATCAATATTGGAGTTGCAGATCTAAAACAAGGGCAGACTCATCAAGATAAATTGGTGTACAAAATTGGTACCATCTTTCCACCTTTCTTTGTCAATTTTGTCTCTATATTGTTCCAGTTTTAAAAGCTATCTATAGATTGTATTTTCCTTGCATAAATCTGAAAATATCAACATGGTATCAGAGCTTAGGTAGAGGAAAGATCTTATTTAGATTTTAGGAAAACAGTCTCAAACTTTTAAGACTTGAAACTTGGAAAATCCAGCCCTATATTCAGCCTTGTCTACCCAAACTTCTAATAAATACTCTTGGGTTATTGATAGTGGGGCTTCAAGGCATATCACTGGGTTTTGGGAAAACTTTGATTCATTTTCAGAAAACATTAAGGAAGAAGTTACCATAGGAGATGATACTTCTTATCCAATTATGGGCTTTGGGAATTGCAACATTCAAATGAAGTCCGACATATCCTTACAACTCTCTCAAGTCCTATATGTTTCGGGCATAAAGAGAAATCTAGTTTCAATATCAACACTTGAGGGTAAGGGTTATAAAATTGCATTCATGAATGGGAAAGTTTTGGCTTGGACCAAAAATTCAACCTTGAAACAAGCCTATACCATAGGACTAAGACATGAATGTCTTTATAGACTTGATACTATTTCATCTCAAGCTCTCATGGTTGAATCAATTGACTCGTGATTTATGGCATAGGAGGTTAGGGCATCTAAATTTCCAAACATTGTCTTCTATGGATAAATTTGTAGTAGGGTTCCCTCACTTATCTCCTAGACATGAAGGTGTATGCAAAGGATGTGCATTAGGAAAAAAATATCAAATCCTCCTTTCCTAGTAGTGAAAGCAAGACTAAGGAAATATTGGAGATAGTACATTTTGACCTTTGTGGACCCATGTCCGTACCATCCATTGGTGGATATCTTTATTACATCATCTTTGTAGATGACTTTTCTAGAAAGACTTGGATATATTTCCTAAAGAACAAAGAATTTGTCGATGTTCTCAACAAATTCAAAGAGTTCAAAGCTCTAATAGAGAATCTTACAAACAAGAGGATAAAGATTCTTAGAACAAATAATGGATAAAATTCTGTGTAGAATCAAGAATTAAGAGGGAGTTTACTGTTCCTTACAACCCTCAACAAAATGGAATAGCTGAAAGGAAAAATAGGACCATAGTTGAAGCAGCAAGGGCTATGCTACATGATCAAAATCTTCATACTTCACTATGTGTTGAGGCATCCAACATTGCGGTTTACATTCAAAATAGATGTCCTCATTCAGCTTTGAAAAATAAGACTCCCAAAGAGGCATTCAATGGAAACAAACTTGATGTGAGTCATCTTAGGATATTTGGTTGTCCTGTATATTTTCACATCCCAAAAGGAAAGAGAACCAAATTGGAACCCTTAGGAAAGAAGGGAATATTTGTGGGATATAGTGAATCTGCCAAGGCCTATAGGATCTATGTTCCGGGGAAAAAACATATTGAGTTGAGTAGAGATGTTATATTTGAAGAAGACCTTGCATTCTCGACCTCTAAGGATATAGCATGTGATGACCTATTTCAATCCAACCCTCCTGAGAATCAGAGGGGGTATCATGATGTTATTGAATATGATCCAATACCTATAAGTGAACCTAGCACTTCCATCTACAAGAAAAGACCATTGGGCCACTAAAATGTTGGAAGATGTAAACAACTATGTAGCTCCTACTGGAACTTTCAGAGAAAGTAAAAGACCTAAAATGTATACTAACTATGCTACATTCATGAGTGAGATTATAGATTCCGAGCCTTCCTCTATTTGTGAAGCACTTAAAATACGGGCATAGAAAGATGCAATGACAGAAGAATATGGATCTATAGTGAAAAAATGATGTGTGGGATATTGTTCCTAGACCTAAGAACAAATCCGTGGTATCATCGAAATGGATATTCAAAATGAAACATGTTGCAGATGGTAGTATTGAGAAACATAAAGCCAGATTTGTAGCCAGGGGGCTCACTCAAAAGGAAGGTCTAGACTACGAGGAGACTTTTTCCCTGTTGCTCGATATTCCTCGGTTAGGGCAATTATTGCCATTGCAGCTTCCAAAGGTTGGAAGATCCATCAAATGGATGTTAAAACTACATTTCTAAATGGAGAAATTGAAGAGGAAGTGTATATAGAGCAACCTGAAGGATTTGTCACAAAAGATCAACAATCATATGTGTGTAAGCTTAAGAAAGCCTTGTATGGGCTCAATCAAGCTTCTCGAGCTTGGTATGAAAGGATTGATCGTTATCTTCAAAATCTGGGACTTTCAAAGAACGATGCAGATCCTAATCTCTATTTCAAGATATCAAATAGAGATTTACTAATATTAAGTATATTTCATGTTAGAAAGCATAGATTTGTGTATGTGAGGAAATTTCTTTGTTGGCTGACCAACCTTGCCTTCTTCCTCCTCATATGCTACAACTTACGGTTCCCATTGAGCTGCCTCACACTCCAAACTCCACAAACTCATCATCAATTAGCAATGGATCGGCATCAGCATTGCCAAGCTTAGCAATCCAAGCTGAATATGGATCAATGTCATCAAGGTCAAGTGCTTCATGTGAACTTTGCTTTTGTACCTTTTTTTCGTGCAACCAAAGGTTCTATCACACATAGACAAGGTCATTCAAGTACTTTTGAGTCAACCTATTACACTTCTTTGTGTGAATGGCCTCAAAAACTTTCCAAATGTTCTCACAACTAGAAGAACTACAAGGTTGGGATAAAATGCGGATGGAAAGATTTTGAAGATTAGGCATTTTGGCACCATAATTTTCCCATCACAAATCTCCAAGAGTAACAATTGCCATTTATAACTAAGTAAGTTTTTATTAAACTTAAAAATTGAAATAAATGGTAAAATAAAATCAAACACACATTTTTTGCATTGTTACAGAGTGTATAAAATGGTAATTGCTTGATGTATTAACAATGGAGAATGAAAGCTCCATATATAGGAATTACAAATACGATGCTTCTAAAAGAAACAATCAAAAACTACAAACTGAAATAGGAACAAACTAAACTGACTAAAATATATTAAGTGACCATTAAATAAGAAATATCTAATACTCTAATACCCTGTCTTAATGATCATTCTATCAACAACACCAAGTTGCCCCCTAAATTTTACAAATTTGTCCGGGTTAGAGACTTGCTGAGGATATTTGCAGTCTAGTTCTTAGTTGGAACACAATGCAACATCATAGTTCCATCTTCCACAAGATTTCTGATGAAATGACAATGAAGCACTACATGTTTGGTTTGCTCGTGGAAGTCTGGATTCTCTTTTCATGTTAGAAAGCATCCTCCGTAGCCATACTACTTCACATGTTGCTTTCACAGTTCCGCAACATCTTGCTTTTGTCGAGGAAAGAGTTATCGCCCAAGCTTCTTACTGGTCTGCGTGACTACACTTGTACCAAGATTAAAGATTTACCCGGAAGTGTCATCAACAAAATTTACCCAATCTGAGTTTGTAAAACCAATCAATTGAGGATCTTTGGTTCTGATGTACAAAATGTCAAACCTTGGTGCCCCTTTACATATCCATGTACATGCTTCGCTACAACCCAATGTCCTGCCTTAGGGCCTGTCATGAAACAAGATATGTAGCTCACAACATAACTGAGATCAGGTCTAGTGGCTTTAAGACAGATTAGGCTGCCTTTTAGTTTCCTAAAATCTGACTCATTCACCACGGATAGATTAGGCTGCCCATTAATTTCCTAAAATCTGACTTATTCACCACAGGTGAACCTTATTTAGCTGATAGTTTCAGCCCTTTCTCCATAGGTGTAGATGAAGGGTTGTAATTAACCATCTTGAACTTATCTAAGAAACTCCAGGCAATTTCGACTAAGAAATGAAAATGTTGCCACTTGTCTATCAAACCTCTACATTGAGACAATAGTGCAAAAGTCCCAAATCAGTCATGTTAAATGCCTAACACAAATTTAGTCTGATTTGCTCAAACAATTGTGCCCCATCACCAGTAATGATAATATCATCAACATAAATGACGAGAAATATGATGTCATTACCATTGCTTTTGACATACAAGTTTGGATTTGAAGGACTCCTGAGAAAACCTTGTGAAACCGAATAGGTATCAATTTTGATGTAGCAAGCCCTGGGGGCCTGCTTGAGACCATAAAGAGCCTTGACCGGTCTGCATACGTGGTGCTCTTTGCCTACAACTTTGAAACTAGGAGGTTATAGACTTCTTCCTCTAAATGACCATTGAGAAATGCACTCATGATGTCCATTTGATGGACTGTCTAACCGCATTGTGCTACAATGGCCAAAACCACCAGATAATGCTCATCTTTGTTGTAGGAGCAAATGTTTCCTCATAATCAATGCCTTATTTTTGCGAGAAGCCCTTAGCCACCAACCGAGCTTTGTACTTATCAAGAGTTCAATCAGCTTTGTACTTCACTTTATAGAGCCATTTGCACCCAATGGGTTTCTTCTTGGCTGGGAGATCTGACAGAAGCTAAGTGTTGTGCTATAGAAGACTATGATACTCAACTTCTATAATCGTTTCCCATTTAGGTCCCTTTTGCCTCTGAATAAGATTGAGGCTCATAGATACTTTGAATGTGGGCCATAAGAGCAAAATTTACTATGTTCTTCTTGCTCTTGCCTTTGGATTATCTACTTTGAACAAGCTCATCATCTTGAACATTGCCAATAAGCTTTCTCCACCCTTGGGCTGGAGAGTAGAACCATTCTCATCCAAATCAAGCTGACTACCATGACGTGGGCTGCCTAGAATGAATTTGTCTGGATGCTGATTTAGGTTATCCAGAGGGAAACTTGGGGGTACAATGTTATGCCTTGGAGACTCCACCAGTTCAGTTTCAAAATCTTCAGAATCCCTCTCTTTAGGTGAAGCAAATGGAAGCCTAACACCTGAATTTCTTTTCTTCATAGGTTAATCCTCAATAGTTTGGATAGGAGAAGAGAGTATAAAGGTCCCACCTTCCTCATAAAAAACCACATCTCTACTAAATTTGAGATGATCAATGTCCACATCTATCAGCTGAGAAGCTTTATGGCAATCACTGCAGCCCATGAACATTAACTTTTGGCCCTTGGAATCCAGTTTTGTTCTCTTGGCATTTGGAATCCAAACATAAGTTGTAGAGCCAAAAATCCTCAAACGGCTGATTTTGGGTATCCTCCTAGACGAAGCTTCTTTTAGGGTCATTTTCTTAATGGCCTCTGTGGGAGACCGGTTCAAATGGTAATTTGTTATGAAGACCGCTTCAACCCAAAATTTTTTTTAGGAACTTTTTTATGCTCCAGCATAGAACGAGCCATTTGGTGATTGTGTGGGTCCTTTGCTCAACAACATCGTTCTGCTGAGGGATGCAGGGTATGGTAAGCTGACGCTTAATGCCATGTGCAACAAAAAAGTTGTAAAAATTAGAAGAACGACCCCTACCCCCCTTTATCTGACTTAAGAGTGATGATCTGGCATCTTGACTCTTTTTCAACTAAGGCCTTAAATTGTTGAAATATACTAAACATCTTTGGTTTTGCTTTAAGGAAAAACACCCACTTTTTCCTATTGTAATTTGTTATTACTTATAGCTTCGATTAGATAAAATTTATCTTGGTATAAATTAGAGAAATGATAATCTAAATATCAAATTTGAATTGCATATATATATATATAATATATCAATATATATATGATAATAATAATTATTATTCTCATATATATATATATATATATATATATATTAATATATACTTCACGTCATTTTCTAAATAAACCCGATGGTGGTAATATATCGGCAAAACCAAGTATAATTTGAAATCGACCACACCGATTCATTATCGGTGTCGAGTGCACACATCTTAATCAGCGAATAGAATTGTCTATTGCAAAACTAGTGATTGAAACGGTGCCACCGATTAGTATATCGGTAAGTCTTGCAAACGGTTGTGACTGTTAAGTCATGCCTATGATAGGCGTGACTCCTCAAGGAGTCACATCTATCATAGACGCGACTCTTCATCGGTCACCATAGGAATATAAATGCTGGTCCACTGTTCAGTATTAAAGCACCGAAATCGATAAGTGCAGCATACTGTAAACAGTGGACATAGCAGTAAGTTTATACTTCAATAAAGATTTAAATTATTCTTCCAGTATCAGTTCTTCTGCAATTAACATTTGCACAGTCAGATATTATATATAAAATATAGAATCCACATTTCATATTCAATTTAATATTGACATTTGAATAATAAGTTTGATTAGAAAATTCAACATGGTATTAGAGCTCTGGCAAAAGAAGATCCAAGAAGCTCGCAAACTTGAGAAATTCAATATCAATTATTAAATCTAAATTATCATACATATCGCATTTCTATGGTGAGTGCTATCAGATTCGAGGATAGACTTGAAGGAGGAAACAATTTCTCCTCATGGAAATTTCGGAATCAGAATGATTCTAAAAGAAAACAAAGTTGAAACTTTTATAAAAGAGGAAAAAGAACCTCAAAATGATCTTGAAAAATCAATATGGATTGAGGGAAATGAAAAGGCTATGAAGATTATTGTTGATGGTGTTAGAGACCACATAGTGCCAATCCTAATGAAATATGAAACTGTCTACCACATGTTTAAATCACTCGAAAGCACATATGAAATAAACAATGCCAGGAGAACCCTAGCCCTAAAAAGAGAGATCAATCACATAAGTATCCATTTATTCATACTTTATGAGAATATCTGCTCTAAGGGATGAATTAGCAACTCTTGGATATGTAATTCAGAGCAAAGAATTGACTCTCATTGCACTAGATGGTCTACCAAGCACTTGGGAAACTTTTGTTCAAGGCATTAGTGCAAGATCTAAGTATCCCAACTCCGATCGACTAAGGTCTGACTGTCTTCAGGAAGAATCAAGACAAAACAAGAAAGGGATCAAACAAAAGAACATAGATGAAGATCTACATGTGTTAAACGTAAACTCTCACAAGAAAGGAAAGAAGAAACACTTTAAGAAGAGGAAGGATCGTCATGAAAAAGGTTCATCTAAGAGAGATGTTTCTCATGTTCAATGTTTCAGATGTGATCAATATGGACATTATGCTGCTAGATGCCTAGGTAGAATTAAACAACAAGCTACATTTGCTAAAGTGAAAAGAAATAAAAGGGAGCATGATTCAGAGAAACATGCATTCTATTATGCTCTCTCAAATCAAGTATCCAACAAATGTAATACCTGGATAATAGACAGTGGATCGTCTAGGCACATCACTGGGTACAAAGAACTATTGGACTCTATGATAGAAGAAATTGATGAAGAGGTAACCATCGGAGATGATTCAGCACATCTAGTAAAAGGTCTTGGGACCTGCACCATTAAATTGAAGTCTGGAATGTCTATTCAACTCATCGGAGTTCTTTTCGTTCTAGGCATCAAAAGGAACCTAGTCTCCATATCTACACTAGAGGATAATTGGTATAGAGTAACCTTCATGAACAACAAGGTGTTGGCATGGCCAAAGAATTCCTCCATCAAGAAGGCTGTAACTCTAGGGCAAAGAAATGGTTACTTGTATGAGGTATGTACTGAAGCAAATTTTGCTCTAATTCATGAAATTGTAGACTCTAATGAGATATGGCATAGAAGATTAGGACATTTAAACTTTCATACCTTATCCTCCATGGAAAATCTAGTCACTGGCTTACCTAAGTTAAAACAATATCATTTAGGTACATGTAAGGGGTGTGCCCTAGGAAAAAATACTAAGGGTTCTTTTCCAAGTAGTTCTAGTAACACAAGAAATGTTTTAGAACTAGTTCACTCTGACCTCTGTGGACCCATGTCCGTACCCTCTGTGGGAGGGTTTCTATATTACATAATGTTTGTTGATGACTTCTCTAGAAAAACTTGGATCTATTTTCTCAGATGTAAAGAATCAGAAGAGATACTCAGGAGATTTAGGGAATTCAAGTCACTTTCTGAAAACTCCTCGAGAAAGAAAATAAAAATCCTAAGAACTGATAATGGGAGGGAATATACTTCTGACATTTTTAAAGAATTTTGCAAAGAAGCAGGAATTAAAAGGGAGTTCACTATTCCTTACAATCCTCAACAAAATGGGGTTGTTGAAAGAAAAAATAGAACTATTGTAGAAGCAGCTAAAGCTATGCTCCTTGACTAGAATCTAGAAACCTATCTTTGGGCAGAAGCTTCCAACATTGCTGTATACATTCAAAATAGATGTCCTCACTCTCACATTGAAGACAAAACTCTTGAAGTTTTTACAGATATAAAACCAGATACCACTCACTTAAAGATATTTGGGTGCCCTGTCTATATTCATGTACCTAAAGAGAAAAGAACAAAACTGAAACCCTCTGGGAGAAAAGGAATCTTTGTTGGATATAGTGAAACCTCTAAAGCCTATAGAGTATTCTTACCTGGACATAAAAACATTGAACTCAGTAGAGATGTAATATTTGAGGAAGACTTAGCTTTTAAAAGGGCTAGAAATTCCTTTGAATCTGAAAATATCACCCCACCTTCCAACCTAGAAGAAGACATTACTCTTGAGTTTGACAGGGAGTATTCTAAAGAGGATGAAAGTGAAGTACAAAACTTACCCCAAGAGAATCCTAAGAAAAGACCACTTTGGGCCACCAAAACAGTGGAAGAATCAAAGAACTTTGCAACTCCTTCAGGGACCTTTAGAGAAAGTAAAGCACCCCAAAGATTTTCAAGCTATGTAGCCTTAATGAATGATCTTTCCAAGTCTGAACCCTCCACTGCATTAGAAGCCCTTAAACACCAAGTATGGAAGGATGCCATGACATAAGAATACCAGTCCATCTTGAAAAATGATGTTTGAGAGATAGTTCCAAGACCAAAAGAGAAATCCATTGTTTCATCCAAATGGCCATTCAAGATCAAGTATGCTACAGACGACAATATAGAGAAGAACAAAGCTAGATTTGTTGCGAGAGGATTCTCACAAAAGGAAGGTATAGATTATGAGGAGACATTTGCACTAGTTGCCAGATATATCTCTATTAGAGCAGTACTAGCCATCGCAGGTAGCCGAGGATGGAAAGTTCATCAGATGGATGTGAAGACTGTATATCTGAACGGGAAAATAGAGGAAGAAGTCTACCTAGAGAAATCTGAAGGATTTGAGATTCACACTGCAGAATCTCATGTGTGCAGATTAAAGAAAGCCCTCTATGGACTTAAATAGGCCCCCAGGGCTTGGTATGAGAGAATTGATAGATATCTCATGAAATTGAGATTCTCTAAAAATGATGCAGATCCAAATCTATACTTTAAGCAAAGTAAAGTCGATATGTTAATACTAATCTTGTATGTTGATGATTTGTTAATTATAGGAGAAGATCATCTTATTGATCAATGTAAAAGAGATCTTGCTAAAGAATTTGAAATGAAAGACTTAGGCCTTCTACATTATTTCCTTGGATTAGAAGTCTGTCAGAATTCAGACAACATTGTGCTAAATCAAGGAAAGTATACCATGGACATATTGAAGAGATTTGGTATGACAATTGTAAACCCATGCCTTATCCCATGGAGACAAACCTTCACAAACTAAAGGAGGCAACAACAGATTCTCCATTTGCAGACTCTACTCTCTATAGACAAATAATTGGATCTCTGATGTACCTGGTTAATACCAGACCAAATATTTGTTATGTAGTAAATGCCTTGAGTCAATTTATGTGTGAGCCTAAGGAGATACATCTTACGACTGCGAAACATATTATGAGATACCTTCAAGGTACTCTGAATTATGGACTCAAATATGAGAAAGTCAACTTGAATCTTCATGGATTCACATATTTTGATTGGGCTGGAAGTGTAACTGATAGAAAAGCACCTCTGGATGTTGCTTCAGTCTGGGGTCCGCAATGATATCTTGGATATGCAAAAAACAGTCTTCAGTGGCCCAGAGTTCTACAAAGGGAGAATACATTGTAGCCTCTATGGCAGCAAGAGAAGCAATATGGCTCTGAAAACTACTTGTGGGATTATTCGGCGAGCCTCTGAAACCTACAGTTATCCATTGTGATAATCAGAGTTGCATAAAGCTTTCTGCAAATTCAGTATCTCACGATAGATTCAAGCATATAGAAATTCCCTATCATTATGTGAGAGACATGGTGGATAGGAATGTGATTCAATTGGAATATATCTGTATAGGAGATCATACAACAGATATACTCACCAAGCCACTTGCCAGAATAAAAGTTGAACACTTCAAGAAATGTCTTGGTATGATTGTATTGTAATTTGCATTGTAATTCTTACTAATATATGTATATAAAATAAGATGTTTAATGTGTAAACTTCTTTTGTCATATGTGTTGATATATGACTTTATGGGCTCTACCCCCCGTGTTCATCTCTAAAAGGTGACGACCATTTAGAAATGAACACTTGTATTTAAATGTTATAAGATGACGATCTTGTAATATTGATATCATGTTGACTTGATATCATTCATGGATGTGCCATGATTTGTTATGGTGGACATTATGTGACGTAATGTTAGTGCACACACCATAGCTAGGATATATAAGGAAAATATAAAATTCTCAAGCATATCATCCTTTAAAGTATCATGAGTTATGTGATACTCATCATCATGTGTTATGTGATGATTGTCCTCACGAGATATGTGAGACTTCTTATCATGAGTTATGTGATACTCATCATCACGTGTTATGTGATGATTGTCTTCACGAGATATGTGAGACTTCTTATCACGAGTTATGTGATACTCATCATCACGTGTTATGTGATGATTGTCTTCACGAGATATGTGAGACCTATTATCATGAGAAATGTGATACATATGATTTTATCTTATCTAGCTAAGAGGGAGTGTTATTACCTATAGCTTCGATTAGATAAAATTTATCTTAGTATAAATTAGAGAAATGATAATTTAAATATCAAATTTGAATTGCATATATATATATAATATATATATATCAATATATATATGATAATAATAATTATTATTCTCATATATATATATATATATTAATATATACTTCACATCATTTTCTAAATAAACCTGATGGTGGTAATATATCGGCAAAACCAAGTATAGTTTGAAATCGACCAAACCGATTCATTATCGGTGTCGAGTGCACACATCTTAATCAGCGATTAGAATTGTCTATCGTAAAACTAGTGATTGAAACGGTGCCACTGATTAGTATATCGGTAAGTCTTGCAAACGGTGGTGATTGTTAAGTCACGCCTGTGATAGGCGTGACTCCTCAAGGAGTCATGTCTATCATAGACGTGACTCTTCATCGGTCACCATAGGAATATAAATACTGGTCCACTTTTCTGTATTAAAGCACCGAAATCAATAAGTGCAGCATACTGTAAACAGTGGACATAGCAGTAAGTTTATACTTAAATAGAGATTTAAATTATTCTTCCAGTATCAATTCTTCTACAATTAACATTTGTAGTCAGATATTATATATAAATATAGAATCCACATTTCATATTCAATTTAATATTGACATTTGAATAATAAGTTTGATTAGAAAATTCAACATAATTATCAACAAATAACAGAAAATACCCAGATCTAGTGATTGATGCAGTGGTCATTGGTCCACAAACATTTGCATGAACAAGCTGCAAGACCTTGAATGCCCTCCAAGTATCCCCATTTGAGAAAGGATTTTGATGCTGCTTTCTGTGTGTGTGAAAATTGTACCTGATCTATAGACACAACACTTTAGTAAAACATTAGAGGTTAGCAAAAATCAAAATCATGCAATAATTGAAATCTAATCTAACCAAGCAATTTACTGCCTTCTAATAGGTGCGAGATTGATGTTCTCAGATTGTTATCGAGATCAGTGACCTAGACCACACCTAAATGAAGGATTTGAATGCAATTGATCTAGATATGAATTGAATGCAATCAAGCTATTTTTTTGGATTTTCTATGCAATAAGAATGATAAAAACTTGATATGAAATCTAATCTATATGAAATTGATCTGCTAAAATGATCTAACAATGATATGAAAAAAATCTAAATGAATGTAAAAAAAACAAATTGATCTCACAATAGCCTTGATTCGCAATAAGTTTTGATTCTCCCAATTCCAGTTCTCCAATGTGATTGTGCAAAAATATGAGATGCTTTGAGATGAGCTGAGACTTTAATTTTATAGAAATCCAAGGCTTTGGAGGTGCATGGAAAAAAGCCATAAATCACTCAGATTAACTCAGCTTGATTTTTGAGTTATCTGATAATAAAGATAATTTAATTCACAAAAACATGCAAATCATGCAAAAACAGCTTTTTTTAACTCGAATTAGAAGTTTAGATCAACTTTAAAATTCAAAAATGATGTTGAGTTCCAAAAAGTCAACAACTTGCATTGATTTTCTGATCTGGAGTTAACTGCTCTTTGATTGTGCACATGGATAATTATGAATTAATAAATAAATAAAGTGATTTATTCTCAACTTAATTGATTTTGAAAAATAAAACAATTGATTTATGGGTTAATCAATTATTTTATCAAACTTTTATTCAAAAACAATATCATTAAATATGACAACTTGCTTTAATTAATTAAATAAGAATTTAATCAATTAATAATAGGAATTTTGATTTATTGTCAAATTTGAATAATAATACTTAGGAATAAATATAATTAAATTCAATTAAATAATTAAGTGGTAGAATTAAATCTAATTAATTAAATATGAAAATATTCAATTAATCAAACTTAAGATAAATGTGATTTATCGCCAAATAATCATTAAATTAAAGATAATTAGATAAATAGGAATATTACTAGGAATATTCCCCGATGCAGAATTTAAGATAATCAATTAGATTCGATGATGTGCAGATGTGCCTTAGGTTAGGACTTCTATGTCGATTTCGTTCGATTTGAGGATGTAGGAGGTTAATGAACATATAGCCCATTTTTGGGGTATTACACTTTCCTGCCTAACAAGCTCTATACACACCACGACTTTGCCACTGATCTCAAGCAATCCAACATCCAGACTCTCTCAAGTCAACTAAGAGAGGCAGTGAATGTTCAAATGCCCATACTGCTAGTGCGAAATAGTGTTCATGAAGGAACTCTGTGTTGTCACAATTTGCTCCTAGGAATCTCCAGTGTCAACTAGTCTATAAAGACCATGATCCTCAAGGCCAACAACAACTATAGTTCGAGTCTCCTCAACAATGCTGCACTTATGTGCACTGAAGACATCTAGCTTTGGAGTATGGTGCATAATTTGACTGATATACAACAAATTGAGTTCCATGCTTGGTACATAGTATGCATTGAGAAATTCCAGTTTTCTTCCTCCAAATGTAATCTGAACGTTGCCCTTGCCAACAACAGTATACTCTTCACCTCCAAAGTTCATTGAATCTTTGAAGTTGTGTACTCCGTGAACCAATCTCATCGATGACTGAAATGTTAGGAAGCTCTAGAATCAATGTACCATGCAGATGCTTTGACACGATCTGCTGATCTTTTGGCCATAAATGCACAAAAGGAAAACTCCTTAGTATGCTCTACAATGTGGGTCTTCTGCTGAGATCCTCGTTGCTTTGACTATTCAATAGCCAAACGTTTTCTGCAGTCTTTCTTCAAATGACCAAACTTGTGACAATAGTTACATGCGATATTCTTCTTGGAGTTCTCTTGAGGTTTGCCTTGTCCTTTTTGATGAGAAGACTTGCCTCTACCCTTGTCCTTATTCAAACCTTTGGTAGTGAATGCTTATTCAGTAGAGGATGTGCTAGTGCTGGTCCTGAATTCCTGTTTCCATCTATCCTATTGTAGAAGCTTGTTGCAGAGGTTAGGAAACTTGAGATCAACACTAGTGGAAGTAATGTTGAGCGTTTCGATGAAGTGCTCCTTGGATCGTGGTAGGCTTAAGAGTGTAATGACTACTCTATCCTCTTCTTCCATCTTGCGACCAATAGCCTCTAGTTGATCACGAATATCATTTATCTTTGTAAGATGCTCTTGCAGAGATGCCTTCTCATCCATCATTATAAAAAACATATTCTTCAAATGAGTCCAGATCTCTGCAGCTGTCTTGATAGATGGCACTTGAGGCAGCTGATCATTAGTGACAAATAATTTGATGAGCATCACCACTTCACGATTGGGCTCTCCATACTTGTCCGATCTTTTCCTGCCACATGGGGTCGAGACATGGTACCCAAAACAACCTGTTCAAGACACCAATACTCAAAATGTATTCATTTTTAGCAAAACTAATATGCAACTACATTTTGTAATTATGGTCATTGAACTTTTGGTTGTTCTCCAACATGATGTTTGTTAGAGACGCTATCCCTCTCATTGTTTGATGCACAAAAATCAAGGTAAAACAAACTGTAGCAACTGAATGTGATTTTTCTAGTCAAAAACTTTGCACGAAACCCAAGGAAACAAAGTACAATCAAGTTGAACTTTGACCAAAATCCAAGAGTGTTGTAAAAAAATTGATGAATTTGCAGGAGTATGATTCCCAAGCTGTTAAAAAATGATAGTAGAAAACAAAACCTTTGACTTGAAAACACCCACAATTTTTTTTAAAAAAAATTGTAAAGAAAAATGATGAAATTCAAGGGCATGACTAAAAACCCTATCCATTGAGAACGTAGAGCTGAGAAATGCGGGCTTAAAGAGTAGCACAAAACATTAGATGTCATCTCAATTCTTCAACGAAACCCTACCGTCAAACTAAAAGAACAACTCATTTTCTAGAAGAAATAGGCCGTGCGTAAGAGAACCTTTTAAAAAACGCAGGAAGAGTGTCGTACGAAGATGCATAAAAATTTAGAGAAGCCACGCGGGAATTGCAACAAAAAAAATGTAGGCTTGGTTTTGCTAAAAATGTAGTTGCATGCACAGAGAATGGAGAAAAACAACCCTCAAATCTCCACGATCAAAACCTAGGATTTTGCTTTGCGAACATAGAAAAATGCGAGTTTGTCTGAGAGGACGACGACATTGCAACAAAAAATGCAGCCTTTTGCAGGAAGAAGTGAACTTCAAAAAACCCTTTGTAGGAAAAAAGTGCAATTTTTAGAATTAAAAAAAAGCCAAAAGATGAATGTAATTTCCTTCTAAAAAATCCCCGAAAATTGCTTTGGAACAATCCACAATTTGTAGAGATGATTTTTTGTTTGAAAAAAAATCAATATAAAAAATGTCTAAACACACTTGTTTAGGATAACCACGATTTTTTTAAAAAGAACAAAAAAAGTTTCCAAAAAAACTTTAATGGCTCTGATACCATGAAATGGTATTTGCTTGATGTGTTAACAATGGAGAAAGAAAGCTCCATGTATAGGAATTACAAATACAATGTTTCTAAAAGAAACAATCAATAACTACGAATTGAAATAGAAACAAATTAAACTCAATAAAGTGCATTAAGTGACCATTAAAAAGAAATATCTAATATTACTCTTGTAGTGTATCTCCTATGAGTGAAATCATTTGAAGAAAACAATGGCCCTTCAACCCTCTTATAACTTTGTACTATTCAAGTGTGAAGTCTCGAAGGTTAACATCAACAATGAATCTCTCAATACAGTGAACACGAACTTTTGCATTGACTGTGTAAGTAGGAGAGAAATAAAACTTGGGGTTCAAATAGTAGGGAATAGCATGAATATGTTGGTGGAGTTGACGATTCTACCTCTGCCAACCTTTTCTATAGGTTTCTTGCAATAAGGAGTCTCCAACAATCTTTCACTCACAAACATGCGGTTAGGTTGGTTGATGTAGCTAATATGATCTGCAAGGTGAGGAAATCTGTAGCAAAACATCACCTCACAATATGAATGACATTTTGCACTCAATTTGATCACCACCTTATCCACTATTTTGCACAAGGTCTTTTATTTCATTAGAGGCATCAACTAATTTTAAGAATACCAATTGTACCCTTGAAGCAACTAAAAAGTTGACAAGTGTCCTATATTTGCCATCTGTCCACCCATTGGATAAATTGGTGCAGCCTTTCTTTTTTTCAAATTCTCATTTGTTCTTCCACTAGTCGGCATGTGTTTTGGACCTCATCTTGCAGTAAGCCCACTTGACTCAACGTGACTTGGGGCCTTGAACCCCTTACTTGCCATGGTCAATGCAGTCAATTGTTTCTAATAAAGACTAGTAGAAACATTGAATGGTATATTATTGTAGTATTGAAACCTTGCACATGCCAACTTTGCCTAATGTTGCAATTCTCTGTTACATGTAGTACCTTGCAATTGAGGTTGCACACCGTGAGTGTTATAGAGAATAAAAAACTAGAAGTATGGCTGCCCACAATTGTACCTTGCACATGCCATTGCCTTTGTTGTTTTCTGTTTATCTGCTTTACTTTTCTCAAATGCTACATGGTGTGCTTTTGTTTCTCTCAAAATCTCTTCACTACACGCTTCACATGGCTTAACATCTCAGCAAGTGATCCGTGCAAGGTGATATTTGAGTCGATTTATGCCACTGTTCATAAGCTTAGTGCAATGGATTCAAATACCTCTGCTTGCATTGCACTTGGTGTCCCATGTTTCCAGCAAGGATCCCTTGGTTTTATTGTGGTAAAATAATGGATGTGTTATTAAACAATGATAATGAATGATCTATATATACAAGATACAAGAGAATGTTTCTATAACGAACAAGAGAGGAAATAGAAACATTCTTGTAGTGTGAAAGAGAAAGTTTCCATAACGAACAAAAGGAATTTATGGAAACATTACAAAAAGAGTGACCATTAGAAATATAGACGAAAGAGAGATAAAATTAGAAACTATCTATTATCGTAATACCCTCCCTTAATGGTCAATCTATCTTCAAAAAAACATAAATTTGCATGTCCTTAGAAAGCGTAATAGGCAGCTTCGGGTTGATCAAAGAGGTCTGCATGTTCTGTAATGTTGGCCTGTGACTGGGTCCCACCTTGCTTCCGCTGATCAGAAGCAATGCGAGCCCGACAGTCTTGAAGCATATGACCAAATTTGTCGCTGTAGTTGCATCGAATGTTCTTCTTCTTGGAGCAATCCTGAGACGGAGCTGATGAATGAGATGGGCCTTTGTCCTTGTGAAAGGATTGGGCTGAAAACACTTGTTAAGAGGAGGACGAAGGAGCACTGCTACCAAACTGTTGTTTCCAACGATCCTGCTGCAGAAATTTGGTGCACAGATCTGAGAACTTCAGGTCAACATTAGTTGCAGTAATGTTGAGCATCTCAATAAAGTGCTCATAGGACGGTGGTAGGCTTTTTAGAGTAATTACCCCCATGTCCTCTTCCTCTATTGTACGACCAATGGCCTCAAGATGATCCTTGATGTCCTTAATCTTTAGAAGATGTTCTTGTAAGGACATATTCTCATCCATAATAATGGAGAATAGCTGATTCTTCAGAAAGAAGGTTTTGCCTTTATCTGATGTCTCATGGAGATCCTTCAATATTGTCCAGATCTCTACAGCTGTCTTACCAAACGGGATTTGAGTTACAAGACAGGATTTGAGGCAGCTGATCATTAGTAACTGAAAGCTTAATGAGCATAACTGCTTCACGATTATGTTCATCAAACTTGTCTTGAGTCGCATCGGCTATGGTAGGACAAGTCTTGGTACCTTGAACAAGCACCTCAAGGCAACGGTACTCGAAAATCGTCAACATGCGTTGCTTCCGGGTGTTGTAGTTCTCTCTGTTGAAACGTTGACTGCCTTCCAACATAAGACTGGTGAGAGATGCCATAGCACGTTTTTCCAAGAAAAAATGTGAAAAATCAGAAAAGGGCACGAATTTCATGGTAGATTAACAGAAGACCCAAAATTTTTGAAGAGACACCTAGTGAAGAACTCAAAAAACCCAGATAGAATTTGCTGGCTCAAAAATTGAGGCACGAAAAATGATGCACCTAGAAAAAAGTGAGACTGACCCAGTTGAGATCTCGAAAAACCCACCGAGAATCTGCAATCAAAATTTTGAGATGACACAAAAAAAGAGAGTTTCAGAAGAAACCCTAGCCGTTTGGAATAACTTTGAAAAAATTGCAGATTGCTTATAAAAAATGGCGGATTTGCAAAAAAGGTTGCAGAAGACGACCATAAAGAGGGTTGTTTTTGAAAGAACAAGCCCAAAAAATGACCGTCGGAAGGAGAAACGACCAAAAAATGGTTGAAAATGCAGAAGAAGAAAGCCTGCATGAGTGGCAGATAAAAAGATGCGGGATTGAGACCTGCGAAGATGCCCACGAATTTGCAGTAAACCCTTGACGGGTTTAAATAAGACTGCAAATATTCAAAGAAAAAAATTGAATTTTTCCTTCAGAAAAAAAACACCCAAAAACCTAGACGTGGGTGAGGAAAAAAAAATGCAAATTTTGAACACACTCGGGGCAAAAAAGCTTCAAAAATCTTGAACTAATAATTTCAAGTTTCAACAAAGGAAATAAATTTTTTCGAAGAGGCCAGGAATTTGCTCTGATACCATATTGTGGTAAAATAATGAATGTGTTATTAAACAATGATCATGAATGATCTATATATACAAGATACAAGAGAATGTTTCTATAACGAACATGAGAGAGGAAATAGAAACATTCTTGTAGAGTGAAAGAGAAAGTTTCCATAACGAACATAAGGAGTTTATGAAAACATTACAAAAAGAGTGACCATTAGAAATAGATGAAAGAGAGATAAAATTAGAAACTATCTATTATCATAATAGGTTTGCCCCCTCTTCTACTTGCAAAAGCCATTTTCTTTTAGAAAAAAGGAAAGAATGAAATCTAGCAAAAGAGAATATGAAAAATTAGTAATAATCTTTTTTGGGCCAATGCTTTTTGAAATGAATGCAACAAGTTTCCTTAATGACGTAAACAAATATGAACAATCATGCTTTTGTTTGGTTTGACAACAATCATGCATTTGCTTGGTTTGACAAACTATCTACAAGTATGGGTATTTTTGAAATTGTGTGGGAAGAGATGGTTTCCGAATCTTTATTTTCTGTTTCAAAACTGCCTACTTTGGTTATGTTACTTGTCATTGTATGCCATTGCGTTGAAAGGATGGGATGGGACATATTTCATAAATTTTTGTTTTTAATGTGATAAAAGACACCAGTAACATGTTTTATCCGGATTGTTTGTTTTTATCATAAATAACTTTGCATAATATTTTTTTATTTGTATAGAATGTTAAGCAGAAGTATGTTTGAATGACCAGAAACTAAAATGTGTAGTAAATTTTATTTGAAAAGGCTAGTTTGAATCTCTCGGGTGAAAACTGGTTATTTTCACGAACGGAAAGATGTAGTGAATTTGAGGCTGCAAGGAAGAATTAACAAGGGGTTAGTTGCCCTTGTCAAACACAGTAAGATAGTTTGTGATATTAAAATTATGACTAGTCAAGGTGGAAATTTTGAAATTTGAATGAATATTTAAATTTTAGGTTTAATACCAAGTGGTGGAGAACTGAATTAGGTGGGAAAAATGATCAGATCAAGGTCACAAGTTAATGCATATAATTTTGTGCAAATAGGGATGGATATATGACTACTAAATATGAATTTGTGAAAATATGTTAGGAGGAAAATTGACTATACATACATAAAAATCAGACCACGAATCAAACTTAGCACCTTTGCCATTTGTTGATATTAAATAATTTCCTCTTATGAATTGAAAAAATTGTATAGTGCCAATAGTGGCATGTGGTGATGGTTAAGTTGTGTTGTTGTTCTTGCCATCAAGGTTCAATATCCCATTGGAGATGAGGTCCCCCATTTGTGACCTCACCGGCTCGTAGCTCCAGGTCAAAGCATTTACCCCTCTTTTAAAAAAAATAAAAATTGTTTAGTACCTTTTATTACATATCCGTAATATCCAACATTTGTGATGGATTAACATTTCAGGGCATTATGTGGAAAATTTTCAGCAAGCAAAACAATATGGCACTAACCCACTGATGAGCAAAACTAAACCTCCAACTAAATTGGAATCATATAAGTCTTTATAAAAGACCGATAAGAAGGCAAATTCTGCTAGTTTTCTATTGAACTAATGAACCTTAAACAAATCCAATAAGAAAGCAACTCAAATTTTCATCCTAACATTGAAATTATGTTGCACAAAACATCTATTTTTCTGATTCAGTAAATGAATATTACCTTGCTTGTAAGAGTTAAGCGATTGCAATGTGAATACTACCTGAAAAAATAAAATCAATAATACCAATTAAAATTATATATTTTCTGTATGATCTGTAATATCCATAGCTATAAATATAAGGATGGAATTCTCTTATTATACTAGTGAAAATAACAGAAATGACATTGAAGATGATAATGCAAATTTAATTTCTAACATGAAAACCTTTAAATTAAACATGAAAACCTTTATCAATTTTGTATATTATAATTAAGCATTAACTTCTATTTACCAATTGATTTTTCTTTGTATTTTAATTGAGCGACTACTCTTTTTCGGTAATTGTATAATACGTTTAAAATATTTACATTTAAAAGTTTTTCTCTGTAATGATGAAATTACATATCAAGTAGTTTTCTGTAGTTTTGACCTTTTTTTAAAGTTTGTATATTTTAATTTCATAATAGTTTTGATTCATGGTACATACTATCAATGTTTGATTGTAAGATACAAATATTTAAAAATAAGTTTGCTATCCCATGCTAAGTTGTGCCACGCCATCTCCTGCCCAAAGTCGTGCCTCTTCTTTTCATGTGACAAAAAAAGTAACAATATTAAACCCTGAAAAAACGCTTTCTGTAATGAACACTTGAGGGACGAGTTTCTTGGAAAGTTTAAGGGCTAAACAGCATGTTTTCATGATTTTATCAGTAAAAGTGGCTGTTAATTTTACCAAAAGGTGGTGCAAATTTTACTGGCAATTTACTCCTGTGTTTTTTATTTTGTGAGTACTTGCACTTTTTTTCAACCTTGGTTAATGTGCATGCGCTAATTATTGTTTTAACTGTAAAACTGGTTGGACTCATATAATATATGAAAATGATGTTTGGCACTGAACATTTATCAGTGTAGCCTCCTACATAACACTCATCAGCTTTGAAAAATAGATCAAATTAGGAATATAAGATTTTAAGGTTGTAATTTATTTTATTTGGATGATATTTGATGTACTATATAGGTCCTATCGATAAAATTTAAAATTATCTTACAAATAAGATTAAAAAGTATGGCAAAGAGTTTTCTCATTGTTCACTGTTTCACTTGATTGGGGTTGTTTTGGCATTTCTGTGTATGATAGCATTTCATTATGAAGGTAAATTGTATCACTTGTACTCCCCTTTCTATGTTTTATTTGCAATTACTTCTGTATGATTTTTGTTCTGCATTCTGTGAATTCAGTCGTTAGTCCATGGATGTAAACACTGTCTGTAGGTTTGTCAAGCTTTTATGTTCTGAGATTAATTATATTAAAAAATTAATAGCTTTAAGGGGTAAGCATATTTTACAGTCTAAGAGTTTTCTCATGTAAGGATTCATCAGATTTGTCCTGTAGTCCTCTTTGCTTTTTATTAATTATGTCCAGTATATGCTGTGGAACAGGAATTGGATCCACCTCCGTGGCTTAATAGGATGCGTGAACTTGGCTACCCTCCTGGATACCTTGGTATGCTGATCCCATGCACTACATGCCTATCTTACCCCTTATATATTCTTTGCGATTTTTGGATCAGCTTCTTTCATGAGATAAAGCTGTTCAAAAATTCATACATGATAGTTTTTGATTTTTTAGATGAGAGGTGCTTAATTATTTTGTTTAGAATCTAATCATGTGTTAGATCTAGTGATTATGATTTTTGATGATATTGTCAGGAATAATGTTCTGCTTTTTTATTTTCATTTTAAACAAAATTTTCCTTTTGTAAAGGCGTGACAGGTGTGCGAAACCTTTATGCCATAAAACATAATTCTTGCAGTACAAGGAATGCTATCATTTATGAATTTGCTAGAAATCAAACACATTACTTATATTGTACTGATATGACGACGGAGGGATGGTATATTTATGTAAATGGTTCGTTATGACAAAGATTTTCATCGAATAGGAGCAAAAATTGTTTGGGGGAAAAATCAGCAGACCAAAAGTAAAAGATTTTTTGAAAAAAATGGGAAAAAATAGGATTTAAAAGAAAACATAAAGTATTATAGAAAAAGAGACAAAAGCTACCATTTTTTAAAAAAATTTGAGGGAATTTCCACTGCATAAAGATATAGAGAGAAAATAAAATAACTCATGAATTGCACAAAGTATACTTCATAGTGCTTAAATAATAATTCGATCATGATAGTTGTACAAAGTGTTGATGTTGTAGCCGCAAGAGTAATCTTTCCCTCCTAAATTTGAAATAAATAAATATCTTTGTAATGTCAAGGCAATGAACGGATAAGACAATGAAGGGTCTTCACTTTGTAACGTCGAGGCAATGAAGGGACAAGACAACAGAGGGTCTTCACATTGCAACGTCAAGACAATGAAGGGTCAAGATAATTATATATTCTTCCAGGAGGAATTCGCATACACACTAAGATTGATATTTATTATTGTCTGCACATTGATAAGTGCAATTATCATCAATTTAGTTCGGCCTAGTGTGTTTCGCCAAATTGTAAATCTGTCTTCTGCTCTTTCATTACATATAAGTGATGTTTTTGTGGCTGGGTTTTTCTCCCTCAAGTTGGAGGGTTTTCCTAGAATAATTCGTTGTGTCTTATTGTGCATTATTTTGTTTTGCTGCTTATCTTCATTTCTGGTTTGAAACATTAACATGGTATCAGAGATGGACTAAAACCTGGTTCTTCTTTGTTGAGTGATTGCACAGCGGTGGTCACTATAGAGCAAATTGGTTAAGTCTTTTTCTGAAGACAGATTTATAAGAACTCAAAGATTCGAGTGTGCACATCTTAAATATCTTGATTTTGTCATTTTTGGCAATCTGGAAATCCAATGCTTATTTGACAAAGGAATGTTTTTATTTCCTAAAGTCTGCAATCAATACTATTTACAATTGCTGTTGATTTATATATTGAAGTTGTTATTATTTCAGACTTTGAAAGGAAATAACAATCTATAGATGATCTTTTAGAATGAAGATTTAGGCCCTTTTGAAAATACAGATGAAAAGAAGATAGATAATACCCGGTTTAGATGCTTGAAATCTGCTTGAAAAATTGTAAGAAGAAGCCTTCAATCCAATGCTATTATTCTGCTCCAATCGCCTCTTTAAGTCTGCCACAATTTTCTCTTTAAGGTCTGCTATAATATCTGAACTGAGGTCTGCTCCAAGTATGTATTTAGGTCTGCTACAGGTGTGAACTTAGGTCTGCTCCAAGGTCTGCTATCCTTCTTCCTAAATTGCCAAGAAGCTGCTATGTCTTCTTCAGATGTGTATGAGAAATGACTGATTATTATGACTGCTGCAATTATCAGATTCGGGTCTCTTGTAGGTGCGAATTTTCCTTGACATGTTATGTCTTCGATGCCTTAGATAATTCGCACCACAAGACACATATATATGTGTGAAGACATCCTCAACTTCAATGGTAAGGGCCGACCAGAATCGACAAGAATTATTTCACATAAAGATTAACTCAAGTTGTCCCTTGTGGACAAAATGAAGTCGTCCCTCTAGGACAGCATGAAGTTGTCCCTCTAGGACAATACAAAAATGTTTCTTATCTTTCATTTAGAGTTTAATATAATAATTTATGAGATGTATGTTGAGATTAATAATAAATAATATTATTTATTATTCATCTCAGCATACATGTCCTTGATCTTTCCGAAAAGGCCACAAATATCAACAAAAGTTGGCACTTCATATGTCTTTGTCATTTATTGATTTTTCAAGCCAATGTTATTGTGGTTCCCGAATATATATTTGTTCGGCTTATTACAAATCCATGAAATATTGCAATATTTTATAATGGGCTGCAATTAAAGATTGTTGTTTATTATAAGTGCCGATGAGTTTAATTAAACATAGTCTATAGTGGACAAGGAAATAATACTGAAACTTTCCTAAGTTTTATTGCTGGATGAGGTGCTTGAATTAATATTTGCCTAAGAACCAAATGTTTTTCCGTGGGTTTGGAGTCAGTTGCTGTGGCTATGAATCAAATGTTTGATTATCGTTGCTGGAGAATACAAGAAGCTAGACACAAGCTTATTTGATATATGGAAAACATTATGCCGCGAATGTCAAAGGTGCGCAGGAAGCCAATGGTTGCAGTGAGTCTTTCTTTGCTGGGAGTGGTGGTCACATACACAGTAGGTAGCATCAATTCTGGTCGAAGCTATACCTCTTCCCTCTATATGGCTATAATAGAGGTATTATACATTCCAAATGTTGGTGTCTCTTGGCTTCATCAAGCAACTATTATAGAGATTAGCGACAACTTAGGTGAGGAACAAAATTTCTGTTCTTGGAATATATTCGGCGATTCTCCAACACAACTATATTTGGTTTTGAGCATGAGTAGTTCTTGTTATTGTATGTGTTGAGTGGTTAGTCAATTTTAGGTGCACAAATATCATATTCACAATCTTTGTGCACTTCTATTAAAATGAATATGGTTTTGCATGTGAACTATATGTGTTAACATGCAACAGTGACTGTATAGCTTAGATATGTTATCATTCATATTCTAGCAATCTCCTTCCTATGAATGGGTTGTACCTATATGCTCTTGTGCATTTTTAGGTGGTTTGTGTTATCACTCCAATTGGTTACCTGCATCACCCCTTCTCGTGGGTGGCTGGTGGTTTGCGAGTCTTCCTCTTGTGACTGGATAGCGTTTTGTAGGCTTTTCTTTATCCCTCGAGGCTCTTATTGGCCTGGTTCTCTATCATGTTTGGTATGTGGTGATTTCCAAGTGGTTGTGTAAAGATCAAAGCCATCTATCTGGTTTGTGGCTCACTTGTATTACTGGTTGGCAGTGTGTTGCCGTTGACCCATTTCTCTATGAACTTGTGTCTTCCTTCATTCCTAAGGTTTTGTCTACGACTACCACTATTGTGTGTGCTGAGATCTATCTTGAGGATTAAGGCATCATTTTCTCATAGACTCTTCTGGGTTGTTTGGTGGGCTACCCCTTTCTTTCTTGAGAGATGTTTAGAAGAACAAGTTGCCGGTTTGGTTGGAATGTTTGCACTGCTAGTGTTTTCTCAGCGAGGATGGTGGTGGGACCAGGGGATGGGAGCCCAATCCTACCCAATGATTGTTGTGTACGGATCTTTGTGTATTGTTTTGTAGTCAGACAAATACTGACAAAATATAGGGGCTTCCTACCAAATTATATGTTGCGCTTGTTGGGAGGGAGTCTCACAATCAGTGATCCTCGCTACTTGCTAAAATGCATATTTCTCTGAGACAAAGAAATATGAGGTGAAAGCCCTTTGAGAGATGTTGCTCTTTCCACTCATGGGAGTAAGCATGGTGGACGTCGTGTTGAGAGATTCCATGATGACATCACGTTGAGTGACTTCGTGATGAGCACTTGTGCACATGCTTCTTTTCACACTTGGGAGTAGCCATGGTGGACATCATGTTGAGAGACTCCATGATGACATCATGTTGAGTGACTTCGTGATGAGCACTTGTGCACATGCTTCTTTCTACACATGGGAGTAGCCATGGTGGACGTCATGTTGAGTGACTGACATTATCATGATGAGAGATTTCGTGATAAACTCTTTTCCACGAATAGTTGTAGCCATTGTGGGTGTCATGTTGAGTGACTCCATGACATTATCACATTGAGAGATTTCGTGATAAACTCTTTTCCACGAATGGGTGTAGCCATTGTGGGTGTCATGTTGAGTGACTTCATGACATTATCACGTTGAGCGATTTTGTGGGTGTAGCCATTGTGGGTGTCATGTTGTGAGACTCCATGACATGAATATCTGGAAAGATACCTCCCTAGCTAAGAGGGAGTGTTGATGTTGTAGGGGCAGGAGTTATCTTTCCCTCCTAAATACGAAATAAATAAATATCTTTGTAACGTCAAGTCAATGAAGGGACAAGACAACGAAGGGTCTTCACTTTGTATTGCCAAGGCAATGAAGGAACAAGACAACGAAGGGTCTTCACATTGCAATGCCAAGACAATGAAGGGTCAAGATAATTATATATTCTTCTAGGAGGGATTCACATACACACTACAGACTGATATTTGTTATTGTCTGCATATTGATAAGTGCAATTATCATCACTTCAGTTCGGCCTAGTGTTTGGCCAAATTGTAAATCTGTCTTCTGCTTTTTCATTAAATATAAGTGATATTTTTGTGGCTAGGTTTTTCTACCTCAAGTTGGAGGGTTTTCCCAAAATAATTCATTGCGTCTTATTGTGCATTATTTTGTTTTGCTGCTTATCTTCATTTCTGGTTTGAAACATCAACACAAAGTCAACATATAAACTAAGTAGAAATTTTCAAAAACTTAAATGTAGCCAATAACTCTTGCTACTACAAATAGAGCTATGCTAGAGGGCAGAAGGTCTTGATGATGAAGCTCCTGGGCAAGACCCTGTCTGAACCCATTCAATAACATGTAAATTTTGCTGCATCTTATTCTTGTGATGATTTGTATAAAGAATCTGTTTAGGAACTTTGGCTAAATTACCTCTGCTACACAGCAATAATTACCAAGGAAGAAATACCAATTTGTTTATGTAGAATATTGAAATGCTTTACCTGTGTTAATTAATAATAAAACAAACCTAAAATGAATGAAGAAAATGTAGAACATGTAATTAAAAAACATAATAAAAGATATTAAGAAGTTTATAGTAATATTATAATTAATTCTTAGATATGTAAGATATTAAAAAACACAACAATTAAATGTTAAGCTCTTTTCAGTATGATTAAGAGCGGCTAATATTATATGTATGTTTTAGAGCTCATTTGTAACGAGTAACTTACATGATTTTGAGTAGTTGTCCTCTTGTGATACAAGACAACCTTAATACATATTTCTTATCTTAAATCAAAACCACAATTATCGTTTCTTTTCTTAATTTTAAAACTGCATGTCAGATTGACTTCCAAACTTTCAAATTAAAATTTGATTATAAACATGCCAACTCACCTGCACTCAATCTTTGGCCACCAAATTAAATACAAAATGTATTTATAGTATTATACAATAAAAAAATGTTGTTTGAAAGAAAAAATACAACATTTTTTTTCTCTAAACCCTAAAGTCTAACCAAAAAATCAATTTCACTGTAAACTTAGCAGAATAAAAATTACAATGCATTGAAGAATTTTCAGTGAAAATTCTAGATACAGAAAGAGTTCCTATTCAAAATACTGCACATGCACTTGGAGCTCTACAAAATTCACTCCGATTACAAGTTTGGAAATTTCAGTTACTTCAATTAATGTAAATGTGAAAAGTCTGATATTTTAGAAAATTTGACACGAGGAAAAATCATAGTACTAATAAGCTATATAGATAAGAAAAATATATGAATTACTAATATATATAGTCCGCTATTTTTAACTTTTGCATGCTGATCATTTTTAAATGGGTAAACAAATTATTAACACAGGTGACTCATAACTAAAATTGTGTAAATTTTTAAACATTGCTAAGATTGTGTGAATTCAATCCAGAGAGCTTATTTCTTATCTTCTTTCAAAAATATTTGATAGCAATAATATTGATTCGATTATTTCTTATTTTCTATCAAAATATTTGAGATGAACAATATTATAATACTATAATGGCATATACTAAAGGCTGATGGTATTATAGTCGAATGAATGATTATTTCTTATCTTCTGTCAGAAAAACTCATTTCCTTTGTTCTGCCATGCTTGCAATCCACGTCTGGCACCTATAAATCCTCCAATTTCCATGTTTTTTTCCCTCTTTCCTTATTACATAGGTAATTTGGTAAAAATATTGAATAATTGAATGAATGAGCAAGACGCTCATATATAGTTTACAAAGACGATGTTTATATTACGAAGCAATCGTTGTTATTAGAAATATTCTAATATCTTCAAGATTCACAATATTGACCATTAAAATATTAATAAACAAGATATTTGGAGATATTATTCTTATACCCTCCCTTAATGGTCAATTTGTCAACTACACCAAGGAGCCCCCTGAACTTAGCAAACTTACCTGGAAGGAGGGACTTGGTGAGAATATCTGCAATTTGGTCCATTGTAGGAACATACTGCAAATCCATGGATCCATCTTCAACCAGCTGACAGATGAAGTGACAATAAATGTCAATATGCTTGGTTCGCTCATGGAAGACTAGATTTTTGGCAAGTTTGAGCACCCCTTGATTATTGTAGAAGAGGGGTGAAGGGCCTGCCTAAGACATATGATGTCGGAAAGCATCCTGCGAAGCCAAACTGCCTCACAACCTGCTTTGATTGTTCTTTGATATTCAGCATCCATCGAGGAAAGAGACACAACCTGTTGCTTCTCACTGGTCCAAGTGATGGCACTTGTGCCCAAATTGAAGCCATACTTGGAAGTGGACTTTTTGTCATCAACAAAGACGAAGGAAGTGGACTGAATCCATAATTGGTGGAGAGCTGAAATGACTCTCATTCTTCGTCAAAGATCACATCACAACTGAAGATGAGACGATTAGTCCTGATGTCAACCAATTGCTAGGCTTTATGATTATCACTGTAGCTGGTTAGCATGAGTTTCTGGCTCTTGGAACCCAACTTGGTGCGTTTAGCATTAGGGATCCAAACAAAAGTAGTGGAGCCAAAAACTTTAAGATGATTGGTTTTGGGATTATGGCCTGACCAAGACTCTTCTAGAGTCTTTCTTGACAACCACTGTAGGAGAGCGGTTGAGAAGATAGATGGCAGTGTGGATTGCTTCAGCCCAAAATTCCTTTGGAACACTCTTGTGTTCAAGCATAGATTGGGCCATTTTGGTGATTGTTCGGTTTCTATGCTCAACAATACTGTTTTGTTTGTTGAGGGGTGTAGGGTGTTGTTAATTGGTGCTTTATGCCATGTTGTTCATAGAGTGGGATAATGCAGAGGAACAAAATTGTCTACCATTGTCAGTTCCAAGAGTAACAATATGTTAACCAAACTCTTTCTACAAATGCTTTGAACTTTTGACACAAAACAAACACCTCTGATTTCTGATGAAGGAAATACACCCACATTTTACGACTGAAATCATCAACAAAAAGTAAAAAAATACTTGGACCCAGTAACAGGAGTAGCCATAGGTCCACAGATATCAACATGGACCAGTTGTAATACCTTAGAGGCTCTCTAGGAGTCACTATCTGAAAATGGAGTGTGATGCTGCTTCTCAGCTTGACATGCTCCACAAACTCCAAGGTTCTGGGTCTGAATCTCCGACAGTCCAATGACAAGATCTTCCCAAGCAAGTTGAGAAAGATAGTGCACATTTAAGTGCCCATACTACTGATGCCAGAGTGTACTAACAAAGGAGCACTGGGCTGCCATAGCAAGCTCCCAAGAATCACTGGAGTCAACAAGTTTGAAAAGACCATGATCCTCAAGACCCACAACAATAGTAGATTGAGTCTTCCGATCAATGATACTGCATTGATGTGAACTAAAGGTCACATCTAGCTGAGGGGAATGTCTCAGAATTTGACTGATGAGAGAAGCTTGAGTTCCATTCCTGGAACATAGTACACATCGAGGAAAATCAATTTCCTCCCTCCAGACTGAATCTGTATATTGCCTTTGTCGACAACGGTGTACTCTTCCCCTCCAAAAATAATTGAATATGAGAATAGCTGAAAATCTGTGAACCAATCCCGACAATGAGTGAAGCGGCGGGAGACACTTGAATTAATATACCAGGTATAAGATTTTACATGATCTGTAGGTCTTCTAGCCATGAAGGCGTAAAAGGCAGATTCATCCTGCTCAGTGTGCTCCGCAACATGTGCTCTAGTGTATGAACTAGATTGCTTGGCTTGAGCAACTAAGCGTTTACGACACTCCAACTTCATATGAATATTTTTCTTCTTTGGGCCTTTTGATGATTGAGTAGAGGGATTCTGCTGAGAAGACTGAGAAAATTGATAGTTGCCAATATCCTTATGAGAGGAGTTAGTTGAGAAAACTTGTGTGTTCAAAGATGAACTAGTACCACTGCCGAATTGTTGTTTCCAGCGATCTTGCTATAAAAGCATTATGCAAAGATCGGAAAATGATACATCGGCATGAGTGGAAGCAATGTTGAGAGTTTCAACAAAGTGCTCGTAGGAAGACGGTAGACACTTCAGGGTGATCACCACCATGTCTTCTTCCATTTTGCATCCAATGGCTTCCAATTGATCTCAAATGTCCTTGATTTTATTGAGATGATCCTGTAGGGACATCTACTCATCCATTAAGATTGTGAAGAGCATGTTCTTCAAGAAGAATGTACAACTCTCATTACAGGTTTTATGCAAACCTTTTAGATGGCTCCAAATTTCTGTAGCTGTTTTGCTATAAGGGACCTGCGACAATTGATTATTAGTGACTAAGAGTTTGATGAGCACGACAGCTTCTCGATTTTGCTCATCAAATTTGTCTTGCTCTTTGCCTTCATTTGCAGGACGACCAGTCTTTTTGAAAAACAATTTTGTCAAGACATTTGTATTCAAAGGTCGTCATCATACGTTGCTTCCAAGTATTATAGTTTCTGCCGTTGAATTATTTGTGTCCCCTCAAGCAGAGTATTTGTCAAAGATGCCATTTGTAGAATACTGAGGTTAAAGGTGGTTGATCGGGTGGCAGCAAGAATATCGAGGCAGAGTACGTTCAACACGTGAAAATCACATTTTGAACAAGACTGAGGCAGAAAACATGCACTGATTTCTGAACATATTTTCAGGCACAGATCCCAAGGCAGAATTTTTGGAAGACCCAGAAAATTTTGAGACACCCAAAAATCCTCTTGAAAAACCCACTAGGAATCTATAATTGTAATTTGAATCCCAATAAAAAACAGAGGGTTTTGGTAGAAACCCTAGCCGACTGAAGATAAGTGGTAAGAAAAATTGTTGAAATGCTCAGAAAATTGCTGCAGATCGAAAGCCCTAGGTTTGTTGACACAGATTTTGCTTCAAAAAAATGACCAGAAGTAAACAAAAACATTCGTCAATCTGCGAAAATACAATGACGTCTAGGAATAGGTTGTGTGTGCCAAAAACTGGCTGAAAAACTCCCATCGAGCAGAGAAAAGGAGCCATGGGCAGAGGAAGACCATGAACAATGGCAAAAAAGATGTCTGAGAAAGACATTTTAACAGTTACGAGCTCATCTGAAAATGGCAACGACCACGAAGACCACAAAATGGCATTGTAAAAGGCAGAAAAAACGTGAAAAAGCATTTTCTGGAGGTCGCCTGGACAAAAATGGCGCCAACAGATTTGATGTTCGTGCCCAACACAGGTTGCAGAGAAAGAAATGGTGCCAAAAAACAACATTGAGTACCAGTCGTGCGAATGAAAGTTCGTTCTGAGCAAAAAAACGACCAAGAATGGCGTCGAAGAAAGTTGCAGAAAATGGAGTCAAGATTGACGTGAAACCCTAGTCGAGTTGTGAAAAAATTCAAAAAATTGTAGCAGATAATTTCAATAAAGAAAATATTAATTATTCAAAACAAATAATCTGGTTCTGATACCATATTACACAGGTAATTTGGTAAAAATAGTGAATAATTTAATGAATGAGCAAGACGCTCATATATAGTTTACAAAGACCATGTTTCTATTGTGAAACACTCGTTATTAGAAACATTCTAATAGTGAAAGAATAAAACAATATTAGAAACATTGTAATATTTACAAGATTCACAATATTGACCATTAAAATAATAATAAACAAGATATTTGGAGATATTATTCTAATTTTCCTGACCAATCTTGCTGTTTAGACATCCCATGATGTCATTTATAGGACTTTCATGGTTATTTTTCACAGTTCAGCTGCATTTTTATGGTGACAAGTTTTTTTTCGTGATTTATAGGCAGATTATCTGCACAATTTGATCTTGATTCAAAGACAATGGAAAACTGGGGCCATGGCCGACTACCAATTAATTGCAATCAGTCATGATCTTTTGGCGACTATTGCTTCTTTGGGTCAATGAGACTCAGTAAGTACACCTAGGCACAATAGAAAAGTACTTGAGTAAGACGTGACTCCAGGAGCTGAAATAGAAATTACACATAAGTTGATTTATGATTCGTTAGCTAATAGCTACTTCTTTCTATTCAGTTTTGACATAATAGATATATCACACGTTTTGCAATTGGAACGGTAGGTTCTAATATATTTTTCTATGAGCTTTTCCTTTTCACTGTTTGCAGGTTGCAAAATTTCTTAAAAGTTTGTGCATTTATTTTATGGTCCACACCATTCTTCATACCACTAGGGAAGCATATCATTTCGAAATCATGTAACAGTGCTATCACTTTCATCTTGCTCGATTTTCCATTACGATCAGTAGCAACTAGCATGTTCTGTCCTCTTTGGGAGATCCTACAACATTTAGCATTATACCAGATTGTGCTCCCCATCATGGTTCTTTGGGCAGTGCTACCCAGATCTTGTGTAAGGCCTTTGCCATAATCTGCTGCAGCTTGTGACCTGCTAGATAATTTACATCTTTTTGTTTCAAGCACTGAATGAACTGTTCTCACTCTGAGTATGAGTCCGAGTAATCTGTGCATTTCTGGCACCTGAATTTACATGAATGTTCTTTCTTCTTTTCACCTAGGACATCAACACGTGTTAAAAAGGCGAAATCATCTTCATCGGTTGACAGCCTTGAAGATTGGAACTAAGTCAATTTCTCCCAAAAAAAATCTTAGCCTTCCAATTTTTGGGGGGAAATCCTGGCAATCTATAAAAATGTTCAAAAAATTAAACAATTCCAAAAATCTGAAAAACTATACTCCTTAACAGCTCAAATCACGTCTAACTTATGGAATCAAGCTCTTCACTGCTGCAAAATGCCCAAAATATTTTAATAAAGCAGAGTTGCAGGATATAGACATGAGTCGATGCATTCCCTGGCCATTGAGCCCCTGCGGAGAAGGGTGCACCTGGGATGCCATCTGCTTCAGCAGGGCTGTACACCTTGGGGACAACATTGGGGATATTCCCATCTGGAGGTGGTGGTGAGGGGCAGTGGGGGGACATTTTGCCCCCATAACTGAAATGACCCTTTTTTAGGAGAAGCTAGGGGAAGGGCTCCTGTGGAACACTAGAAATCCATATGTGCTGTGTTAGCATTCAATCATTGTACACTGTAAGTCTAACTTTACCTTTCTGCATGCTGTGGTGCTTAAGTTGTCCATCATAGATTTCCATTTCTTCTGAGATGGTTGACCTTATTTTGAACACCTCCCATCAATTAGTATTTTAGTATAAATACATGTTAAGATTATTTGTCTTGAACAATAAAAGCTCGAGTAAAAATCTGTGATCAAAAGCAATGCAAGGGTTTGTATTGAATTTTTTTTTTATACACCCTGCATTAGTATTCAATAATGGCAACTTTACTGGGAAACACTGTTTGAAGCTTTAGCTGAAAGGCACTTGTGCTGTGTTGGCATTCCATCATTGCATATTGTTAATTTAGCTTTCCCTTTTCTTTATTTTGTGTTGCTAAATTTTTCTATCATACATGTCCATTTCTTCTGAGAAGGTTGACTATATTTTGAGCACTTTGTTTCATCAATTAATATTTTAAAGTGAATTTGCTAATTCACTTTTTGTGTTATTTTGAGACGATGAGGGCTGAATGAAAATGATTTACTCGTAATGATTCTTTATTCTTTAGCTCATTTCCTAATAATGTGATGCCAGATTCAGATGACCCAGACGAGCCTTCAGGAATTATTATCTATGCTGGCGATGAAAATATGGAACTGGAGGAGGAGGGCGAGTTCATTGAGAGTGATAATTCAAAGTCATCAGAAAAAAAAAGGATGACAGTTCCGTTTCCAGGCATAAATGCTCCAATACCTGAAAATGCAGATGAACGACGCTGGAATGGTTCAGATGATCCTAACATGGATCAAAAAGCTGATGCTGGGCACATCTTCAGTTCACCAGGTTCTTCATCTATGCCTGTAAGAGGAAGTCGCTTTAATCAAGCAAGGCTTAGGGAGTACAACAGTTTACCAGATGAGCCTCCTGGGACCGAACGTGCTGGAAATAATGGTTCTGGAACTGATTTTATATTGCGAGGCAGAGGAACAAACAGTACTCCAAGTCCAAATTACTCAAGTGAATCTCAGCAGTCTAAAATGAGATATCCTAGTCTAACTAGATCTGCTTCTGACAGTGGACGAAGAACCCCTCATGTTCTGGACAATTCTTCAAGGAGTACACACATGCAAGGTATGAGTCCAAGATATGGTGAGCATGGCAGGAGCCCTTATGGACATTATTCTCCTCATAGTCCAGTACCTTATTCTTCTTCAAGTCCTGGCAGGTATTCTCCTCAGGTTTATAGCCCAGGTAACTCAGATTATATGTCTTCAGAGAGAAGGCATGGATTGGCAGATAGTTATTCTTCACATAAGAAAGATAGGTCTGAAGGTAGCCGTTATCATAGGCGGTGAATTTAAGTTTTGATAAATTTTTAGCAATGATTCTCTGGATTTTTATTATATGCTGAATGTTAACACTGTAACATGTATTTGCAAAATTATTTTTTCACTGAAAAGCAAGTTGAAGTATTATTTTTATCAGTGAAACATTTAGCACTATAATTATTCTCCCTGATTTTGTTTTCCCGTGTATTATATGTAATGATGTAAACCATTTAATTATGTTTTTTTGAGTAGTAAGATTTTACTAAGGTATTTTTCTTTGAATGAATTAAATTAAGTAAACATGTGGCAGTTTTGTTCTAAGGATGCCTTTTTCTCAAATAATTGAAAATAATTAGTATCTTATCCTTTGAAGAAATTATTCAGGTACAGCAAAGATGTAATTCTTCAGCAGTTCTTCATGATATAATTTATCAGTGATACATATGATTTTTACAGGTATTGACATTCATCTCAGATCTTTCAGAGTTGATCCAGGTGGTTAATCACAAATACTTAACATATAGCCTTCTGCAATCACATTAGTTGCTTTCTCTTTGATAGGAATATGATTGTGTGGTGTTGAAATCTTTAATCTTGGTGTTTTGATCGCTCTTTGAACTGGTGAATGAATTTTACCGTGTCATCAATAATTTCTCTTTACATGTTGAATTATCAACAATGCATCAAAGCGTAATGCTGTCTTTTGAACCCATCCTAAGTTGATTTTGACAAAGTGACAGTGGATTTACTCCTTGAAGTAACCAAGGCTGCTTGGTGCAGGAGTAGTGTTTTGGTCCTTTTCTTTTGGGGAAATGAAACTGATAATGAAGTGGAAACTTTGGCAGTCTTGGAAGGTGCAAACCATAGTTACAAGACTCAAACTTGCCTCTGTAGCAAGCTGGATTCAGGCTCGGACTTGAACTCGGCAAATTGAAAAACCCAAGAAATTCAAAGATTTTTAAGGATTTAAAACTTTTTCATGTATCATTCAGTCAATTAACATCAAAGACACAATAATTGAGATAAATAGAAGCTACTTTGCACACATAAAAAAGTTTACATTGATCACATAAGGATAAATATGAATGTCTGAAGGAAATAAGTTAATTGTTAAACTAGTTACTAAATAACACATTAGACATTTGAAATATAAATAGTGTCACTGTCAAAAGTCTACAATATTCATGGAATATGAAATCCATGGAATCAAAAATTCAAAACATATATCAAAATAAAAGCTAGAGCCTAAAAGACTAAGGCCCTATGTCTTCATGCGTATGCCTAAGATAGGTCATGAAAGATTTTGCAACCATCTTCTGTCCCTGAGTCTAAGGCTCAACGTGGCATCCTCATCATCCTTAGATCCCTCACTCAGCCTCAGGGTCCTCGACTGGGTATCCTCGCTCTCTAGCCTCCCCCTGTGCTATTGCTACTACCTCTGCCTCTCGATCCACCTGATCAACCCATTCCAAGTCTTCATCACTGAAGACAGGATCATCAATCTTAGTGTTCCACTTTGCTATTGGATCAACCTCCTCTAAAATGATAGGAGATGTGTCAATGTCCAAGATCTATCTATGATGAAGGCGGAGGTTATAATGCACAAACACAAGATTGTTCATCCTTTTCACAAGATCATTTATCATTAAAAACAATTAAGTTTTTTTATTTTTTGTTTTTTTACAAGTGTTGGACGCGGTAGAGTCCGGAGCACGGGACTCATCGAGTCCTAGGATTCGGCCAGGACTCGATCGAGTCAGCTTGCCAAGTCAAAAAGACTTGGCAAGCCTGACTCGGCTCTGGACTCGCTGAGTCCTGTAACTCTAGTGTAAACATTGTTGCTGCGTTGGGTTTCAGATGGCTGGAAATTGAAGGGGACTCCCTGGAGGGGATAAACTTTCTGAAGGATTGGAGATTGAATAATTTTATCAAAGCCCTGTCTTTGTGTTGTCACTTTGACAAGTTAGTGTTTGGTCATTGCTTAAGGAAAAACCTAAGAAGGTGGTCAAGTATCTTGCGAATTCAGGGGTGAACCAATGCCCTTTGTGAAATTTAGTGATCATTCTGAATCTCTGATGGATGAGATGTGAGGTCATTGCTTTCAAATGATTCCTTTGCAAAGACTTTATTTGTTACTTAAGATCTCCTTAACATTGATATGGCCAACAAATTATATTGGTTTTTGTGGTGGTAGGTTCTCTGGATCATTTTCTCTTAAAACATCTCAAGGTTTTTTTTACGTGTTACACATTTGTTGGTCCTTTTGAATTGTAGATTTATGCATCCCCAACTCTATTTTCCAGTCAAAGATGCCAAATAATGAAAGTGGGGCCAATAGCCCTAGCTACTCAAAGAGATGAGGTCTTAGTTGGAGGCATATGTAAACTTTCCTAGAACTCCACCAAAGATGTATCATGAACACAAGCTTGATTCCTTGCGTGCCACCAAAGGTGCTAAATCTCCTAGTAGTAAGGATATTGAAATTATAGATGTGGAACACATTCTTCATTGTTATTACAAAGAACACATATACGACCTTGGAAGCTTCTCTTTCATAAATCCTCCTAGATAAAGCACCTATTTTGGACTACTAACCCTAAGAAGAAGCTACATTTTGGGCCAAGAAAAATTGTTCTACGTCTGCATCCACCAACACGAAACCTCCCATAAAATTGTTGTCTAATTCCAATTAACCAGAGGCAATTGGGAATTTGCCCTTCCGATCAGGACCCCAAGCCAGTGTATCTCTCCCTTTAAGGGACTTACATATTCTAATATTCTACATTCCTAAATCATAGCTAGCTATTGACAAACCTCCTCATTGCCCCCTAGTGGCCACTCCCAAGGATCCTTCCAATGAACCACCTCTACCTAACCCAAATATTGCACAATTTTTTAAGTCTTCACCTTTACTCCAACCAACTTCCAACACATTGTTACAGAAATTGATATGATAGGGGGATAACCATCCCAAGAACCATACCAAAAATGAGAAATTGACTCCTTGTTAGAAATCTCTTTTAAGAGTTCCAAATCTTAGAACCTATAAGGCTACAACGAGGCACATCAATGTTGTTCACCCCCTAGAGGTACTTAACAGTAAGAACTCTAGCTCACACTTGGTCCTGACACGTACACCATTGCCAATATAACTTGGCAGCTAAAACCTGACCATTCATTTAGAAAAGAAGAGAAAAACATTGTTCACCATAGTCATTATCGTAATTTGTCTTTTGAGTTTCCAAGTTTGAAGAACCCATCTTATAGTATTGATATTGGGACAATTACCAAAAAATGTCCTCTCAAGAAAGCACCCACCAAGAAGACAATTTCGCAAAAAGAGATTCAGGAATATCAATTTCAATTTGCCCTTCTTCTAAAGCCTCAAAAGAATCTCCAATACTAGAGCTCCCAATATCACCAGGTTCCTCTGAAATACAAGGGTTAGAATGAAAATAGCACCATGGGGACAACAATCTAAGGAGTGCCCAAGGTGCCCAATTTCTCAAAAAACATATCATGGTAAAAAACTTCTAAACACCTTTTGGTTTAGAAACCTTATCATTTGAAACCCTAGGGTTTGGCATAGAACATCCTTCAAAATTCTATCATTTGAAACCCTAGGGTTTGGCATAGAACTAATTGCAAAAGGTGAAGAATCAACCTCCATAAATTTGAACTACAAAACATAGCACCACATGTTGATTCCAACTTACCTAGATTAGAAGATAAGGGCAATGAGTGACCCAAAATATTGTGAACCGAATTAGAGGGTGAAATCCCCAAAGAAGGGAGGGGAAACCCTTGCAATAGACCAAAGAACAAAACATCGACCTCAATAATTATTTCCCCATATTGCCTTTTTTTAATTTTTAATTTCTAGACAAGTTTCATGTAGGACATCAAGAGGAGCTTGTCCTCCTCTTCCATCCAATCCTCCTTGGAAAAACTCCAATACTAGTAAAGGGCGAACAACCATAGTCTTCTTGCTTCGTCACCCATGCAAACACATAAAAATTAGGGGCAACAAAATTCACACTACCATCTTCTTCATCATCCACCAAAATTGACTTGCTCCTATTTGCTAATAATTGAGACTCTTTAGCCTACCCTTTGTTTGCCTATGACTACAACATCGAACCCTTTTCCTTCTTCGCTATGCTTCTCCTCAGGTGCTTTTTTCTTCATTGTGCCTTAATGAATGATTTTTTTAAATAACGCCCATGAGGCCAAAAAACCTACATGACCCATAGATAGGCATAAAGTAGATTCACACATATATCCCACAAAGAAGAGCCCATTGACACCTTGCATACGTAAATTCTTTGCTCTTTGTATCTTGGATCTTCTATTGTGTGTCTTGATCAAGGAATCAACAACTTTTGTTATCTTTTCTTCCTCGAAGAAGTTAGTAATTGATTCGAATATCCATGCAAGCCTAACACTCCATGATGTAATGCTATTATGTCTCTACCATTTCTTAAGTGGAATAACATCTTCTTTATGTCCACTCTACTTTAGGTATTATCCATTTTCTAGTTTCAATTTAAGTTGAAGCAAGCTAGTTCTTACTTGAGCCACTAACATTTTTACTCTCCATTTTATTTCCACTCCTGTTTTTTTTTTGTGTGCATGGTTATATGTGGGATTAAAATGTTTGACTACTATCCTATTTTCCTCCCAAGTTGTCATTTCCACACACTTTCTTTAAATTGTCCTTTTATGTACTTTTTTATTTCCTCTTTCTTATTTTGGCACTCTTTTATGCTAATACTTCACTTGTTCATCAAATTGTCATTTTGTTTAATCTACATGTTCTTCCTTTTGTCTAATTTCCCTTCTACTTTCATATTGAGCCAATAATGTAGCTCCATATTCTCTAATCTTCTTAAATAACTTAACAAATGAATCATAGCTGATGTCTCAATCGGAAAGGGCCCAACCTTAGCCAAGATGGTCTCATATGAAACATAAGATTTTATCTTGAGGCTCTGTGTGATTAAATGTTTCTATAATCTCTCTATTTGTCTCCATTTTCTTGCTAACGTGTTGCTACCCTGGACTTCACACTTGCATAGTACCACCAAAACCACTAGAGTCCAAAAATAGTTTTCTTAGTTTCTAGTCCCATAGCTCAACTCTTATGCATCTATTTTGTAATGTGTGAAATGCTTTCCATCCCTCTTGTATCCTTTTTGCTCTACATGTTTTCCAGTTGAGTTTATTCTAGAAATGTAGGCCAAGATACTTATAATCAATGACCACTTCCAAGGGGCTGCTAAAAAAAAATAAATCTATGGAGCTTTTCTTCAAGGTAAAAACTATGATTTTAGTTTTTGCAAGTGTTCACTTGCATCCCTGCCTTTTTGCAAAATAATTCAAGTGCTACTTCAAATCATGAATATTTTTTGTCATTAAAATAAGATCACTTGTGTATAGAAGAATTTTATTACATAGCTGGTCAAGGGAACCCTCCCACCACTAAACTTCTCTATCCTTTCTTCTAATATATCAATTTGCATTGCAAATAATGTAGGAGAGAAAGGGCAACTCTGCTTGACCCCAATGCCACTTCTAAAACATTATGATAATATTTGCTTAGTTCAAATTTTGTTCCAAACCTAGTCAAACAACCTATGTACAACAACTCTACATGTTCCCAATTCCTTCATTCTACTCCACAATTTGCTTCTAAATACCATGCCAAAAGCGTTGAAGTCAATGAAGCTGTAGAAGATCTCACCTCCTTGTTTATCCCAAAATTTCTCAATCGTCATAATGCAATAGTCAATGGTAGAATATTTGGCCTAATGCATGTTGAATTTTTCCCCCTTTCTCTTCTTTTAAGCTCAAATATCGATTCATGTTTCTATCACGCTCCCAAAAAGTTTACCCAAAAAAGGATTGATCATTATAGCATGGTAGTTTAAAGGGTTGCTGATATCCCCACTTTTGAGCAAACAAATGACAATACTCGTCATCCAATTTGTCGGAAATCCATTCTAAATAACTCCATTAAACATTCTTCTTACATGTAGTGTGAGGACTTCCAAGCCCCATTTTAAGTATTTTGTGTAGACCATCTCCATCTTGTGCTTTACCCATTGCAAGCTTTTTAATTTCTTCTTTAATGTCTTTCAAAGAGGAGTTTAGCCCCTTGTATTGATTACACAGGTATGCCGTTATCTTGCTCTTTCTCTTTCTATCGCTTTACATACTATAGCCATTGAAGATCTGTGACATTGTTCTCTTATTTGCATTTTTTTTTCTACAATTCTTTCAAAAGCCACTTGAGTTGTGCTTCTTTAGTGAAATCAACTTTCCATCTTGTTTGCATATAATCCTCTTTTTTCAATCTTACCAGCTTTGCATATTCCCTATTATTACCCTATATTTTGGCCGTTCTCTTTGTTGCTTCATTTCAGCGAAGATCTTTTGCATGAATTGAGAGTTTTTGGATGATTGAGGTCAACTTGGTGCTATCTATTTTTTTTTTGTTTATATTGGCCATCCTATTGGTTCTCATTTCATGCAACTATTTTTCAAGCATTCTACAAAAAAATTATTGGTTTTCATAAGGATTGTTCTTGAGTAGCATGTTTACTTTTGTTTTGTTGTATCTTCTCTAGCTACTAATTATCTATTTGTATATTGATCTTTACATATATTAGTGTGATTTGAGTTCAATTCTATGGGGGGCATCCTTCAATCTACATTGATTAATCTTGATATAAGTTTCTTTGAGATGATAACATAAGTTTATATGACCTTTATAGGTGTGGTAAGTAACGTTCCTTGATCTTGGCTAAGTTTTTAAATCATTGCAAATAATCAATCATACAAGTTGCAAACTCACAACAATTTTTCTTATTATTGTGTGATAGCTCCTTTTTCATCTTGAGAGATTCTCTCCCACCTTTGATTCTATTCCTCTTCTAACCATAAAGGGTTGTTTCTTACCCCCTCTCCATTACTGAGGCAAAGATCCTTGTTATTTGTTGTTATGGCATTGAAGTCTCCAATGAAGATAGATTCTCGTATGTGATTGTACATTATTTTCTTAAGGCAACATATGGGTCTTCTTTGTTTTGTTTCTTCTTCATATAAAATTTTGAGCCTTGAGGAGCAAAGTAACACACTACAAGATGAATTATGAAGCCTTTATCTTCTATTTTTATCCATATGCAGTGCTTATTTGGGTCTTCCTTTTCAACTTGAATGATTCTTTCTCATGATTCTCTTACTGAAATTGTTATCCCTCCATGGTCCTTTCCACTTTTGATTAACTCATTCTATACTGATACATTTGTGTAACCCTCAAAGTTTGGACTTTACATCCCTCATGCTCATGTGTTTCAATGAGGAAAATTATTTTCTTCCCCTATGCTATGGGTCCTAAACCATGAACTCTTCTCTAAGGTTAACCTCAAGACTTCTAGCTTATCATTGAGAGGTGTGTCAAGGTGGCCCACTTTCCTATTTTCCATATGTTCTATTTTTCAATTAATGATTTGGGCTTTCCATCTATACATCCATGCTTCATTACCAACATTTCTTTCCATTACAATTTTTTCCCATTCCTTTCTTCACTCTTCTAGTTGTAAAGGGGTTAAATTTTCATCTATGTAAAATTGTGCGCCTTTTAGAAGCCTTTTCTTCCTTGTGTCTTTGTCCTTGTCTTCTATGTTTTTCAATGTTACACTTATTCCAATTTCTACCATCTTGCAATGCTCTACCAATTCTTTTTGGTTAATAGATATGCCCTATCTACTCCAACATGTTTGATACAAATTATTAGCTTATCTATGTGCTCACCTTCCATGTGGTCTTTCAATCCTTTTATTATTATATTTGTTGCACTATTGTGTTGCTATCTTTCTTCCCCCATTTGCACTTTAATCGGTTTCTCTAACTTCTTTTTTACTTTTATGTCAACCCTTTTGCCATTTGTGCCCATGATTTTGCCTCTTCTATTTGTTTCTTTAGCTTAGCTTCCTCACTCTCTATTTTGCTATTGCTGATTGAAATTCTTGTAAATGTGAAATGTCTCTACAATCATCAATGACTTCACAAATACTTTGTAGTGTTAGGAGAACTCAATAATCACTCAAGGTTCCAAAGCATGTATAACCTCTTATTCTATAATTTTTCTTTCATTTGCTATATTTGCTTTAGGCATATGTGTTTTTATTTGGATAACTACATTTTTATGCCCATTAATTTGTTCTACAATTTACTAATGCTTCTACAACTGAATTTTTAAGTACTATAATGGAACAAAATTCAAACTCATGTAGCCTTAACTTATACAAACAAGTATCTTTAGTTCTTCTTGAATAGTATCATACCACACATCCTTGTTGGCAAGTTGACTATACTGAAGTATATGACTATATTTAGTGTTGTCATTATGGCAACAAAGTCATATGAAATTTTGGAGTCAGCGCATATTGAAGAAGATCAGAAATATGGCCAAGTATGGAAAACTGGACAGATAGTAGAACACTAGGTGATCAAAGCATCAACGCACATGCGTATGATAGAGTTATGACATGCACCCTTGAAGTTAAGCTTCTAAGTATGTATTCATGCTAAGTCTAAGAGCACATGATGATATGAGTCAGTATGAGGAAGTTATAGTCAGATGAAGTGGCACAAAGAGTAAGCGACAAAATAGGATAGAGCATGGAGCCGATTGTTTGCATTTTGATTAGCGCTTGTAATATTTTTTTGTAAAGGCTATGCGCCTATTGTATTTAGGTCATAGACATGTTAATATGAACATATGTAAACACACTTGAGTCAATTCATTTGGAAGCATTGTATGTAATAGGTTAAGGGGCCAACCTAGTAAATAATTTTGTATGGGCATATAAATAAGACATGGGCCCTTGTAATTCGGTATGGTATGAAGTAGAGAGATCAGATAAGCAGATAAGAAGTATGCGAAGAGCAGATAGAATGTGGTAGAGCTTTACAAGAGGCTAAAGCATCAGCGCACCAAGGAATTGATCAGACAAGTAGTGTCACTACACCAGTTCACCTTGCAGATATAGTGTGTATTTGATATTCAGAAGGTTGTAGCCTTCACCACTTGAGTAGTGAGCTCTAGGGCAGTGTGTCCCCGCTCCTAACAGGGTTAATTATAAAAGACTCCTAACAGGGTTCGACCCTTGACCAGGTCACTGTACTAAAACATAGATCAAATCCTAACAGGGTTGCAAGATCTTCTAACAATGATCATAAAACACTAGTGCAGTTCTTAGTTGGTGTCAATTCCCACCATGGTTTTTACCTATTTGGGTTTCCTCGTAATCATATTTGGTGTCATGTGTTATGAATGTTTATCTTATTTATATTAATGTTCATTTTAGTTACTAAGCAATTAAGTTAAGTTTCAAAGTATCAGAGAAAGCAAGAAAGTATAGAACATTGATTCACCCCCCCCCTCTCAGTGTTCCCAATCCTAACAATTGGTATTAGAGCTCTGGTACTTTGAAGATAAGTTTAACCACTTGAGGAGATCATGGATAAGGGAGAAATGAAACATCTGAAAAAGAATCTTGAAGCAGCTCTTGAAGACCTTGACAGATCTGAAAAAGAAATTGAAGCACTAAAAGAAAAGGTTAGTGATTCTCATCTAGTCATTAAAAAACTGAGAAAAGATCTGAAAGACTGTTCCACTAGTGATTTAGGAAAAATGGTCAAAAAGCTAAATGAGGAAAACACATCTCTAAAAGATCAGATTGAAGAGTTGGATGAAAAACTTCTTAACAATCAAGAAGCCTATGAAGAACAGATTAAAGAGAACAAGCAGTTAGATGAAGAACTAAGACAAGCAAACATGAAAATCTTGGAGTTAGAGAACATCAAGAAACAAATGGAATCTGAATTGACTGAGGCAAAGAACCACATTGACAAATTGCACACAAGCAAGGATCTTATAGAGTCAATTATATGCACAAAAGATTAAAGGAGACACCAACGGTATTGGGTTCAATGAAGCACAAAATCAGATCAATGACATGTGAGCAAGAAAGAAAACATCCAAAGAATCTACAGAAGCTAAGAAGATAGGAAATCATACAGAAGCTGAAACTGAACCACCCAAGGATGAGCGCAAGCTGGTAAACAAGACTTGCTATGCCTGTAACAAGCATGGTCACATAGCAAGAAATTGTAAAGAGGTAAGACCTTTTAATGGTTATTGTTATTCATGCAATAAGTTTGGTCATAGAGCTATGAATTGTAGATCAAATCAAAGAAATCAGAATCAACAAAGTCAGAGAAGTCATCCTCAGCAGAATATAAGAAACTCTCAGAACATTACATGTCAGATATGCAATTATGTTGGCCACACAACCAGACAGTGCAGTATGGTAAACCACATGAATGCGCCGAGGAATATCAGGCCTCCAGTCATTTGTCACTCATGTAACAAGGCTAGACACATCTCTAGGTTCTGCAGAACAAGAGCGCAAAGACAAGAAAGCCCTAAAAAGTCAGAAAGTTCAATATTAGAAGAAGCAGGAGAAGTCAAGTTTGTGCAAGCTTCAGATGATGCGAGCTTGATTTGGAAGGAAGAAAAGAAGGATAATGTTGATGAAATAGTTGAGGATGCATCCGCAATGGACGCACCTCCTATTTATGGTTAAATGACCTTCATGATCATAGGGGGGAGCTAGATTAGCTCTAGACCCCTGCGCTGGTATACTCACTCTCAGAGTATGCACCTGGGACTACAACTATTTGGAGACTATGTGATGCAGTATGCAAGAGTGCACTGCTTGATTGTTAGCAGAAACAAAGAATGAAATTTACAGTTACATTTTGTACTTACGTGACAAGCATTAATGGCAAAAAAGTTGCTTTATAGCCATCAAAGATTCATTATTGTCACATTGCATTCTAAGTTGAGCGATTGGAGAGCACAGAAGATCAAGCAGTTGAGTTGAGAAGCGTTGCAGTTGAATCAATCAGCGAAGATGGAAAACAGTTTGTTGTGAAGCCCTAGCTCAATGCATCGTCTTATAAACCATTCAGAAGCATTTAATCAAGTAAGTCATGGCTACACCAGTTGTATTTCATGTTGTTGAAAGAAAGAGATATGTTTTTAAGAGACATCCATTTAAGTCCACCCTAGATGACCTAGAAGGAGCATTTTCAAGAACTCCAATGGGCATCATGTATGTAGAAGACATACGCGTATATGTGTATTGCAAAAAGGAGCCAGTTGGTTTAGATAGAATTAGGTCGCATCTTGAGTCAATGATGAAACCTGATAAAATATTCATAGATGAGTTTGCGCACCTAGAAGACCACCCTATTATTGAGTATGCTACAACACATGAATTCTATGAGTCCGACTGGATTAAGATCTTGTTGAGCAGGATCCATGATGACCTATTTTGGATAGGTGAAGTACCTGTTAGAATCACAACTGATCTCATTCATGAGATGACAGGTCTATCTAAGACAGGTGCCATTCTTCTAGTTGGAAAGGATGTCAGAAAATCTGTTGAACAAGCCTGCAAATCCCAGAGTGATAAGCGTGGGATGGCAATCGAGCCAATTGAGGACATCAAATTGATGTCTATGATTCTTGGTTATAGATTTCAGCCTGCTAACAAGGTCTATAGTGTGTCCGCATCCACTATTCTTCTAGCCATCAGGATAGTAAAGGAGAATGGAGAATTCAACTTGTGTGAAATCTTGCACGCACAGTTGATGGATAACATAAGGGCAATCAAGCATGATAATACCAAAATATTCGGGTTTGGGTCTTTAATAATCTATATGTACTTTCATATAACTGGGAAGGTATCAAACTTATACTTAGATAAAAGTCTACCTACAATACCTCAAATATCTCTTAAGGCATCAGTTGAGAGCACAGTGAGAGACTACATGGAGTTAGAGTTGAAAACCTTCAGGATAAAGATGCAAATGAGGTATAGGATACCTGAAAGCATTGTTGAAAAATACAAGGACAATATTTGTTTTGTGGTAGAAACTGACATTACTTGCATGGAGGCTGTTGAGCCTAGAACCAAGTGGATTCATCCACTTGGCTATGAAGTGGAGGAGCAAGTCTTGGAAGCTTATGCACAAGTTCTACTATTGACGCCCAAGGATCCTAATGAGCCTAGATGGGGAACATATGAAGAAAAGACCAGATAGGTAGATGCAATCCTAAACAGTGCTGCAACCAAGAGAAAAGCCACTAAAATTACATCTGAAATATTGAAGATCCATGGTGTGACCCAAAAAGACCTGGATAAAGTTAGAGAAGAAAAAATAGCTATGCAGATTGAGAGCACATCCTCTGTGGAAGCTAAGATAGAGAAGACAGATGATCCCAAGATGAAGAAGGTAAAAATTGAGAAAATTGATGATAAAAAGGAAGAAGAAAATAAAACAGATAATATCAGTCTTGTTCCCACAGATACAGTTGATGTGGAGTCCATTGAAGCATCTCCCAAGATGCCTAAGAGGAAGAAGCAAACTACCACAAGCCACCCTTCAGCAAGAGCCACAAGAAGCAGAGGTAGAAATGCACAACCACCTCTTGAGGTAGGATTCCTACCAAGTCTTCAAGTATTACAAACTAGAGTGGTAGAGGAATGAAGGTTAGATCATATATCTAAGTTCTATGATAGATATCATGAAATTAACAAGTCTGAGATCCATGATATGTTGATCAAACATATGATAAAATTCAAGAAGACTATGCTAGAACTGAAGTCAATGATTCTGGATAAAGTTTGGGAAATTTTGGATTCCTTGATAAGATAAGAAATAGAGGAAGACTTCAGAATCAGAGAGAAAACACTGGATGACAATTTGCAAGTATGTTCAATTGATGAGAAAATACTGTTGCTAGGTTCAGTGAAGCCACACCTCAGAACTAAGATGAGGACATTGCACATAAAGAACAAGGATTATGAGATAATAGCTAAGGAGACAGAAAAAGCTTTTGAGAAAGTATTCCTTGAACAACGCATGCAACCTACATCTGCACCCATCACACAAGCACCTATTAAGAAAGCTAAAGCAACTGAGGTCACAAATGCACCTATGACAGGTCCACAGGACTTAGTGCCCTCAGTGACAGTGCCTGCAGTTGAAATAAAGTTTGCGCCCATGCTCGCAACTCAAGAAGATAACACAATAATGATTGATAATGTGGAAATATCAATGGCGGCCACTGATAAAGACTTAGACAAATTTGAGGAAGCCTTTGTAAGTACACAAGAGGCAAAAATTCTATGCGGTGATATTTCACCTAAGCACCAAGAGGATGTATTGATAGAAGATATAATAGGTCAAGAGGAAGAAGAGGAGAAAGAAAATGAAAAGGAGAAAGGAGGAGAAGAGGAGGTAGAAAAGGAAACAACAGATTAACCCTCAGTTGAAATGCCTATGGAGATTAAGATAGAAATGATGTACAACACACCCATCACTCCCATGCCTTCAACATCATTGTTGTCAATTTTGACCCCTAACACTACAAGCTTGGACTCTTGGGGAGAAGAAGACCTGATCAAGATCAGTGTCCTTGCTATTGAGAAAACCAAGGAGAAACAAGTAATGAGAAATCCTCTGTTTGTTGAGTCAATAGACATCTTGAACAATCTACTGCCAGCAGAGAAGAAGGTACCAAAAGTGCACTCAGTGGAGAATGTTAGCAACATCCTAACAAGCTTCAAGGAAAACTTCTCCTGCCTAGAAGAATCAGCGGCTAAGGTAGCAGAAGAGAAGTATCTTAAGAAGAGATTGGATGAGCTAACTGCAAACTTTGCACTTGACCTCAACTCTTTAAAGGTTGGTCAAGCTTCACTGAAAGAATTTGCAGCCAAAGGAAGGAAACTCATAGCAAACTGCATGAACCAAGACAAGCTGACTGTAGATCTCTATAAGAAAATTCAGGGGGTAGAGGCTATGATATATCAAGTGAGGAAATCAGTAGAAGATCCCCCTAAAGATGTAAACATGTGTAACAATGTCTACCAGGGACAAGTGGACACAATAGAAAAGACAGAAAAAGAAATGTCCAAAATAAGGGCAAGGCAAACACAACTGAGAAATGCTCTTGCGCCCTCACTAGATGTCTTGAATCGGAACATCAAGGAGATCGATGCCACTATGGTGACATATGATCAAGGTCTGTGTACAGAATTGGAGAAGATGGAAAAGTTAACATATGCTTTGTGTGCCCATCTCCAGACAATAGACACACTGAAGAAATTTTGGCAGAATGAGATTGCTAATCTAAAGTTAGCATATTTGGATGTCTTCACTTTGTAAGTACTTGTGAATACATTTTTTTGGGCACCTTTGTCATTAATGTCAAAGGGGGAGTATAGTATGTAGAAGGAGGAGCCTTGTAAATGATATAAAGAAAATTATAGTACATAAGGGGAGATATAAGTTAGAGTATGTATTAGAAAATTTTGTATAAGGATACAGTTAGTAACTTCGCCATATTCTTTTGTTGTCATTAATGACAAAGGGGGAGATTGTTGGCAAGTTGACTATACTAAAGTATATGACTATATTTAGTGTTGTCACTATGGAAACAAAGTCATATGAAGTTTTGGAGTCAGCGCATGTTGAAGAAGATTATAAATATGGCTAAGTATGGAAAACTAGACAGATAACAAAGCACCAGGTGATCAGAGCATCAATGCACGTGCGTATGACAGAGTTATGACATGCGCCCTTGAAGTTAAGCTTCTAAGTATTTATTGATGCTAAGTTTAAGAGCGCATGATGATATGAGTCAGTATATGGAAGTTACAGTCAGATGCAGACAGTAAGTGGCAGAACATGACAGAGCATGGAGCCAACTATTTGCATTTTGATTAGTGCTTGTAATATTATTTTGTAAAGGCTATGTGCCTATTGTATTTAGGTCATAGACATGTTAATATGAACATATGTAAACATGCTTGAGTCAATTCATTTGGAAGCGTTGTATGTAATAGGTTAAGGGGCCGACCTAGTAAATAATTTTGTATGCACATATAAATAAGACATGCACCCTTGTAATTCAGTATGGTATGAAGTAGAGAGATCGGATAAGAAAAGAATAAGTATGCGAAGAGAAGATATAATGTGGTAGAGCTTTACAAGAGGATAAAGCATCTGCGCACCAAGGAACTGATCAGACAAGCAGTGTCACTACACCAGTTCACCTTGCAAATATAGTGTGTATCTGATATTCAGAAGGTTGTAGCTTTCACCACTTGAGCAGTGAGCTCTAGGATAGTGTGTCCCCACCCCTAATAGGGTCTGACCCTTGACCAAGTCACTGTACTAAAACATTGTAAAGATCAACTACTAACAGGGTTGCAAGATCTTCTAACAAGGATCATAAAACACTAGTGCAGTTCTTAGCGGGTGTTAATTTCCACCGGGGTTTTTACCTATTTGGGTTTCCCCGTAATCATATTTGGTGTCATGTGTACTTATGAATGTTTATCTTATTTACATTAGTGTTCATTTTAGTTACTAAGCAATTAAGTTAAGTTTCAAAGTATCAGAGAAAGCAAGAAAGTATAGAACACTAATTCACCCCCCCCCCCCTCTCAGTGTTCCCAATCCTAACAATCCTTTATTGCGAGGAAGAATTAACAAACATTAAGAAATGACATATTCTCAAGAAAATATTTATCTTAGGAGACAAAAAGGAAGATGGAGAATATTGTGTGAGCCTAAAAGAAATTTAGATCCAATGTGAAAATATCTATTTATTGTGACTCTTAGTTATTGGAGTTTGAGATATCAATTTTGTGGTACTGAAGAGATTTCCTTTTGACCCAAGGTTCTACTATGTTGGGGTATATTTATGATGCATATTAGGCTTGTGTGGTGTCCCACTTATAATGGACCAATATTGTGTTATCATTGTTATTTTCTAATTTTGGTATATGAAGCATGAGGTCATCCTATGCTCTTAAATTGTTAAGAAATTAAATGCTTTATGTTACTTCCAAGAAATATCTCAATATTTATGATATTTTAATTCATAATGTTTGTTATATTTGTACAATGGGAAAATGAATGGGGAGAAAAATGCAATGATAAAGTGATAAATAGATTACTTCCTCATTTCATTAATTGCACATTAGGAAGGAATAATGTCCCCAATAGGCTCAAGAGGTGACTCATACTCTAATTGGGGACAAGGTTTTTCCTTCAGTAAGAATGTAATTGAAATGAAATGAGAATGATTAATTAATGTAATTGATCTATAAGATGGGTCACTAAAAAGTTGGTAAAAATTGATTGATATGAACTAATAATGAGTTGAAACTGATGGAAATAGAAATTAGAAGACAAAACTAACCCGTGACATAAATTTGGGCTCAAAATGGCCAGGACATGGAGAGTTTGTGATGTGTTCCCTAGACATAAAGAGTTTGGCGATGTGTCCCCTATGTTTTTACCTTAAAACTTTCATAGACCCTACGATTGTACCTACTTTGTCCAGATCCGATCCAACAACTCTGGGACCTGTTCTTGCACACAGAAAATGGGAAAAAGGTTTGCCTTGGTCAAGCTATTGTTTAGGAACCAACTGTAGAAAGGAAAAAAAATTGCATAAAGGAAAGTAGATAGGAAGACAAATGACTGATTTACCTTGCTTAAACCCTCATAGATAGATGTAGAAATCATTCATATCCATGAAGATACTTGAATGTGCTTGGAATCCAAAGAGTTGACCCTGGAATGAGATGTAGAATCAAGGATGACTTCACAAATGCATAGATCTATGATTTCCACTTCTAGATCTTGAATGTAAATATGCTTGATAACCACTTGCAAGGAGGAGAGAAAAGGATGAATGAATGAATGGATCTTCTTTCTTGACATGAGAATTCCTCTACTTGGCCATCATGGAAACTTGCATCAATTGAAGAATATTGCATTGGATTTGAATGGAGGCTTAGAGATCTTGATCTTGGATGCTCTTGAATCAAATTGCTTTTGCTTGACAACTTGATAGATTGATTGCCAAAATGCTTACATATGATTCTTGGATACAAAATGAGGAGTGATAAGGGGTTCTTATACCAACTCCATCATTTTGTGATTCAAATTTGATCTAGGCCAATTACGTTTGAAGATCTCATAATAGGACCTTGGAATCGGGCCCCGGGAAAATATTGGGCCCCAAAACCTAGGGACATGTCCTAAGGAGAATGGGTTCAAATTTCATAGAGATCTTGGGTAGAGATAATAGGAGCAGGAGGAGAAAGGATAGGTTGTTTGGATCAAGCATAACATACATTCAAACCTCAAAATCACCAAAATGGGGTTTAATAGGTCCTAAAGCATCCAATTATGAGTGCTAACTTTTTAGAATGATACAATATCATTTTATAAAATTATAGTATTATAGTGTCATGTTTAGAATTGTTGTTTATTGCTTGAGGGGGGAGGTATGTTTATGGTATTGGAGCTTTTTAGTTAGTTACGTTGATTTTTGATCCTGGGTCCTAGAAATTTGAAGATAGGTGATTGCAAGAGGATTGCATTGGTGATGTTTTTGTTTCTTGCATGACATAAATGTTGAGCATTAACCATTTCTCCCCACATTATGGTTTCTATGAATTTGTTCAATGTCAACAAAAAGAGTAAAGCTTCGGCTGCTAAAATCTTCTCTTCAAAGTATTCCTATCTATGCTTTGAGTCTTTTTAGGATACCTGTCAAGCATGCAGAGGCTATTGAAAGAATTAAGAGAAGTTTCTTGTGGTCAGGTGTGGAAGACAAGCATAGAATTTCTTTAGACTTTCTAGGATCAAGGAGGATAAGGATGATGGATAATGCTCTTTTATCTAAACAGATTTGGAGGATGTATCATGATAAAGGAGAATGGAGAACTATTTGGCATAAAAAATATTTACACAATATTTTGTCTCTCCTTACCTTTAAGGAGGATCTTGACCCTCCCTTAGGATTGATCATATGGAACAATGTTATTCAAACTAGACATTCTTTTATCCAAGGCCTTGCTTGGAAAATTGGGAATGGGCAAAGCATCATATTTTGGGAGGACACTTGGCTTTTTAACTCTCCTTTAAACCAACTTCCCTCTCCCTCCCCTTTTATGAAAACCTACAAGGACACTTTTGGTAATCTTGTGGTGGAATATTGACACAACGGTAAGTGGGTGAACCTGAAAGATATTGACCATGCTTTTTCTCCTATCCAAGATGCTCTTAGAGCTTTGGTCCTCTCAAAGGAGTGGTTGGATGAGCCTCTTTGGAAGGACAATCCTTTGGGTATTTTCTCTATTTATTCTACCTCTAAGATGTTGTCCCTTAAAGTTGACCCCACCCCTTGCTGGGCTCAGGCTTGGATCAAGAATCTCATTCCTACAGTGAATATTTTCTTCTTGTGTGCTCTTCAAAATAAAATTTTGACTACCTATAATCTTTGCCACAAGGGTTTTTATTTAACAAATAGGTGCAACCTTTGTTTGAAAGACCAGGAGTCGCTGGATCACATTTTCATCCATTGTCCTTTTGTTGTCTCTATTTGGTCTAAGATCCTCTCTTCTCTCTCTTTGTGTTGGTCTTTCCCTAGAGGTGTTCAGGAGGTGTTTTTGGGTTGGTGTTGTCCCTTCAGTAGCAAGACTCTCAAGATTCTCTGGAATTTTATTTTCCCTCATAATCTTTGGGGTATATGGAAGGAGAGAAATAATCTTACTTTCCGTGATTTGGTTCTTCATCCTGATGTGGTAGAATTCAAAATTAGGAGGGTTGTTTCTGAAAATGTCAACATGTCAAGGGATCTTCCCTTTCCTTCATCTCCCTCTGATCAGGCTATTTGTCTTCATTGGAAGGTGAACTCAAAAGAATCAAGATGTACTTCTAAAAACTCTAGGGATGAAGTGGTGTGGGGCTTCTAGCCTATTGGCTGGGTTAAGATTAATTTTGATGGGGCCTCGAAAGGCAACCCTGGTAAGGTGGGTTGTGGTGGAGTTATCAGAGATGACAAAGGTACTTTGGTGGTTGCGATTGCTTCTCCTCTTGGCGTCCAATCTAATCACGTGGCTGAAGCTATGGCAGCATACTATGCTATTAAATTAGCCAGAAAGGAACTATACTAATGGCGGCATACTATACTATGCATACTATGAGATCTCAACTTCTCTAAGGTTTGGATTGAGGGTGATTCAAGTAATATCATTAATTTCTTGAAAGGAACTAGTACTTCCTCCCGATCTATTAATAATTCCATCCTTATGGCTAAGGAGATCATAAATGATTTCAACTTGTGTCATATATCCCATGGGTACAAGGAGGTGAACGTGACAACTGATGGTTTTGCTAATGAGGCTGTTAACAAAAGTGAAATTATGGAATGGTAGAATGAGCTGGATCAAGATCAAATTGTTGTTGTTATATGATTGTACCCATGGTGCTACTACTACTCAATTTAATGATGACATCTGGTTTGAGGAATTTTATTTATCTTAAGATCAATGACGTCAAGTACCATTTGGGCATTCATTGGCTTAAGGAGTGGCACACTTTCTGGGTGTTTTTGGCCATTTTTGTGGCTTTATATTGGAATCTGGAGTATTGTAGGTTTTATACTTCTAATTTTAAGGTCTTTTCTGAGAAAGGTGTTTTGTGTTATGAGATGGGAGGAAACAGGAAGCGAACAAAGCCTGTGTCTTGTGAGAATTGGAGAAATAAGGAAAAAGTTTGGAGCTTTCTTAAGAAAGGAGTCTTGAATGGTTATCTGGAGAAACTCCATGGGAAGGACACGATGGTCACTAATTACTTCATTAAGAATTGGAGAAATGGAAAGATTTTGTTGGGTTTCTCTACCATCAAAATCATGAAGGACACTATCGTTGATGTCATGGGCCTCCCTAAAGATGGCAAGAAATTTTACAGAGATAGGTACCTAAATGATGCGACGATCAAGAAATTTTCAAAAGAAGATGACGAAAAGACCCGTCTAGTCAGAGTAAGAAGTCCTATTATTCCTCGACTATTATAAAAAAGGTATGACATAGAGTTCTCTTTGTTGTGATGTAGTATATCACCTTGGATGGTAGGTTTTCTAGGGTTTATGGTTATCACTTTGTGATCCTTAACCATTTTTGTTACGACGACAAGATTTATATCCCGTATTATCTCCTGAATTCTTTGAATACTAGCATAAAAGATGTCGAGAAGAACCCTCATGGAAACCTTTCCATGCATGAAGGTCTCATGCTCCTTATTTATGATCATTTTATGCCTAATTCTCCTGTCCCTCAAAATGTGAAACCCTCAGACTCTGGTGATGATGATTTTGAGGAGGATGAAGATGACGGGGAAGATTCTAACACAGAGGTGGAGTATGATTATGAGTCTTTGCAAGATACCACTACGAACCTTAGCAAAAGAGGTAAAGGTGTTACTAAGGGTGTTGCATCCTCTTCCAAAAATCCAGTGGGCTGAAAATGAAAATCCTTCCCGGAGGACTCTTCTTCAGGTAGTGATGGTGATACGACAGAGGAAAGGGAAATTATTGATGATAAGGAGGTGATTTTCAAGAAAGGGAAGAAAATATGGGGAACCCACATTTTCCCCAAGGATCCCTCTCATGTTGCCCACTCTAAGGATGTTGAGGCTAGTACTCAGGGGACCCCTTGTATGGAAGCCCCCACAAATGATAATCCTTGTTTGAAAGGTCCTTCTGATGAGAAAGTTTCTGAGGTGGAGCATGCTAAGGAATCCCTCAATTGGGTCTTTAACGAATTGAACAATCTGAAAAGTGGGAATGGTAGACTTGTGACCAGAATCAGTATTCTTGAAACGATGGGCCTTAGAGATAAACCCTTTCCGGTCTTTCTGAGTGAGTTGACTATGACAAGTAACAAAGCTGATGGGATTGTTGATGCCTATGACTCCAAACTTGATGAGATGAATAATAAAATTTATAAATGTGAGTCCAGCCTAGTGTCCTTAGAGTCTAAGGTTGCAGCTTTTGATCAAAGATTCTCCCACATTGAGACTACCCTTAGGCGGATTGGTGACCAAAGGTGCAACATTCTTTGGGCCTCAACGAACCAGATCAACCTCCCTCGTTAATAGATGGGAGAAGACAAAAGACAAAGATAAGGACTTGGTGACTCATGACACTGAAGATCCTGCCACTAGCTCCTGGTGTGCCAACCAAGAAATTGATAATCTTAAGGATTCTGCCTTAAACATGGATCTCCTAGCGACTGAAGCAATGAACCTTCTTAATAGTATTTGGTGATCCCCTTCTTCTGGGTGTCTATTCTTTTTGTCAGGTCGTGTCCCTTTGTAGTTGGCCTTTGTCCTTGCCCAGTTGGCTTTTTGTTGGGATCCTTTTTGGGTGTTGGTCCTCTGGTTGTCTTTTTGGGTTTCTCAATTGTTTGTTGTTTTAGGTGCTTAATGATTATTCTCTCTCTTCTTTTGTAAAAGGTTCAAGACCTTTCAAATCCTATTTTCCAATTAATCAGAACAAAAAGAGTAAAAAATCTTTTTTTTAATGTTATTGTTAAATTTAGTTTATGAGAAGGCTCTTATTTTTTAAATTTTAAAAAATGTTAATACTTCTTTTTTAGTAAAACAATGATTATGTCTTCTATTGAGTTTTTACCATTGAAGTCAAAAGAAATTCTCAACATGTAGATTTTGATATTAATCAACAAGATAACAAGGGTGTTGGCCCTTACACAACCACATCACATTAATAGTAAAGGTTTTGGATGTTACAAGTGTATGCCATGAATGTCATATTAACATAAAAGTTGGTAGCCCACCTCAAGAGTAGGTAGATGGCTCACCCACAACGCGGGGAGAAGAATGAGAGGCTACAAAATTATTTTTTGTACACTATTGAACAATTGTCCAAGTGATACTATCACTAGGATCCCCACCACAAGGGGATCAAGTGGTGAAGTCCCATTAGGGAGATTTTCAGCACTAGGAGTAGAATGTTTAGAAGGCTACACATTGTCAGCAAAATATTGGAGGAGAGAAAGAGCAATAGATGAAGAATGGTTCATACAATTAGAGGGGATTTTACTAGCAGTACGAGTAGGCATGGGGGTTGTAGAGGCCATATATGCTACATGAGCATCATCCAAATCTATAATAGGAGCATCATCACAAGGGGAGTCATCATTAGTTTATGATTCATCATCAAAGAAAGAATCAAAAGCTCAAACAGTCAAATGTTCATCATTAGCATCCTTCCAACAAGTCGTAGTGCCTTTATGATGCAAGAGAGAATAATCTGTTGCTAGATGACCAGTGGAGAAGCATTCGTGACATAAAAATGGGAGGCCCTCATAATCTATTGATTAAGTCCACAACCTATCCCCCACAATAAGAACCACATCTCTAGGGAGAGGTGTGGAAATGTTAATGTCAACCAAAACACGTGCAAAGTTGGAAAGACCCAAGGTAGTCGTGGTATCATCCACCTTTAGAAAATAGCCAACAAAGTTATTGATGACCTCAAAACAAGTGTTATCCTAGAAATGAAGGAGAAGATTGGGAAGATGAACTTGCCTAAGATGCACACTAAGAAGTTCAGTAAGAGGGTTAAAAGAGACTACCCAAGGTTTGGCTGAAAGAGAGTGATTACCCCAAGCCCACAACTTGCTCATTACCATATCACATTCCTTAGAAGAAGGCCAAAAAGCAATAAAAAACCCCTTAGCATTTGGGAAAAGCTCATTGTTACTTGAAACCAAAGGTCTCCAAGAGTCTATTATCCAAGGATGCAAGTTAGGTAGAGAAGGCCAAAAACTAGCGAATCTAAAAACTAACTTGCAGTGTTGAAAGTACTCCACATTTTCAACCACATCGAGGCCATAGACCACAACAAGGGAGGGCTTGACACAATCCAAAGGTCAAGGTTTCATCTTTGGAGGAAGAGTTGTATTAGATCTGGCAACATGAGAAAAGCTTTGTCCACCAATAGTATAATAAGGCTTCGAGGGGGGCCTCAATCACAACCTTAGTAGTAGAGACATCCCGCAAACTACCTATTGGAACAGAAAAACCTGACAGAGTGGCATCTAATGGATCCTTAGAATTACACTTGAAGAGTACAGATGTAGAAATGTCAAGGCAAAAGCTATTGGCAATGACTGCCAACAAAACACCCTTTGTCAAAGGAGCCTCCATAGTCAATCCTAACATGGGTAACATAGAACTTGTCCTGGGTAGTGTAGAACCAAGCACAACATTAGCCATTGTAAAAAGTTGTTTTAGCACAAGCAAGATTCACAACATTAGTTGTTGGCGAAGTTGTCACATCATGAGTAGGATCCACAACATTAGCCGTTGGCACAACATGAGCGGGAGCCTGCATTTTGAAAAAAAATGAGCGTGATTTAAATGTGTAGTTTATTTTCAACATGGTGACAACTTTTTGGATAGATTCAAAATCTTTTCTTAATGAAATTTAGTAAAATTTTATTCAAAAAAATCTAAAACTTGATTTATTGTAAGATTTTGGTTAATGTTGCTTGTGTTACAATTCTCAATGGTCACAATTATATTGGTGTAGAAGATGATATAATTGATTATTGCACACTGATTTTAATATAATTGTTTATTTGGTGGACAACATAGATAAAGTACCAAACCTAATAGATATTAGAAATAAATTATATATATACAAAATCATTTGGAAATTTGTGGTGAAAATATATATAATCCTCATGACGATTTTTGCACACATATGTGTACAAAAAAGCGCTTGTTTTAAAAATTACCATATCCAATTATAAATCTACATACCACAATATATGAGAGCGATTGGAAGTAGTCCTTACATAAGATATATCCCTTTGGCATCTACCCTAAAAGAGTTTTATGCAATGGAAGTGATGTTTATGATACTTCTAAGAAACTATTCTAATAGTTTTCAGACATGAAGGTAAGTTCTTTATGTCTATACTCATAATAATGAAATTAAAAAAGTGTAAATTCATTTGAAAATACCAAAATTCATTAAAGAGATGTTTTTCTAATAAAATATTATATTCATTTTTTATTTTGGCATATTCTAATAAATGAGGTCAAATGTAAGTCTTGGGAAAATTTGACAAAATTGATATTTAAGTTGTGATACATATTTATGTTGGATTTTGGAAAAAAAAAAGAGTAAATAAAAATAATTATTATAATTGCTAAAGTAATTATTTAGTAATGATCAATTAGCTTTTAGTTGTAATTATTATTTAAATTGTTTCAACATTAGGATATTATTTAAATTTATGAGTTTAATTTTTAATCTTATATTCATTTTATGCCTAGATTCTAGATGATGATAAAAATAAGTTGGATCTCAAAAGTAAGAAACTAATGCTTACAAGTGTAGGAGTACATGTAGAAGCTGTATACTCTTGAATCAACAGGAAAATAAAAGATGCCTTCTTGTAAGGTAAGAAATAGGGTTCACTAGGATGCAACTAGGAAGCTTATGTCTATCTCCTCTTACATTGCAAGGAAGATAATCCACTAGGCTCAAGGAGGCTCAACCGCAGAGTGGATGTAGTGATCCTTCACTATTATGGAAGATGACTATGCAAATAAGAATGGAAAATGCAAGATATAGGGAAAATTTAAAAAGAGAGATCATTTCCTATGTATATAGGTAGACAATAGACTAAGAATCCAATTTTGAGACCATATTTGGGAAGCTAAGATAGCGACTAGCATGCAAGCCACATTTCAACCTAAAACAAGTCAGGAGGACTAAGAGGTCAGGGGTGAGTCCATTCACCTTTGACCTTGCAAATTTTGACAAATTGATTGTCAAATAGTAGCTCTTAGTCTACTCTATCCATATATCCTTCTGCACATGCACTACCTATCACCTGCACAAAAAAAAAAGGAAAAGGGTTGTGTAAAGGGGTTTGCCTAAGTCAAACCCCAATTTTGGAATTAATTGTGAAATTGAATTGAAATGTACTTAAAATGAAATCATGTTGAAATAAAGCAGAGGCTAGATCTAAGAACAAAATGTCTTATACCTTGATGATGCAAATACTCTTGAAATGAGATGAGATCACAAATGTGGGTACAATAGCATGATCTCACAAAGACCTTAAAAAAATCACAAAAGACATGCTTGCATGATGGTTATTAAGTTTACTAGAATAATGGATACGGTGGGATGAAATGCCTTGAATTATTGAAATGTCTGATTGCTTAAATGCTCAATGTCATGAATACTTGAAATTGAATGGATATGATAAGATAAGATGCCAAAAATAGGGAGGTAGCCTTTCTTATATACCTCACCAAGTCATTTCGGGGTACAAAACTTGAAGGAGGCTGATGTGGATTCAGGGATCCTACTAAAATCAAGAGATTGTTACTCGATTCAAATTTGGGCCCAATTTTTGAGGTACGGGGAAAATATTAGGTCAAGGGTGACTGGACTCTCCCTCGATCCACCTAGTCACCTTCTACTGGCCAATGCAATCTTATATTTGGGTTTGGGGTTCAATTTGATATGTGGATGGGAAAAATATGTGCAAAGTCAAGGTTTGATATCAGGATAATATACAAAAGGCCACACATGATAAAATAGGGCCTATGTATGCAAGAAATGATTTAATGGATGAAATAATAAAAGGGGCACACTTATAATTAAGGACCCATATAATGATTTGATGGCATTGAGTTAAGAGAGGACACATATTTATCAATTTATTAATAAATGCATAAAATGTGTGCTAAGTAAGTATTTTTTCCAAGGTGTACAATTTATAATGCTACATTAGCCCGCAATTTAGCATGAGTATGAACCTACACACACTCAAGGTAAAGTAGAAGAAATATATATGATAGAGAGAGAGAGATCATGGGAAATACTTCAAAGAGATTTGACATCACTATGTTTGAGGAAGAAATCCCCCATACCCTAGGATCTTAACGCGTACAACCATGTGCAAGGGCACACACACACAAAAAAAAAACTTACTAAGGCTCCAAGTCCACTAGTTAAAGAGAGCTCGATAATCAAAATTTCTCAACCACTAATATGATTCTCAGAATGCTAGAGCACAAGTGGTCACATGGAAAGAGAAAGAGAACACATAAAAATAAGACAAGATTCCATGATCCAACAAACTAGCAAAATGTGTTATGGTATGGGATCATGGAGGAGAGAGATAGAAAAGGAAACTGTAGATTACATAGGCTATCAAGTTGTGTAATGCTAGGTGATCCATGTGAAGAGAGGAAGAGTTGAAAGAAAGGTCTATTATTCTAGTCAACTAACCCCAAAAGAGAGTTTGGTATAAAGAGAGTTGACGGGCTAGAAAATTATGTTATGCTAGTCAATGCATTTTGAAAATATGCACATAGGAGAGGTCAAATGGACTAGCAAGTTCTATTGTGCTACTTAAATGAATCCTGCAAATAACTAAGGAAAGCACTGTATCCAAGGAAATCCTACTAAAAATAGTCCAAAGGAGAGTCATCTAGACCTAGAAAGTTGTGTTATGTTAGTAGACTCAATCTAAAATACTTCAAATAAAGATAACCAAAAATTTTACAACAAGAAGGCCATATATGCCCCCCCTTAATATGAAAAGATAGGATTATGTTGATATCTTAAGAAAAAGGATAAAAATCTTCAAGACCAAGGAGAGATCATTTAGGCAAGAATGTGCATACAATCCAAACCAAAGAGGATACAACTCTTATGAGGAAAGGAAGAGATAGTTGTATAGAGATATCGTGCAACAAGTGTAAAGGGATCCTTTTGAAGGATGCAAGAAGAGGAGGAAGATATATTTTCTCAAAGAGATGTACCTCCAAGAGGATATCTTGAACAAAAATAACATTATTGACAATTTATGGGAAGGATAACAAGAATTCATACTTCCCCCATTGTTAGGTAAACATATTCTTGATGAAGGATAACACACTTATAGTCCCCAAGTAAGGGATTTTTTTATGATAAACATACCGTGTCAAGTGAGGAAGAGGTTGTGATCAAGGATACACACATCTTGTAAAAGAGAGGATCCCTAAGCAAAACGAACAAGTCCATGCAAGAAAGGACTTCACAAGATAGACAAAAACCACTTGACCATGGGAAATTGGATCACTTAGAAAGGATAGGAGATTGAAACATGACCCTTTCCTCCAAGCATAGAGACAAGGATAAGAATGGCTATTATGTTGCTCAAAAAGTATGACTGCACCTGAGATTGTACCACCATGAATGACAATGAGCCCCCAAGAGATGGGATAACAATGTCTCATAGTGTGAAGATACATAAAAATATCTTAGATGATATTTAAGATAAGTATAATTGAAATAAAACTCATTATTACATGTTATGTAACAGATATCACAATCAATAATTTTTTGAGTTTTATAATGCAAAGCTTGACATTCATTAGTGCAATGGTCATAGTATTGATGATACATAGAAAAAGGAAGATTATCAAGATCTTGTCTATATTTATTTTTTAATTTGGGTTGCGTAATTAACTAGGAATGAAGAAAATCAGACAAAATGCTATCTTAGTTAAAGTGAGGCATAAAAGATATATAAGTATTAGATAAGAAAGGAGGAGATGGTGAAAAAGGAGGAGGTTGGAAACCTAACTCTTCCATAGGCAAGTATGATGTAGGTATTTCATGAGTTTCAACTCTCTGTTGTACACATCCTAAACCATGTCCAATATTAGGAGTACAAATGTTAGGAGGAGAGGGTTTAAAAAGTGATGCACTTGACCAATGTTAAATTCAGGGTTCAATTGTATACATGATATTCTTATAGATGAACTTTTCTTTGCAATGAAGAGTTGAAGGGACAACATGCATTGCATGAAGCCAAGGTTACCTAGAAGAAGGTTATAGGTAAGAGTATTAGGCATGACATGTATAGGTTAAGGTAAAGTAACTAGACATATAATAACAAGTAAGGTGATGGCATCCAATGATTCTCTAGAAATATTATCAAAGTCACAAATAGAGAGAGAATCATTAGGTTGGATAAGGTTGGGGTCTATATTTATTTTATGCAACAAGTCAATGCTACAAACATTAAGACTATATCCATTATCAACCAAGGTTCTTCTAATACCATTTTCATTAATAAAGGTCACAATCATAATAGGCTCATATTCATTTTGAACTTCTAAAGAAGGCAACTCATCTTGGGAGAACACAATGTTAGATTTAGTTTTAGTTGTATTCATACATTCCAACAAGGGTGCCACATTAGTAGGTCCAACAGGATTTCGTAAAGAATCTTTGTAGCATAGTATAATGTGTGGGTGAAAGTTGAATCAAGTCCCAAAGGGATATCTTAGCAGGAGTAGCACAAAGTTTTCCAATAGGATTATAATCCTTACCAACTTTTTGTGAAGGATGGGGGGGAGGAAGAAAAGGTTGAGAAGGGGAACATTCAAATTTTGCTTGTTGTTTTGACTGTTATATGTGTGAGGTACTAGATGATAATTAGGTTGTTGAGAACCTTTCACCACAATCACTGGTTTGTTTGGAGGTTGAAGCACATAGTGACGAAGGTGGATAACAATAGTAGGCTTCGCACTACCCAAAATATGGATGGAATTGACTTGGTGAGGCTCTTTGTTGTTCAAGGTTTTATCTCTAGAAGAGAGAACATCAAAGAAAGCGGTAATGATATTATCCTCTTCTTCTGAGGTATCCTTATGAGTAGGAAAATATTTGGAAAGGGGATTAGAAATGCCCATCGATGTTTCATCTCTAGAAGAGATGTCATTTATGGGAGATACATTTTAGAAGGATCAACATCATTCCTTAAGTGTTCATCCCTAGGGGGCAATTTTTGGAAGAAACGTTGATAGTCTCTTCTTGCACCAAAATGTCCTCATGGGTGGGGTCAATTTTGGGAGAGGGTGTATTATGGATATGGATGAAATGAAGAACTAAGTAATCATCATATGCAGTAAAGGGAACATCTTGAAAATCTTGAAGAAAACTTGAAATTGAACTAGCAAAAGAAAGATAGAAACTCCATTCATATAATGCACTATAATCAAATGGGGTATAGAAAAATGATATGAATGAAAATACATACAAATCAAATCTAGATACATGAAACATAATCAACAATGAATGAAAAGACATTTTTTTGTATTTTTTATTGTCTCGACACATGCAATGCAAGATTGAACTAGTTGTCTATTTGCATTAAATATAGCAATGATATGACGTAAATATAGGTTAATGAATGCATACAAAATAGATCTAAAAATCCAAATTAGAATTAAGATGTAAGACATCGTGTTTACCAAAATGAAAGGAAATAAGTAGGGTTCACTAGGATGCATGAACAAACTAAGAAGCTTAGGCCTATCTCCTCTTACATTGGAAGGAAGACGATCGACTATGCTCAAGGAGGCTCAAGCAAGATGATGCAGTAATATTTTATTGTTATGGAAGGGGAATATGCGAATAAGAATGAGAAATAAAAGATCTAGGGAAGGAATGAAAAGAGAGAAGGTTTCCTATGTATACAGATAGACAAGAGACTGGGAATCTAGTTCTGAGACTACATTTAGGAAGCTAAGATAATGGTTGTTTTGTGAACCAAACTTTAGCCCGAAACAATAGGCCCAGAGAAACCAAGAGGGTCAGGGGAAACCAAGAGGTCGGGGGATATTCTATTCGCCTTTGACCCTATAAATTATGATGAATTTGATTGTTAAACTATAACTCTTAGTCTGCTCTGCTTTAGCTCCTTCTATATGTGTGCTACCTATCACCCACCCATAAAAAAAAATGGTAATGGAAAGGGTTTTGCCTAAGTCACCCTAGTTTTGGAATCAACCAGGAAATTGAATTCAAATATAATTAAAATAAAAGTGTGTTGATATAAAGAAAATGTTAGATATAAGAAAAATATGTCTTATACCTTGATGTTGGAAATGCTCTTGAAATGAGATCACAAGTGTTGATGTAATAGCATGACTCCATAAAGACCTAAAAGGAAATCATAAAAGAAATTCTTGCATGATGATTGTTAAAGTTTACCACATTGAAGGATATGGTAGGATGAAATGCCTTGAATGCTTGATATAATTGATTGCTTGAATGCTCCTTTAATATTTGAGATAATGAATTATTGGACTTGAATGGATATGATTAGATAAATTCCAAAATGAGGGAGGTAGCCTTTCTTATATACCTCACCTAGCCATTTCGGGGTGCAAAGATTGAAGGAGGCCAATGTGAATTTGGGGATCTTGCTAAAATAAAATAAAAAATCATTTCTCGATTTAAATTTGGACTTGATTTTTTGGGTATGGGGTGACTCTTAGGTTAGGGATGACTAGAATCACCCTTGACCCTATTGGCATTGTGATGAGATTGAGAGATTGTTGACATTGTGATGTAGTTTGGTTTTCATTGATGGAAACTAAGTTAGTTCATTCATGTATCACAATCAGTGGACTGTAGGATGCAATCAGTGTGAAGGATTTGTGATTGGTGATGCAAGAAATTGGCTAAGTCCAAAAGATCTATAGTCAGTGAGGTCAACAATTTGGTATTGGTCAAGATAGATGGAGAATTATGAGGTATGGTCAAAGATACAGTATCAACATGGTCAAACTACAGTTTGGTTCCAACCACAACTCATTTGGTTAATCGGTAAGAGAGATTTTGTTGACACAGTCTTTAAGAAAGGTAAGAACACTTGTATTCTTGAGCATCGGTTGGAAGATTCCAAATCGGTAAGTGGTATAGTTGTTGCAATGACATTTGATGTTATGATGACATGTAATAAGGGTTATAGAATTGATGAGTTGGCATTCTTGGAATTGATGTTATCTTATAAGGAATATTTAAGGCGGTGCATTGGAGAAGTCAAAACATGTTTGACTATCTTGAAAATATATCATGCAGATCTTATTTTGAGCTGGCACGGTCATAGGAAAGTGTGTTTAACATCAAGATTATCACTTTGGCATGAGATTATTGCACGGGGAAAAAATTGGGTTTCATGTAGTTAGTGCTAGGAGTGTATATAAGTGGTACTACTCATATTGTAAAGGTTGTTCTTTTTTATGTTGCTATGGTTGATGTGAAGGTTGCGAAGAAGGTTTGTAATCTCAATTAGGGTTGCAATAAGATATCTGGTAGAGACAAAGTTGTGATTAGATATAGAGTGTAGAGAACATATTGGATCTAATAGGAAATCGGTGCTATATCCAGATCACTCACTCATTGTTCCCTAGTAGTTACAACAAGAAAATCCCTTACCAAGGTGAACTTTAACAAGTTCCTCATTGTAAATCCCTTAACCAAGTGAGCTCTTAATAGAGTCTTAAAATTCTCTTGCAAGGTAGATCTTAGAAGATCTAATTGTACTTCTAACAAGCTACTAAATTACTAATCACTCCTAACAGGGTGAACCCTTTGAAAGGGTAATTGTAAGCTCCTAATAGGGAAAACTCATTTACTGTAGGAGTGGGCTTGTAGATGTCATCCCCACCATAGTTTTTCCCTCTAACCAAGGATTTCCACACAAAAATCATTGTGTCATGTGTGATGATTTTGTGGATGCTTGATATTATTTGTTTTTATTTGTTTACTTGAGTTATATGTTTTGTGGTTTGAAATTTAATATTGAAGTTATTCAGATCAATGGTTAGATTAGTCTATAATCTATTTGCACTGATGCACTCCCCCTCTCAATGCCTAAGAATTCTAAAAATTGGTATTTGAGCACTGGTCCTCTTGGTGATAAGCCTAACATCTTGAGGAAAAGATCTACAACTATGGAGAATTACATGCATGAGACACAACTTGAGAGTGCACACAAGATGATCATTGAGCTGAAGAATTCACTTTTTATAAGAAGAAAACTTACTAAACAATTGAATGAGAGTTAGGATTACATTGAGTAACTATCTGAAGGTAGTATGTTTGAAGATTATGAAGAAGCAGTTGCAGATCTGATAGATACAAACAAAGGACTTAAAGAAGAAGTGATAATTTTGAAAAGAGATCTTGAAAGTCAATCTGTCAGGATGTGTGAAGATCTTGAAGGAAAGAGAACAATTGAAAGTGCAAGGAAGACTTCTGAAGATGCTAAGAAATTTGTTGAGGATTTTCTAATGATAAGAGATGAAGAAATCTATAGACTAAGGCATGAATATGCTTTTTATAGAAGCCAAATGCAAAATACAATTGAAGAAAATTTGCAAGTTATAAGTGAAAATGAAAGACTCAGGGAAGAGAATGATAAATTGAACAATGAATTGAAATTTGAGAAATAAGCAAATGGAAAACTGAAATAGTGCAATGAAAGCATGCAAAATATTGATAAACAATTGAAGAGACAAAGAAGACATAAAGACCCTACCGGTCTTGGTTACACTGGTCAAGGAACATTTGAAACTGACGAGTCATCAAAATATGAACCTAAGAAGCCACAAACAGATTAGAAGGTAGATCCAAACAATTCAGGTAAGGACCCTAATAGACCTACTTATTATAACTATGGAAAGCCCAGCCATATTGAAAATCTATATAGGATCAAACCGGTGAATAAGCCTTATACTTTTGACGGCTATTGCTATAATTGTCATAAGTATGGTCATATTTCTTATGAGTGTAGATCTAGATCTAACAATAGATCAAGTGGTGAGATATTTGATAGATATTATTTCACATGCAATAATTATGGACATAAAGTTGGGAATTGCAAGTCTAAATTGTATGTTCCTAGGCTTCCAAATAAATCGGTAAGCCCTTATGAAAGGGAAAAGTGATTCAATGTTACATGTTCAACATGTGGTAACTATGGTCATCTAGCGGTGAATTGTAGAATAAGAACAAAGGGAGGAAATGATGGACCTTGGAGGTCAATTGGTATGGCATGTTTCCATTGCCATAGGATCAGTTATATTGCTCGAGATTGTCAGTTTAGGAACTAGTTACTCAATCATTTAGAGGACAAAAAAAGGAAAAAGGATTATTGGTGGGAAGTCAGTCAAGAGATGAAGAAGATCTAGAGGAAAGCATGAGAGAAACAGGAAAAGGTAAAATCATCTAAAGAGAATTTACCATCCTTTGGTGCAGAGGATTCTTTTTCAAACTAAGCACATTATTTGCTTAGGGGGAGCACTTAAAGAAAAATCCTTTACCGATCCCCTAGATCTAAGAGCAATAAGATCTATGTGCACATTATGGTGTAAGATGCTATGATTTTGGTTGTGATAAAGATTTTTGAAGTTGATGATTATGTGCCAATTGCATTAAATTTACCATTTGATATTATTTATAACTATCAGAGTACCTATCGATGGATATGCATTAATTGGTGATAAGACATTATTCCTACCATTGGAAAAGCATTTTTTGACCATTGGAAGTGTGTAATGTCTATTTCTCAACGATAAATAGAGGGAAGTGATTTCACTTTTTACTTTTACATTCATTTGAAATTTTGAGAGTTATTATGTGCATTATTGTGCATAGGTTGAATTTCAGCCAAGACATTTGAACCTAGTTTGTTATCGAGTTTTCATGAGCCCTAATTGGTGTATTGTGAGTTATCTATCTAGGTCGTATTTGGATTTGTGTAATATTGCAGTTGGTCGAAATGGAAAGAAGATTTGATAAACCTATTATGATGAACATTGTTGAGAAGCCTCAACCCATTTTTAAGCTTCATCTGATCAAAGGGACTAAGGTAGATATGACTGGTGCCCTGTCTATGATTCCTCTGTGAGTGCTATTGATTGAGGATGTGTGGTCCTATGTTCATTGAAAGATTGAAGAGTTGGGAGTTGGAGCTATCAAGAAATAATATGAGGATATGTGTATCGATGGTGTATTGAGAGATGAACACAAGCATCTACAGGAAAAAGGTTTAATGTATGTGGTGGACATTCCCACTGAATTCCATCTTGATTAGATTATCTATGTGTTAAGTAGAGTGCATGATTAGTTTATTTGGCTAGACAAGCCTCACAAGATTTCAAAGACAATGATTCATAGAGTTACAAGTTTCGAGCGCAAGGATTAGGGTGCACATTAAGAACAATTGCCACACATTTGGTTACCGACTTAACCAAATCTAGACAAGACTATAGAGCTGTGACTATAGATGATATTGAAGATAGAGAAGTTTATTTCGCATCTATGGTGATAGGTTATCAAGTATATCAATCAAGCAGAGTTAATAGTGTGCCTAGTGGTGCTATCCATGTTGATTATCAGATAGTGAAAGATGATTCAGTGTATGATCTATGTGAGATAATAAGAAGTTAGTTTTATGAAAACATGGAGAGGATAAAGAAAGATAAAAAGTAGTCATTCAAGTATGGTGCCCTACTATTATATATATTTTTCTACATCCAAAATTTCTTCCTCGGTAGAGGAAATGTTGTTTGGTCAAAGGACAAACCAATAATTACACAATTAAGTGAAATTATTAAGGAATTGGGTGATAATTTTAAAGATGTTATGTGGGGTTATTTTAAAGATTTCCAAGCTAAGATGCATAAACATGAAATAATTCCAGCTAGCATAGTAGAAAAATACAGGGATGATATATATTTTCTAGTAGCTACAGATTCTTGCATTATGCTGGCGGTTAAACCTAGAACCTATTGGGTTCCACCTATGGGTTATGAAGTATAAGGTGAGTTAGTGTTCCTACATGCAAATGAGTTACTTTCAAAACCTTTGGATAAACACGCACAAAGATTTGGAACATATGAAGAAGAACTTGCTAAAATCAATATTCAACTGAAGAAATCGGTCATTGAAAGGAATACTAGAAGAATGATATATAATCTAGAACATAAATTTGGTAGTGATGAAGCAGGTACATCTGGTACTGCTAAAGTTACAACTAAAGACACACCATCCAACATTCCATTTGCATATGAAAAAGTGAAGAGCAAGAAGAGTAATCCTACAACAAAGGAAGTTGAAATTAAGATGGAATCGATAAAGAAGACATAAAAGAGGAAGAGAAAATCTACAGATGAGAAGAATGATCAAAAGGATACTACAAAAGATGATGTCTAGACTGAATCAGATAAGGATGCAAAAGAGTTAAAATAAAGTGGTAAGAAGGCCCCCAGTGTTGATTTCATTTCCAAAGACATAATGGAGAATGGAAGAATGTGAGGAGTTGGTAGAAGATATAGATTCCTAAATGATGAAGACAAGAAGATAGAAGAGGCTATCATATACAGTCTACAAAATTTTTTTATGACTCCTAGTGAGTTTTATCAAACCTTACCAAAAGATCTTTATGATCTAATCCATGATAGATGGAAATATGAACTAAAAATGGACAAAGAAATTATGGAGAGAGCACTTAGTCAAGTGCAACTTGAGATGAATCTTGAAGATGTAAAGATAATGGTTGAAGCCTACATAAAGGACTTCAAAATAAAAAAATAGAGTAGCAATAATATCTGTTGGTAAGACACAGATTGTGTACAATGAAACTGTGGAGATATGGAGGAAAAAGATGCAGGAAGAAGAACAAGAAGAAAAGGAAGATGAATTTTTTGATGAGAAAAAAGAGCAAAGAACCTGTGATTGAGAGCGTTGGTGACACATCTACACATGAAGAGATAATAGGTGATGTTATTGTTGATATTCCTAAATAAGTGGAGAACATTGAAGAACAAAATGTTGATTTAACACAAACCGATGGAGAAAAATTAGAAGAAATTTTTTTGATGAAGATGAGGTTATATAATAGAAGACAACATGTAAAGATAATTCTTTCTCATAATCCCCTATGGAGAATTCAAAAAGTTTGATTTCTGAGAGGAAAGAAGGAAAAGAGGTAGAAAGTCAGAAAGAGGTTGAAGAAGAATATGATATAAAAAGGAAATTGAGTCTTGGAGAGTAAAGTGTGAAGAAGAAGTGAAAACTGGTGCCAGTAGCAGAAGAAGAAAAAGAAGAGGAAGTAGAAGAGAAATAAATATTCACAACACAGGTAGATATATCAAAATTGAAACCTAAGGAATTGATGAAGTATTCAGCATAGTTGATGAAGAAAGATGAGAGAGATAAGATGAGATCAAAGAAGAATAAAGCTAGAGTAATGAGACAAGCCATAGATATTCTAGCTCAGTTAGTTCCTGAGGTTGTATATGATGAAGATGATTATGTAATAGATAAAACAAACACCTTGATAAAGGATATTTTGGATTAAGGCCCAAATTTGGAGTCTGTTATAGTAAAATTGGAAGAAGAGAAACTAGAGAAGAAGATGATAGGTAAACTAATGGAGAAGATTACTGAAGATAGGAATAAATTGATAGATCTGGTGAAAGAAGTAAAGACTTCATTGGCTAAGGCAAGATAAATATTCACTAAAGTATTAAACTATTTAGAATTGGTAAAAGACTTGGAGCATAAAATAATTGAAGTTCAAAAGGAGCTAGAGAGATTAATCAGTCATCTTGATCCTATTTCAATCTCAGTCATTGATTATAGTAGTCAAGCGAAGCAATTATCTCACAAGGTGAAGCAGATTCAGTAGGAACAAGACAACGGGATGATCAGTCTACTTGAGCTACAATCATTTTTATCACCTACAATGGAGGTCATGCAACAAAATGTGAAGAAGGCAAAAGGGATTCTATCCTTACCAGACATGAGCAATCTAGACAGTATGGAAGTGTTAGAAAGTAAAGTCCACCAAGATAATTGAGGGGGGGGGGGGGGGGGGGGGGGGTGAATCCGTTATCTGATAATTATAAATTTTATCAACTTCAACAACATTAAACCATGTAAGAAATATAATTACCAACCATAGAAGGATATTCATACACAATGACACAAGATATGTTGACTAGGGAACCTCTTGATCAAAGAGTAAACCCCGGTGGGAATGATGCCCACAAAAGATGCACTAATATGAATATTCCTTGTGAAAGGATGGACTCTGTTAGGAGTCTTATGAAATACATTTAGTACATATAAATCTCTGTTAGGAGATTTTGAATCCTTGTTAAAAGATTCTAACCCTGTTAAGAGTTATGGAAGACAGATGGACCCACTGCCCAAACAACTTCAATGGAAAGATCACTGAACACACTATCCAAATGATCTCTAGATTATTCAAAAGAATAATAGAAAATATGTTACCTCCTCTCTCACTGTGCCAAACTGCACTCTCTTCTATCTCAAATCTCAATTTCAGATCTCTGTACCTCGCATGTCTTCTTTCACAATTCATTAGCTCTTTTCTTCGCTTCATGCATACATCATCACATCAAACCATATTAAAACAAGGAAAAAACATTCCTTCCTTTGTACCACACTCAAGTAATTACAAATGAGTCGGCATACAATTACCAAATAAAAGTTTCCACACACATCAAAATGACACAAAATTGTCGGCTTCCAATTACAATAATTCTTCACTAGTGCAACCTCAAAGTTTGCACTATCATCCACGCCACTATCAATGTGTCTTCAACTTTTCTTTAATTGCACAAAACTAGATTCCATCCCGATTAGGAGATATCATCCGATTTCCACAAACCGCTATTCAGGAACACTGCCTGAATACTGCTTCCACCAAAATGATCATAACTTCCATGAATAAATGAATTATTGTCCGCGCTCTTAAACATAAATATTTAACATATCAAAAAGTATATCATCAACATTACATAGCTCCAACTGCAATATCCCACGTGCACTAATCCAAACATTGTCTGCTTCTCTGCAAGTCTCTGGTAGATCATCGTGTTGACATCAATGACAATCATAGTCATGAATGCAACAAAAACTGCTACAGAATGGCTGCCAAACATTTAGCATTCATTCCTAATAATCCCCCCCATTGGCATTGATGGCAACATAGATGAAAAAATATCCAATGTTCCAAGAATCCAATACTGCAATACTGCTGCTCTAGAAAAATATTTCAAGTCCTCTTCATCAATCAAATCTTGCTTCATTTTCCTGTTCAGATAGTACAAATGGTTTTTCATGTACACTTCTCCCCCATTGACATCAATGACAGAAATCTCATTATTATGTCAACAACAACTCCAATGTCAAAAGACACTATTCATAAAATACATTCACTAGAGTCCTCATGACTCAGCTCAGATACACATACTCCCCCATAAAGGAAGTATCAACATCCAGTCCAAAAGAAAGATAAGGCTCATATATCACTGGACAGATGCAACCAACTGCATCACTTCTCAAAAGTAGGCTAGGGCATAACCCCAAGCATACCTCTCAGATACTCAAATGTATCTTTAGGCAAATATTTTGTAAATATGTCTGCTATCTGCTCCTTTGTACTTATGTAATCAAGTCTGACTTCTTTCTCAACAACTTTCTCTCTTACTACATGATACTTTATCTCTATATATTTTTTCTTAGAATGTAATATAGGGTTCTTAGACATACTAACTGTGCTGGTGTTGTCACAATGTATGACAACAGGTTCAACAAACTTTATTCCAATATCCTTCAGCATTTGCTTCATCCAAATTATCTGGTTACAATTTTTTAGTGCTGCTACATATTCTGCTTTTGTTGTGCTCTGTGAGATACAATTTTGCTTCTTGCTTAGCCAAGAAAGCAATCTTCCTCCAAGAAAAAATGCTCCACCACTAGTGCTCTTCTTATCATTAACACTGCCTCCCCAATCAACATCTGTATATGCACATAGGGTAAAATCATCATATTTTTCATACCACAATCCATAGTCCATTATGCCTCTTAAATATCTCAGTATCTTCTTTACTACTGCATAATGTGATTCTTTAGGTTCAACTTGAAATCTTGCTACAATTCTTGTATGCACCCTAAAATGGTCGCCTAGACTTTGGACCCCCATTTAGCAATTTATCAAATCCCTGAATCAATATTTTCAAATATCAACAATATCAATTATATCAATTTCCTTGATCAAATCATAATCAATTCAATATTTATTAAAGTTTGAGCCTTATTTAATTTAAAAGAGAAAAAAATAAAAATCTTATTTAATTAAAAGAACATTCTCCTTTTTAATTAATTAAAAATCTCTTTTAATTAAATAATAAAATCACTTTATCCTAAGCTTTTATTTAATTAAAAAAAATTTCCTCCCCTTTTATTTAAATAAAAAATCTTCACTTTTCTTCTTATCGTATGTTGCACAAATAAAATATTATTCTTATTTTATAAAAAGAGAAAAAATACCTTTTGTCTCATATGGACACTAAAGTCAACTCCTATTTTCTTATTGGAAGATATTTGTGCACAAGGATCAAGCTTCTATTTTTCTCCACCATTGATTAAGTCTTTTGCCTCTTAATCTCAATGGTCTATTTTCATCTCATTTCTTATAAAAGGAGAGCTCTCTCCTTTATTTTCATATCTTAGGTTTTTATGCTAATGTTATGCTGCAGGTTTTCTAGGTCATTTGGAGCTCTTTGAAGACATTCTTCCATTCAAACTTTGAAGACATTGTTGTTGCATTTTATTTAACTTATTTTCTTACATCATAGTTGCATGGTAATGACATTTTTAGCTTAGATTTTCTTTTATGCAATAGATTAACTTGCATTGTCATATAGATTTGCATTACATTGCATCTATATTGATTTCATTGGAGATATTGGCATTGTTGCCCTTGTCTTTGATTTGGAATCTCTCATTGTGTGGTTGACTAGCAAGGTCATGAGTTTATAGCTCTAGCTGAGAGCAATTTTACGAATCTTGCAACTCCATGCATAGAGAGCTATGGATCGATTTGTGAGGGCTCATTGTTGAGTTTTCTTACATGTAAAGATTCATAGAAGTGTGGTCACATTTTTACCATACATTTTTGGCACCCACCATGGGGCAACCCACCTCTTGCATGCTGGTTTTGATTATTTTTGGAGCTAACCCTTGTGCAGATTTGTTTGGAGACAAAAAAATCTTAAATTTGAAAGATTTGATCATATCTCCCAAACGGCTTGGTGTTTTGGTCTAAAATTTTTTTGTAGGTTGACGACATATCAGAGAAGCTCCAAAAAAAATTTCAAAATTTTTGAAGGTAATTTGTATTTTTTATAATTTTTTCTTTATTTTTCATAAAAAATCAATTTCTGACACAAATCAATGTATTTTTTAGAAATTTTTACATTTTTGAAAAGGTCTTGAAATTCTACAAGGGGTCCATTCACTGTGTTTTTAATTTAGAGGTCATATCATAGCTCATTTGGTTAATTTATAAAAACTGGTCTGTTTTGGTAAAATGGGTCTCTAGGGCACAAATGAAGTGATTTTTCTAAAAACTTTACATTTTTGGAAAGCTCTCTATTTTTTGATAGAGGTCTCTTTTTTGCATTTTGAGTTTAGGCTTTGAATTCATGTGGTAAAAATTAGATCTTGTTGACTAGGTCAAATGCAAAAAAAATTAAATTTTGTGATGGGTATGCACTTATTTTTCATTGTTCAATGCATGATATGAGTTATCATTTGGATTATTTTCTGGTTATTATTGTTCCAAACAATTGATTTTCAGATCTAACCCTAAGGTTTGCATAAGTTGGATATATATTGCATATCTTGTTTGCTTATTTTCTTGTCTTGTTCATTTGAAGGTGCTCTTGCTTTCATGGAAAATGCTTAAAATAAAGCGTTGGACTTGAGGTACTTTGTTCCATCTCTACAACATTTAGATTTTAGAATTAAAATTGAATCTCTCATGTGTTTGGCTTGAGTGTTTACATGCTTTCATAAAACACATTTCAATTGATGCTCTTAATGGGAAATGGATGAACATAGATTTGCTTTCATACAAGTTTGTGTAAGTGAATGCTTGTGTTTAAACCTTAAGTAATTCTTGGTTCCAATATCAAATATCTCATTGAGTGATTGAGGGCATGGATTCATTCCTTGTTTACATAAAGAGTTAAATGCACCACTTTGTGGACTCACTCTATGTTTGTTTGGAAAGTTAAATATTCCATTGATTCAACCCTTTGTCATTTTTGAGTAGTATTGATAAGCAACTTTAGATTACTTTTGATTGATCTTGTTAGCTAAATTGAGTGTTGGACTCGCTTATTTCTAATCACCCCTCATTACCGCCCTTTGGATGCAAGGTCAACATTCATACATAAGGGAGGGGTCTACTTGAAAAGAGCGTTAAGTGTTCCACAAAGTTTTTCCTTTTTTATGCTTTCTTGATCTCATTAGTTTTCTAAAGTGTGAACTCACTTTGAGTTTGAGTGAGGAGTTAAATGTTCCACTTTTGGACTCACTTTGAGTTTGTGTGAAGAGTTAAATGTTCCACCTTGTGGACTCACTTCACATTCACTTGAAGAGTTAAATGTTCTACTTTTGGACTCACTTCACATTCACTTGAAGAGTTAAATGTTCCACTTTTGGATTCGCTTCACATTCACTTGAAGAGTTAAATATTCCACTTTTGGACTCACTTCACATTTACTTGAAGAGTTAAGTGTTCCACCTTTAGTGCTTTAAATACTTTTGATAGTGAATTACTTAATTTTATTTTTAGAAGGCTTGCTTGGGGACACACCACCTCAAGGGACAACCTTAACTCCTGTGTTCTGACGGAGTATAAATAGTGGGTGGTGAATCGAAAGACACCTCTCTTGAGAATTGAGTTTGATATCACTCTTGGCTAAGCCTCAAAGAACTTTATACCTTTGAGAAGTGAAGGAGGAGATTTGGGTTACCGTCTCCCCCCAGCTGTGTGATTTTGGATTCTTCTCATCTACGGATTTGGGCCTCACGTACTTTGCATATATTGATGACTCCTTTTAGAAAGTCACGTATATCCTTGTAGACAACTTGTTAAGGTGTTGTTGTGTTCTATGTGCCTGCTAAAACATTTTTAAGAACATACACAAGTAGAACCTTTAAAGAATAGAAATACTAAGTCACTATCTCTGTTCATACGCAAGGTTGCTTTGTCCCTTGCCCATTGCTTGAAGACTGTTTGCTTGAATTCTCTGGTTGTTGTTCTATGTGCTTGATCATCAGTGCAAAATATTTTGAAAGATCTAATTGGAATATTGAAACTGAGTTCCATCCTACTGTAGTGAGTTCTCCTTAGAAGCTTGGTCTTCCTTGGTCAGTCCAGATCTCAGATCCTATGTGCTGTCATGTTGCTCAACATCTCAATGAAAGTTATGGTATCAATTGCACAAGATGACTCTTAGTCTTCTTCTTTCTTCTTTATTTCCCATGTTCTTTTAAAGTCTTCTATTCCCATGAAAAATTCTTCTTTTTCTTCTTGATTCTTTTCCTCTTACTATCTAGTCTACCTTCTTCTATTCATCTATTCATTTCTTCCATGCTTGATTCCTCCTCTTCTATAACCATGAATCTTGACTATCTGGTTTTGGAACCTTTATTAAGAATAGATGATCTTGAGCTCATTGACATATTCGAAAAGTGTTGTTCCTCCAAAATTCTCATGAGTAACGAATTTATGACAAAAATAAAATAAAAATTGATTAAATCAGACGCCTTTACTAGAATCATACTCATGATCTCATCCAAATATTCTTCATCTTCTAAATCTTCTCATCATTCCTCACATTCTAAATCTTATCACGATTCTTCTAAACACTATTCACATTCTTCATCTTCCAAATCTTATCATGACTCTTCTAAACATTATTCAAATTCCTCATTATCCAAGTCCTCTTCCTACACTAAGTCTTCAATTTCCTCTTCTTCACGATCTCATTCTTCTTCTACTTCTTCAAAGAGTCTTACTTCTCTTCACAAGACATACCATAATGAGTAACGTGATAGTCCTTATGATACCTCTTCCACAAAGAGTGACACACCCACCTATGATGACTATGATAATGGACAATGTAGTGATACCTATGACACCTCTATTCCTAAGAGTCCTCATAGTCGTGTCCTTGTGCTTACTGGAAATGGGTCCTCATATTGGAAAGATCATGATGGTGATCCGTATGATTCAGATTTTGAAAGAAACTTTGATGAGTTTTGTGAACAATACTTTGATTATAATCCAGCTACTACTATTGAAGAATATAATGCACCGTGTTGATTTGAAATGTAAATATTATAAGAATCCTCCCTATAAAAACATTCATGCTGAAAATAAATATGACACTCTCAAACAAGATCATGTTAATGTTGAACCTTTGTCTTGGGATGGTTTCCTTCCATCTCTTACTTCCTCCAATACCCATACATTTCTTAAAGCTTCCAATTCTTCCAAATCTTTCACAAATCTTTTATCCAACAAAGGTCCTAATGCTTTTCATGCAGTTCCCTATAGTTATCCTCAAGGGCTACCTCTTAAAAAAACTCAAGCTAACCTTCACTTGACTACAAATACTTTCAATAATGCTAAACCTAAAGAGCTTAAATCTTCATGCATTATAATGCCTACTTCAGTTAGTCCTTCACCATCTCTTCCAAAGTCTTCCATACAAATCCAACTTGCTTCCTTGTCCTTAGAAGTGGCTCCATGTCAAGAGGACTTTAAAAATGATACAGAAAAAAACATAAAGAAAGATCAAGATCAAGAACCCTCCATGTTATCCAATCCTATTTATAATATCTCTCATCCATTTCATGGTTCTTTCGATCCTTTATGCCCTTCCTCATTCATTTCACCATGTCTTAAGCCTTCTCCTAAGCAAGATCAAGCTACTACTTACACCGTTGAGCTTATTGACAATCAAAATAACCTTACTACACTTGCGCTTTCCAAAGATGATACTTCCATTAAATTTATTAAAAATTGTGTCATTACTTCCAATGTTAAGCCTATTGAAAATCCAAAGCAAAATGATACGCTTACGCTCTCCAAAGATCCTTGTCAAGATCAAAGTCTTCCATCTTCTTGTTCTACCATTCCATGTTCGCTTCTGCTTTCTACTTTTTCTAAGTCTTTGCAAGCTCTGAACAATCTTATCAAAGAAGTTTCTCCTATTCAAGATGTTCATGATCCTATTACAAATCCTAATGCTCACTCTAAAAATGCTGATGTCCTTGGTTTTCATATAGATGTTGATGAAACTATTGATTATCCTTTTGCATCTTCCATGTCCATCCTTGGATCTCCTCCACCAATACTAAGGGCTTCATGTTTGCCTTCCATCTTAGGTCCTTATGTCCCTTCACTTTCCCCTTCTAATTCTCTTAATTCGTCATCCATCTTGGGTCTTTATGTCCCTCCATCTCCTATCTTTCCTCAAGATCAACATAGATGCATACCTTTGAATTCTTTTCATCCACCAACTCATCTAAACTAGTCATATCCTCCTTCCACAAGTCCCAAGTCTTTTGAAAGTAACTTGAATGTTCAATACAAGAAAAAGAAGCAATACAAGACTCCATAAAAAAAAAAGATCACTATGTCTACTCTAATCGACATGGAGGCATAAAGTCAAAAGAGATATCTAAGAAGAAAACTACAAGACAAGTATGGGTTTCAAAATCTATCATTGAAGATATTTTTTCTAAATCATCAAAAAGAAATGAAAAGCCTAAGGCTATATGGATTCCAAAATCTCTCTTAAGAGAGTCTAATATTGAACAAAAAGTGAAGTTGACATTCAAGCTTCCAAAGGCTTCCACTTCATCTTCTTTCAAAAACATTTTTTCATTCCATGCACCTAAACCGCAACCTCTGCTAAATATTCAACATATTCCTTCTCGTATTCCTTCATTCACATTTCCTCCATCTTCTCGCCACCCTTCAAGGTGTGTGTTGATGTTGATCTTGCCTTCCTTTCTATCTACCCTTTCAAAATCCTTCCATTCATTATTTTTCTACCTTCTATCATTTTTCATCATTATCCTATTCCTCCTATCTTCCAACCTCACTCACTTTACATAAAACTTTATCCTCCATTTTTCTCTTCCATCTTCCTTTCCCTATTAGCATCTTTGAGCATATAATTTTGAATCTTTGGCATATCATGGTTTATCCTTTCAAGGAGCATTATCTAAAAAGCTTGCCTTCTTCCAAAAAAATAAAAATAAAATAAAAAAAAATTCAAAAATTTAAAAAATTCAAAAATTCAAAAAGAAAATAAAAAAATAATGAAAAAATTAAAAATGTGCCTTGGTGAAAACTTGGAAACAGGCGCCTTGGTAGCAAAAGTAAAGAGAAATAAATTCGTCTTATGGTGAAAACCACTCCCTTGTGGTGCCTTGGATAAGTACCATGATGAAAACTTGGTAATCAGGCATCATGCGTAGTTCTTCTACATGTTTCATCCATTCCATTCCATCTTTGATTTTGACAATGTTGAACTATACACAAACATTTGGCTATCTTGTGAGCTATCTTACGATGATCTTGCTTTCATTCCATTCATGTTTAGCCTTCATATTTATTTTCCTCCATTCATTTTAGTCTTTCGCTATCCTTTTCCCCCTTGGTCTTGATCTAATAAAAAGAGTAAAATACGATGCTATGAAGCCTCTTGACATGTCTACTCTTTTGAACTGCATCATTTCCTTCTTTTGCATGACACTTTTGTGGCTTATCCCATGTTGGCCTTTCATTGCTTGTCCAAATATGTTTTTCATGACAATTTTTTCCTAACTTGGGTACTCTTGAAGAGTTTTCCTTTGAAGATTTCTTCCTATCATTCTCCTTCATTATCTTGTCTTCCATCTCTTTCACCAGCTTGCTCATCCATCTTGTCCTCCACATTGCTAGACATTGGGAATACATGATGTGATCTTGCTTGGAAGTTTAATGCCCATTCTATCTGGGGGCATCTTTTGTACATACTTATTGATCTTGAAAAAATTCAAAAAAATGGTATATTGCTGAAAAAATCTTAAAAAGCATAAAAAAATTAAAAAAATATAAAAAATTTAAAAAATGCAAATTTTTTTAAAAAAATAAGAAAAAGTGCCTTGGTAAAAACCTGGAAACAAGTGCCTTGGTAGCAAAAATATTAAAAAAATTATTAAAAGTCCTAAAATTTTTTTTGTTATAAATCCAAGTGGTAAAAACTTAGAAACGGGCGCTACTTGAGGCCTTTGCACTCCTATTTGTTAGCATGCGTCCTTGACACTGAACCTTTCTCCATCATGTCTTGACCTTATTTGGCGTAGTTTGAAATTGGTCTTTATCTTTGTCTAGGGGGGCATACTTGTTAGCATAGGTCCTTTAGGTGCATTTGTCTTTTGGGGCATTTCACAACCGGTGTTTTTCAACACCACCCCAAATAGTGTTTCTCAACACTACCCTTGCGTCGAGTGTTTCTTAACACTTATCAAATGTCTTACCCAACAGTCTAGTATGATGTGACATTGCTCATTTGCAAATATGATACTCAAAGTTTGACTCTATGACCAACACACACGCACTTAAACAATCAACTTGTTGAGATATGTTGACTTTATTTTTCTTTGTGTGCTGTCTATGAGGATTTTTTTTTATGAGTGGTCTCTCCCTGAGAAGTTTTCAATGATGCACAACTAGAAGACTGAGGGTATGAGAACATGTTTTATTTCTTTATTTGCTTGTGGGTATATTTTGTTGGTCCTAACTGTCATGAACATTTATGCTGGTCTTACTTGACACTATGTATTGACAAGGTATTATCTTTGACTGTTTTGCGAGTGCATGCTTCTAGTTATTCTGACTTTCATGTGTCTTGATACAAGAATAATCTCGCCATATCAAACTTAGTTAATTTCGCTACATTAGTCATCTTGACCTCTATGTCTTTGATGCCTAGGTGGGATTTTCACATTTCTATCTGATAAAGATCATATTCATATCCACATAGTTATGCTAGTGTGCATTGTATGATCTTACCACGCTACCAATAATGCTCGATGATGATAATTAGATGTCTATAGGCATTGTGACCTTGCAAGTCAACCACTTTTATAGTAGCTTGCATTTTTAGATTCATGTTAGTTAGTTTTTGCATCTTGCATATGGAGAGAGCTCTCTTTTTTATCATCTACGGACTAGTTGGTCAACTGTGCTCATTTTCTGATTCTTTTTGATCATATCTTTCATTTCTGGTCTTTCATATCACATCATTTTCTATCCATTTTCGGACTTGAAATCGAAATCCGAGTCGCATTTCTAAAATTTTTCATTCTTCTACGCAGTTGACTGACCTTTTGAGGCATAATTCTTTGATCTTTGATAGAATTTCTTCCTTTCCATGTCTTCTAAACTTCTAGTCTTTCATTCACCCCTTTCGCTTCCTCTCTCTGAGGTTTGACTTAATCTTTATCCTATATCTTTTTCAGTCAAACCTCGTCAACCTGGGGCATATCTTCACTGTTTGATGGTTATCCTATCATGCTCCATCCTTCGATTATGATTTATTGTGACTTGATCAAGTTTATCAATTTCTTGTTCTCCTCTACCTGATTTTGATTTCGATTCTGAGGGGGCAGTACCTATCAGCTTTAATCTTTGATTCAGCTTTATCATTCAGCTCAGCCTGAGATTCTTATTTTCAGATTTGATTATCACCTAGCAGCGACGGTGGTGATTTTGTCTTTCAATTTTTATCTCTTATTTTTCAGAGTTGATTATTACCTAGCAGCGATGACGATAGTTTTGTCTAAGGCTTGATTTGCACCTAGCAACGACGGTGTTGGTCTTGTCTTTCAGCTTTTGCTTATCTTTGTCTTGATGTGTTCCCAAAATGAACACACATCTGAGTTATTTTGTGATCCCAAATCAATCTTACATTTCAATTTTTTTTTGACTACATGTGTTCCCGAAATGATCACACATTAGTCAAAGAGGGGCAAATGTATGCACCCTAAAATGGTCGCCTAGACTTTTGGCCCCTATTTAACAATTTATCAAATCTCCGAATCAATATTTTCAAATATCAACAATATCAATTATATCAATTTCCTTGATCAAATCATAATCAATTCAATATTTCTTAAGGTTTGAGCCTTATTTAATTTAAAAGAGAAAAAAATAAAAATCTTATTTAATTAAGAGAACATGCTCCCTTTTAATTAATTAAAAATCTCTTTTAATTAAATAAAAATATCTTTTAATTAAATAATAAAATCACTTTATCCTAAGTTTTTATTTAATTAAAAAGAACTTTCTTCCTTTTTATTTAAATAAAAAATCTTCACTTTTCTTCTTTTCCTATGTTGCACAAATAAAACATTATTCTTATTTTATAAAAAGAGAAAAAGTACTTTTTGTCTCATATGGACACTAAAGTCAACTCCTATTTTCCTATTGGAGGATATTTGTGCACAAGGATCAAGCTTTTATTTTTCTCCTCCGTTGATTAAGTCTTTTGCCTCTTAATCTTAATGGTCCATTTTCATCTCATTTTTTATAAAAGAAGAGCTCTCTCCTTCATTTTCATATCTTAAGTTTTTATGCTAATATTATGTTGCAAGTTTTCTAGGTCATTTGGAGCTCTTTGAAGACATTCTTGCATTCAAACTTTGAAGACATTGTTGTTGCATTTCATTTAGCTTATTTTCTTACATCATAGTTGCATGATAATGACATTTTTAGCTTAGATTTCTTTTTATGCAATAGATTAACTTGCATTGTCATATAGATTTGCATTACATTGCATCCATATTAATTTCATTGGAGGTATTGGCATTGTTGCCCTTGTCTTTGATTTGGAATCTCTCATTGTGTGGTTGACTAGCAAGGTCATGAGTTTATAGCTCTAGCTGAGAACAATTTTACAAATCTTGCAACTCCATGCATAGAGAGCTATGGATCGATTTGTGAGGGCTCATTGTTGAGTTTTCTTGCATGTAAAAATTCATAGAAGTGTGGTCACATTTTCACCATACAATTCCAACTGAATGTGCTATATCAGGTCTTATACGAGTCAAGTACTACAATCCTCCAATCATAGATTTGTATTTCTTCTATTCAACTGCTGGTGTTTCATCTATGCTAGATAATTTATGTCCAGTTACCATAGGTGTTCCAACTGGTTTACAGTTCTCCATTCCAAATCTTTTCAACAAATCATTCAGATACTTTTTCAGACTTACAAAGATACCATCATTGCTCTGTGTTATCTGTAATCCCAAAAAGTATTTCATTTCACCAATCATACACATTTCAAATTTAGTCTTCATTTCATCAGCAAATTTGTCACTAGCTTCATCTTCTCCTCTAAAAATAATGTCATCAACAAAAATAACTATAACCAACAAACCGTTTTCAATTTTTTTATGTACAGATTGCTATCAGCTGTTCCTTTTGTAAATCCCAACTTTAACAAATACTTGTCTAGTCTTGCATACCAAGTTCTAGGTGCTTGTTTTAATCCATATAAGGCTTTCTTCAATTTACATACCATGTCTCCTTCTTGATTCAAAGGAAAACCTTTAGGCTGCTCAATGTAGACTTCTTCCAATTCTCCATTCAGAAATGCTGACTTTACATCCATCTGATATACTTTGAATTTCTTATAAGCTGCATAAGCCAAAAACATTCTTACTGGTTCAATTATTGCTACAGGTGCAAAGGTTTCTTCATAGTTAATTCTTTCTTGCTGTGAGTATCCCTTACATACCAATTTTGCTTTGTTTCTTACTACTCCTTGTTCATTCATCTTGTTTCTGAATACCCATTTAGTTTCAATAACATTATTGTCTTTATGTCTAGCGGCCAATTCCCATGTCTTGTTCTTTTCAATCTGATCTAGTTCTTTTTTCATAGCATTAATCCAACTCTCATCTTCACAAGCTTCACTAGTAGTTTTAGGTTCAATTTGAGAAATCAAACATAACTATTCTTGTACCTTATTCTGAGTTAGAACTCCTCTTTTAATGCTTCCAATAATTTTCCCAATAGGATGATTTCTTGATAAACTCTTGTTAGGTGTCATTGTCTCAGATCTCACTTTAGGTGTAGGTTCTTCAATGACTTCACTATGGATTTCATTCAATAAATCACTGTTAGTCTCATAAAATAATTCAGTAGTTCCAGTGTTAGGTTTTGGATGAGCTTCTTCATCTGATTTATAATTAAGCATTCTTTCTTAAATTTTGAACTTTTCATCAACTTTAACATTTGCGCTTTCAACAATAGTCTTAGTTCTTTTATTGTAACATTTATAGGCTTTGCTTTTCAAAAAATATTCAAGAAATATACCTTCATCACTTCTAGGATCAAACTTTCCAATATCATCATCTCTCTTTATATAACATTTGCTTCCAAAAATTCTAAAATACTTAACTGAGGGTGCATGTCCAAACCATAATTCATAGGGTGTCTTATCTGTGTCTGCTTTGATTTGTACTCTGTTCATTGTATACACTATTGTGTTCACTGCTTCTCTCTAGAATATCTTCGTCAAATCATTCTCAAATAACATAGCTCTTGCTGCTTCAGTTACTGATCTATTTCTTCTTTCTGCAATACCATTTTGTTCAAGTGTCCTAGGGGCTGAAAACTGTCTTTTAATGCTATTTTCTTCACAAAAGATGTTAAACTCTCTAGAAGTAAATTCTCCACCTCTATAAGATCTCAAATATTTAATCTTCATTCCAGATTCATTCTCAACTTTATTCTTAACGATCTTAAACTATCAAATGCTTCAGACTTTTCTTTAAGAAATGCAATCCACATCATTCTTGTAAAATCATCAACAAGAATCATAAAATACCTTTCTCCATACAATCCTCTAGTCCTGGTAGGACCACTCAAATCTGTATGAACAATATCCAACTTTTCTGTAGATGTAAACTTCTTACTGAGAAAATAACTTCTCTTCTATTTAGCCATCACACATTCTTTGCAAATCATGTTAGTAGACTTCATAATTTTAGGCAAATCCCTTACTGCAAGTGTAGTACTCACTTTCACAATGTTGTCAAAGTTTATATGACAAAACCTTCTATGTCATAACCAACTGTCATCACTCTTAGTAATCAAATATGCCATCTCAGTAGGATTCAATTGAAATACATTACCTCTGGTTCTAGATCTAGTTCTAATTAGATTTCCATCTTTATCCTTTATCACACAAATTTTTTCAGTAAACCAAACTTGATATCCCTTATCAACTAATTGTCCAACACTTAAAATATTATGTTTCAATCCATCCACAAAATAAACATCATTAGTATTAGTCTTTCCATCAAGAGTAATAGATCCTATGCTTTTAATCAAACAAGGTGCTTTGTTTCCAATTCTAACAACTCCTCCATCATAATTGTTAAACTTTATGAACTTTTTCATGTCTCCAGTCATATGATGTGAACAACCACTGTTTATAATCCAATCAGATTTCTTTTCAACTTGGGAAACTAAGGTTTTTTCTTTCTTAACATCAGTTTCAGGATTCTCTTCTTTAATTGCTACAAATCCTATGTCATCATTATTCTCAGTATCATTTTCACTTAGAGTTCTTTCTACACTAGTTTCAGGATCTTCATCATTAGCAAAATAACATTCCTTAGATCTTCTAGGTTTGAAATTATTTCTGTACTTTTTAACTCCCTTAGGACACTTAGATGCAAAATGACCATATTCTTGACAAGCCTAACATTTAAAAAATTTCTTACCGTCTGGTTCTCTCTTCACAAGAAAGGCAATACCTTCTTCAATCTTCCTGTCTTCTTCATTTCTAGATTTGTTGCTACCAGCATAATCACCGCTCACATTGATGCTTCTTGACAAGGTAGGGTGAACACTAAGAGTACTGAATGTTGTCTCCATTCTAGGCAAGTCTCCTGATAACCTCAGGTTCATCTCCGCTACTTCCAGTCTTCCAAGAAGAGTCTCTCTTGTAAAGTTTGAAGTACAAGGTATAACTTGTTCAATCATCTGTGTTGTCTGCTTAAATATAGGAGTCAATGTCCTCATAATTTTCCATATCACTTCATTCTCTATCTTTGTTTCTCCACAAGATTTTATGCTTGTAACAATTTCTGACATTCTACCAATATAACTTCTAACAGATTCATCTTCCATCATTCTCATATCTTCAAATGCACATATCTAATTATGTAATCTAAATTTCTTTGCATGTTCATCACCTTCAAAAGGAGAGTGTAAAGCTTTCCAAATTTCATAAGACTTTTTAAAACATTTTACCTAACTGTACTCATTCTCCGGAAGGGCTGTCAAAAGTGTTTCTCTTGCAAGTATGTTACACATGAATAGATATCTCTCATCGCTAGTACATGTTTCAAGATTGTCCTCTTCAATGATAGTCTTATCATTCTTTGTAATCAACCAATAACTTGGTCTTAAACACAGTAGGTGTGTCTTCATCTTTTCTTTCCAGCTGACAAAATTTACTCCATCAAACTTAGGGCTTTCTTTTCTGAAATTCGCCATGGATCTCCTTAAGCTATTAAACTTCTTTTTCAAGGACCTGCCACTCTGATACCAATTGTTAAAAAGTAAAGTCCACCAAGATAACTGAGAGGGGGGGTGAATCAATTATTTGGTAATTATAACTTTTATCAACTTCAACAACATTAAACCATGTAAGCAATATAATTACCAACCATAGAAGGATATTCATACACAATAACACAATGACACAAGATATGTTGACTAGGGAACCTCTTGATCAAAGAGTAAACCCCAGTGGGAATAATGCCCACAAAAGATGCACTAATCTGAATATTTCTTGTGAAAGGATAGAATCTGTTAAGAGTCTTATGAAATACATTCAGTACATATGAATCCCTATTAGGAGATTTTGAATCCCTGTTAAAAAATTTAACCTTGTTAAGAGTTATGGAAGACAAATGGACCCACTTCCCAAACAACTTCAATGGAAAGATCACTGAACACACTCTCCAACTGATCTCTAGATTATTCAACAGAATAATAGCAAATATGTTACCTCCTCTCTCACTATGCCAAACCACACTCTCTTCTATCTCAGATCTCAATTTCAGATCTTTGTACCTCGCATGTCTTCTTTCACAATTTCGCTTTCACAATTCATTAGCTCTTTTCTTCACTTCATGCATACATCATCACATTCAACCATATTACAACAAGGAAAAATCATTCCTTCCTTTATACCACACTCAAGTAATTACAAATGAGTTGGCATACAATTACAAAATAAAAATTTCCACACGCTACATCAAAATTGCACAAAACTGTTGGCTTCCAATTACAATAATTCTTCACTCGTGCAACCTCGAAGTTTGCACTATCATCCACATCACTATCAATGTGTCTTCAACTTTCCTTTAACTATGCAAAACCAAATTTCATCCCGATTAGGAGTTATCATCTGATTTCCACAAACCGCTACTCAGGAACACTGCCTAAATACTACTTCCACCAAAATGATCATAACTTCCATGAATAAATGAATTACTGTCTGCGCTCTTAAACATAAACATGTAACATATCAAAGAGTAAATCCTCAACATCGCATAGATCCAACTACAATATCTCATGTGCGCTAATCCAAACATTGTCTGCTTCTCTGCAAGTCTCTGGTAGATCACTATGTTGACATCAATGACAACCATAGTTATGAATGCAACAACAAATGCTACATAATGGTTGCCAAACATTTAGCATTCATTCCTATCAGGAAGAGCTAGCTTATAGCTTACATGAGAAAATTATTCCTTTGGGTCACATGAAGAAGTCATGGGAGACATCCTTAGAGTCAGCAAAGGTAAACTTCAAGGTAATCTTTGACAAGATGTAAGAAAAATGTGCATAATTCTACATATTTTAGTTTTGCACCTTTTGCATTATTGTCAAAGGGGGAGAATATGGCAATGAGCATAATGTGTTTTCCATCAATGTCAAAGGGGGAGTTTGTTGGCATTGTGATAATGTTGGGAGATTGTGGACATTGTGATGTAGTTTGGTTGTCATTGATGGAAATTAAGTCAGTTCAGTCATGTATCACAATCAATGAAGTGCAGGATGCAATCACTGTGAAGGATTTATGATCATTGATGCAAGAAAGTGGCTAAGTCCAAAAGATCGATAGTCAGTGAGGTCAAAAATTTGGTAGCGACCAAGATAGATGGAGAATTATGAGGTGTGTTCAAAGCTACAGTATCAACATGGTCATACTACAATTTGGTTATGATCACAACTCATTTGGTTCATCAATAAGAGAGATTTTGTTGATAGTTTTTAAGACAGGTAAGAACACTTTTATTCTTGAGCATTAGTTGGAAGATTCTAAATCGGTAAGTGGTATAGCGGTTGCAATGATATTTGGTGTCATGATGACGTGTAATAAGGGTTATAGAATTGATGAGTTGGAATTCTTAGAATTGATGCTATCTTATAAGGAAGATTTAAAGCGGTGCATTGGAGAAGTCAAAACCTGTTTGACTATCTTGAAAATATATCATGTGAATCTTATTTTGAGCTGACGCGGTCATAGGAAAATGTGTTTAACATCAATATTATCACTTTGGTATGTGATTATTACATGGGAAAACATTTGGATTTCATGTGGTTGGTGCTAGGAGTGTATATAAGTTGTACCGCTCATATTGTAAAGGTTGTTATTTTTATGTTGCTATGGTTGATGTGAAGGTTGCGAAGAAGGTTTGTAATCTCAATTAGGGTTGCAATTAGAGATTTGATAGAGACAAATTTGTGAGAAGATACAGAGTGCAGATAATAGATTGGATTTGACAGGAAATCAGTGCTATAGGGTGGTCCCACAATAGTGTGTCCCAGTTTTTTAGACATGTTGATTTTTGTTGAAATAACACATTTTTAATAAAATATGATGATTTAAGCCTTGAGAGGTTCCTTTTGAAGGAATTAATTACAAATGGTTAGCTCAAAGCATCTTAGATTAAAAAAATATTGATATAACATCTATACTCCTCATTCATACCTACAATGAAATTTCCTTTGCACCTATTAAAATGCTAACAAAAAATTACTTTGACTTTATGTTTTGGCAGATCAAATGAATCTATTTGAAAAACCTATCTATGTAATATGATGCTATTCAGAATAAGATTTCTAATGAATATAATTTTAATACATATTGAGTTCATTATTGTACACACTAGAATGTGCACTTCTCTAAGTCTTTGCTTCCAAGAGAATCCATGAATAGGAAACCTTGAAAAATGACCTAGAGCTCCCTAGGCATGGAGTGCAAGGATATTAAGTGTGCTCTCAACTATAGCTATTTAAGTCTATGACCTTGCTAGTAAACCATGCAATGAGAGATTCAATAGAGACAAGGGTGAGAATGCCAATATCTTCAAGAATCAATATGAGAATGAAATGCAACTATGCTAGAAATGAGAATGCAAGCTAAGCTATGAAAAGAAAGATGCAAGTGTTACAATCCAAGCTAATTAATCTATGTGAGCTAATCTAGAGCATAGAAATGAAGCTAATCTAGGAAAGCATAAATATGAAGCTATGATGCAAGAAAATGAAAGATGGATGCAAGAATGTCTTCAAAAAGCTCCAAAGTCTCCAAGCAATCATGCAGCATAAGGTTAGTATTCAAAAGATGGACCCTAAAATGAGAAGAGAGCTCTTCTTTTATAAGAAATGAGAAAGAATGGACCATGGAGATTGAGAGGCAAAAGATTTAATCAACGGTGGAGCTTGAAAGAGGAGCAATCCATGTGCACAAATATCTTCCAATGGGAAAATAAGAGTTGACTTTTGTGTCCATATGAGACAAAAAATATTTTTTCTTTTTTTTATAAAATAAGAATAATGCTTTATTTGTGCAACTTAGGATAAGAGGAAAAGTGGGGGGCTTTTTATTTATTAAAAGGGGAGGGAATTCCTTTTTAAATAAATAAAGACTTAGGATAAGATGGTTAGCCTATAGAAAATAATCGAATAAATGATAGAACTAGGATTTGATCAAGAATAAGCAATTGAAGATTTAGCAAATAATGCTAGCAAGGGGCTAATATTCTAAGTGACCATTTTTGGATGATTACATTTGCCCCTCTTTGACTAATGTATGATCGATCTAGGAACACATTACGTCAAAGAATAGATCAGCTAAGAAAGTAATAGATAGCGGTCTGACTCCAAAGTATGAAGTGTAGAGAGATAGCAAATCCTGCATGATCAGCCTGGTAGCGACAGTACTGAACACTTAGGAGAGAGACAGACAGTATCAGGACTCAAGACGAGAACTAATATGTTAAGCGCAAATAGATAGATAGATCAATCAGAGAAAATGGAATGGTCAAGCATATGCTCTGGAGAATAGCCAATAGGATATGATGTGTCTTCCCCCTTGGGATCGAAATCAAAATTAGTGAGAGGGAAGGCAGAAGTAAGAGCAACATGATCAAATCGCTAGAAATCATAATCGAAGAGATGAAGCATGATAGGATAATCATCAAGCAATGAAGACATGCCCTAGTGAAGACCTCAGAGAGAGATGAATGAAATGAATGAAAGACTAGAAGGGTGAGAGAGATGGGGATGAAGGAATGAAGATGCCCCAACAAAGGTCGAAGGATCAGGCCTCAAATGGTCAACCAACTACGTAGAAGAAGAGAAAAATTTGAAATACAATTTTGACTATCAAGATGAACTCAGATTTTGATTTCGATCCTAAAAATAGATCCAGGATGTCGAAATTAGCTAGGGGTGCAATTTTCGCAAAATTTTGAGATGTTTTGAAAATTGGTCAAAAAGTCAAAATGCTATATAAGGGGTAAAAAGGTCATTTTCAAATTCATTTGTCTTTTGTGATTTTGAGAATCTTAAGAGCTCAGAGAGAGAAGATGGCTTAGCAAGCAGCAATTCCAGTTCACCGTCATCGATTTGAGCGCAGTTGGTTGCACAACCGGCCTCCTCAGTATGGTGCCTCGATAAGTTTTCAAAAAAACTTTGCTTTTTTGAGTCATTAATGAGCATTTAATGTTTTTTAAACATGTTTTTAATTTTTTTGAAAAATTTCAAATTTTGTTGGTGCGAAAGTTTGCACGATACTTAAAAAGTATCGCACACTTTGAGAAACTCTGTCGTGCGATAGTTCGCGGGACCAAAAACTATCGCCTGATTGTTCAGTCCAATGTCACACGATACTGGACGAAACATCATACGATACTTAGCGAAATATCACATGGGAAAAGATTATCGCACTACTGTTGAAGAAAGTATCGTACGATACTTTTCTAAAAAAATAGTGTCGCACTAGTTAATAAGAAATATCACATGTTTAAATTTTTGAGCAATATGACCTAGGTCGAGACAATTTTTGTGTTTAAGTTTTGATGTACTAATTTTGATCATCCATCATGATATGTTCTGACATTTGGATTGGTTTATGGCTTACAGAAGACCTTCCCGGTGCTGCTGATTAGAGCACCGCGAGTTACTGGCTTATGGTGCGTCCAGGATCAAGACGATCCTGGAAAGGATGATTTGGCTATCATGGGTTTTGGGTTTCTCCTTGATATGCCCCATATTTGGGCAAATCATGGGTTGTTGACTACTCTAGCTGAGAGGTGGCACAACGAGCACAACACCTTCCATCTGCCTACTGGAGAGGCGACCATCACCTTAGAGAATGTCTATCGGATCTTGCGAGTGCCAAGTCATGGAGATCCGGTGAATATAATCATGTTTCTGAATATTTAGAGATGTAAAGTTTCCATATGATAAGAAATTGACATGATTTTCTGTTGGCACAGGTATATTACGATCAAGATCCTACTGAGGGGTGTTAGGTCATCCAGGACCTATTCCAGGATGTTAGATTATCGCAGACACCTCAGCTGGGAGCGGCTGATGGAGGAGTATGGCAGGGACTTCCTAGTGCCTTGCATTGTGTGTTTGATTTTTGCATAGGCCCTCATTACTGACAGGAGTCAGAAGGGGTTTCCACTGGGATGGGGCAGGTTAGTAGCAGATCTGGTGGCACATCCATGGCAGTTAGCATGGGGCCTGACCATATTGGCCGATATGTATCATGAGCTCCATGAGATAGTGTACAGAGATGGCAGAACGTGGGCATGTGGAGCCGTGCTTGCTCAGATATGGGCATGGGAGCACATTGTTGTAGTGTGCCCACATGTACAACTGAGGGAGTGGAGGTACCCCTACATTTTTAGATATATGGGTTTTATATCATATGCACATAGTGGCGACCTGACATATTACAGGAGACTCCTTGATGAGTTGACCGCTTTTGAGTGGAGACCGTATAGGGCTTGCAAGTAGTCGAGCGACAGAGAGCGTGAGTTGGGGTACATGCTATGCAGTCGACCACTGATAGGCTACCATGCTGAGGTTGTGGAGAGGTTTGTCATCACTTGCATTTGGAGACAATTTGCTCGACAGCAGAGGGTATCCACAGAGACCACCACCTATGCTAGGTCTCGAGATGAGGAGGGTCATGGATGGCTGCCGATGTTGGACTACCAACAGGCAGTATAGGAGATAGCTGGGATACAGAGGGAGCCATGGGACTACCTTGTAGGGACAACAGATGCAGGTGCAGATGCAACCTACAGGGCGGAAGGGCGGAGATGTCCTTTCCCTAGGTTTATTGTGCCAGATGCAGACCCACGGGCACAGGGTGGAGATGGAGATGACAGGGATAATGGGGGAGGGAGGGGTGGAGAGAGAGGAGAGGGTTCTAGGTTAGGTGGCCAGTGGCGGGCATGGAGACAGAGATTGGTGAGCCTCGAGGAGGATGATGCAGCGAGGGTTGTTCGTCACAAGGTGGACGCAAAGCAGGAGTAGCCTGTAGGGGGAGGGGATATGAGAGCTAGGATCTAGGCTCTAGAGGTGGAGATCCAGTAGTTACACATCACCATAGCTGTCAGAGAGTAGAAGCTGATGGATCTAAGAGCTAAGCTCGAGCGGCAGGATAGGGCTATATAAGTTGCTATTGCAAAGAGCCGGAGAGAGGCAACATGAGTTGCATACTATCATGGGCTCTATATACAGGTGATACCAGAGGGTCAGAGAGCACCGCCCTATTCTACGATAGCTGGGAGATCTGATATGGTACCAGATGTAGTGGCAGCACCACCTCCTCCACCACCAGCTCCACATGATAGAGCTAGCGAGTCTTAGGTTTAGGTTAGATAGATGTATAGAGACATATCCTGGGACTTGATCTAGATTTTGGTATCCCACATTGTATCATGACATTGTTATATAAATGAGATTACTAGATTTATGATATAGCTTGTGTATTTATCCCACTTGTGATGGATGTTTCAATTTTTATATTGTCTTGTCATATTGCTCAAAATGTATGTTATATGCTCATATATATTCTCTCTCATAGATGTATGTTTAGTTCTCATGTTTATGATATAGACTCTTGTTTCTGAAAATGATCTCTTTGTTGATATAGATATGATGATAAGATTAACCCTTTGTGATGATAGGAATAGGATGTGATGAAAAAGACAAGGAGCGAAAGACATGATCAAGAAAAGAAAAGATGAGCGCAGTTGACCGACAGGTCCACAAAAGATGAAAAGGAGAGCTCTCTCCATATGCAAGATGCAAAACTAAACTAACATGAACCTAAAAATGCAAGCTACTATGAAAAGTGGTTTACTTGCAAGGTCACAAAGCTATTAGTCTCTAATATTCATCATCGAGCATTATTGGTAGTGTCACAAGATCATATAATACACACTAGTATAACTATGGGTATATGAATATGATCTATATCAGATGAAATGTGGGAATCCCACCTAGGCACCAAAGACATGTAGGTCAAGATGACTAGTGCAACAAGATTCCCTAAGTTTAATATAGCAAGATTATGCTCGCATCGAGACATAAGAAAGTCAAGATGTCTATAAGCATGCACTTGTGAACACAGTCAAGGACAATACCTTGTAGGTCCTATTGTCAAGTAGAACCAGCATAAATGCTAATGACAATTAAGACCAACAAAATATATCCACAAGCAGAGAAAGAAATAAAACATATCCTCATGCCCCCAGTCTTCTAGCTATGCAGCATCGAAAACCATTAGGGAGAGAACACTCAGCAAAGAAATCATCATAGACAACACACAAAGAAAGAAAGTCAAACAAGTCTCAACAAGTTAAGTGGTTTAAGTGCGTGTGTGTAGGTCATAGAGTCAATCTTTGATTATCACATCTGCCAGTGAGAGATATTGCATCATTTGAGACTGCGGGTGAGATATCTGATAAGTGTTGAGAAACACTTGATGCTAGGGTAGTGTTGAAAAACACAGTTGGGGTGGTGTTGAAAAACACCGTTGGAACCAAAAGGCCCAAGAAACCCAAACACACAAAGAGACCCAAGATAAGCTTAGAACAACATATGCCCCCTAGACTAAGACGAGTCAATTCCAGGCTAGGAGAAGCAAAGCAAGAAGTGGAGTGAATGAGCGCCACGCAAGACTGATAGACATCAGTGCAAGGGTCTCAAGCAGCGCCTGTTTCTAAGTTTTCACCACTTGATAGATTTTTTCAGGACTTTTTTCAATTTTTTTGTATTTTTGCTACCAAGGCGCCTGTTTCCAGATTTTCACCAAGGCATTTTTTCTATTTTTTTTTGAATTTTTTGAATTTTTTTATTTTTTTGGTGAGACATCAAAGCACCCATTGCTAGGTTTTCACTAGGATGCTCTTTTTTTCAGTACTTTTTATGCTTTTTAGAATTTTTTCAGCATCATATATGAATTTTTTTTTGAGATTTTTTGGTGCAAGGCACCCTGACAAAGACTTAAAAGGGGTCACTTGAATGACTCATGAAGAATTATCATCAAGATTGAATGATCTAAAAGATCAAAACATGAATGTAATTTGACTTGTAGTCAATTTTGTAATGCCATGTAATGAGCCTAAATCTATAAAGGCACGTGTTGATGTGTTAAGAGTTGAATACCTAGGGTGGCATATTAGGCCTAGAAGGATAGAGTTAAGTCTTTGATTAGGATTTGTAGATTTAATGTTATGTCAAGGTCCTACATGGACAAATTTTGAAGTCATGAAGTCTAGGGAGTCATTTAAATAAGTTTTAAAATTTAAATATTTGAAACATAATGGTCAAGTGTGTTTTTGAGGGAAACTACCAAAATAGAGATTATTTTCTTTGTTAGGGGATCCAACCACTTTGGCTCAGTTTTGGAGGTTATGTTGGGTCTATATAAGTCTTAGAAGGCATGAGATTAGGTATGGTAAAAGGAGGAGTTTCAGATTTATGTATTGTATCTGTTTGAAAGCAATAAAACTAATTTCTTGCAATTTTGGAGATTTGTTTGATGTTTTAGTAATCCTCCAGTTTGGTTTGGTTTGTAGGATGGTTATTATATCATTTTAGAGAAAGTTAAAACACCACATAACTCTGCTCTGTAATTGTTTGTTGACTGTCTTGTAGGGACACATATTTTATTTTATTTTCACCATGAATTTGTAATGATCCATCCCCTTTTTGTACATATTGTTTCTTGGGGATGGATCCACACTTGTAATATACTTTCCTAACACTTATGATGTAGGAATGAAACCCATTTGCAAGACAATAAGGGAGGTTGGTCGTTTTGGAGGGTAGAGAAGTGACTAGACAATCACAGGTGGAAGGAATGATTGTCTCAATAAATTGCAGTTCAATGTGGGGATCATTTCTCCAAAGTTAACCGTTGGATCTTTCTGAATTTGATATATGTTTTAGAAAACCTAGTTTTCCATATCTTTACCAGAGGGATCGTAAAAATCATGTTTCTATCAAAAGTTATAGATACGTATTTACGGGTCTATATAGAGGACAGCGATAGGGCAGATTCTCATGGATTTACTTCATGAATGTGTTGGAGAGTTTTATAAAGGGATTATTTGTTGTGTGGGGGTTTGTGGACAAGATAATAAAAAGGTACTAGAATATTTAATGTGTTTGAAGGGTTGTTTGGGAAAATATTTTAAAAAACCCTTACTGTTGTATTACTAGGACTGTGCAAGTAGGGACAATTTGGTGCAAAGAGATAGGTTGGTCACTAGAGTCAGTTTAGATGTTGGAGAGTGGATGGTTCAAGTGTATTGGGATACTTCGAGGGGTTAGGATCACCAGTTGAAGCATAGTTTCTATTTGTGGTTGTAGAAGCACATTGGTTGAAGAATGTTTGACATGGAGTATGGAACATGATTGATAGGTTTGAGTATGAAGAAGTGAAAGGGGATACAAGGTGTGGAGTCTAGTGGTTTTAGGATGATGGAAGACTGACCATTGATAGGTCTATGGAGTGGAATGGGTCCAGGGGTGATCTTAGGATGAAGATTAAAGAAAATGTTATCAAGCAAAGAAGGGAACAAAACACTAACCCATGAAGAAAACGTAATCTACCACTAGCCTTTGCATCATTTTTTCAGGATCAATAAGGATATGTACAAAGAGATCAAGAACCTTAGGCATAGAACTTTTTTAGATGTAGAACATTGATAAGCTTAGTAAGTTCTTCTCCCTTAGGTCTAGATAGCTGATAGGATCTGGACCCAAATGTCGTTGTGATAATGTAAGGCCCCAACCAATTTGGCTCAAACTTGCCTTTCTACTCTCTATTCTTCTGATTTTTGGGATTTTCTCTGAGAACTAGTTCACCCACTTGGAACTCTCAAAGATGAACTTTCTTATTGTAGGCAGTAGACATTCTCTTCTGATAAGTGCGCATGTGATCAAAAGCAGCCTTGCGGCATTCTTCCAATGTGGTAAACTCATGCACTCTCATGGCCCTTTGGTCTTCATTGGTAATCAAACCATGAAGAGAGACTTGTAGTGAAGGTATTCCAACCTCTAATGGTAAGACAGCCTCAGAACCATAGACCAAGGAAAAAGGTGTTGCACCTGTAGGAGTGCGAATAGATGTTCTATAAGCCCATAGCACAGGATTGATCTACAGATGCCAATCCTTGCCTGATTTGTGTATTGTTCTGTGGAGAATTTTTAGCAACATTTTGTTTGAGGCCTCAACTTGGCCGTTCCCTTGAGGGTAGTAAACAAAAGACCAATGTTGTTTGATTTTGAACTTTTTGCACAAGTTCTTTAGGTCTTTGTTCTTAAATTGGCTGCCATTATCCATAACTATGGAGGAAGGAATACCATAGCGGCAAATGATGTGATTCAAAATAAACAGGGCAACATGTTTGCCGGTAGCTGCAGATAGTGGGACAACTTCAACCCATTTGGTGAAATATTTAGTAGTTGTAATGATGAACTTATGCCCACTTGATGAACTAGGACAAATCTTGCCTACCAAGTCAAAGGCCCATTGTTGAAATGGCCAGTAAGTAATAGAGGGAATGAGCTCACGTCTAGGAGCATGAATGAGATTCCCATGTAGTTGACATTTTTTGCAGGACTTGGCATATCAAATAGCATCAACTTGCATAGTAGGCCAATAGTAGCCAACCCTAAGAAATTTTTGAGCGAGTGCAAGACCATTAGAGTGTGACCCACATATTCTGTCATGAACTTTGGCAAGTGACTTTTTTGACTCCTCTATTTCTAGACACCTAAGGAGAGTTCCATCTAGACTCTTCCTATACAAGTCACTAGAGATGAGGGCAAAGTGTGAGGCATTACGGATGAGCTGGTGCTTCTCATTGTGCATTACATTTTTGGGATAACTTGATCGTGGAGATAGGAAAATATGGTGGCATAGCGGGAGGAATCATGAACGACCACAGTGTAGATGACATGGTCATCAGGGGAATTGTAGGTAGGGTAGTGCAATTCTTCCACCAGGAACTCAAAGTGTGGTTTGTGCTCTTCTAGTTGCAAGATGGATGCTAAAGTAGCCATGGCATCAGCAGCCTTGTTCTCAGCTCTAGGAATGTATTGAAATGTGACTGATGTAAAATAATTCCTGAGTGAGTCTATCATCCTCTTGTAGGGAATCAACTTGTCATCTTTGGTTTGGTAATCATCATTTAATTGGTTTATGACAAGTTGAGAATCTCCAAAAATATGCAACTCAGAAATCCTCCATTCCAGGGCAAGCTTAACACCATTCAGCAAGGCTTCATATTCAGCTATGTTATTGGTGCATGGAAAGAGAAGCTTGTATGATTTAGGAATGGTGTATCCGTGAGGGGTAACAAATAGGATTCCAGCACCAGCACCATTCTGTGTGTGAGAACCATCAAAAAACATTTTCCATGTATGCACTATGATATTCATGATTGAGGCATCTAGGAAATCTATCTGAAGAGGAGCATTATCAATCATGGGAAACTCAGCCAATTGATCTACAATTGCTTGCCCTTTAATAGCTTTTCTCTCAATATACTGAATGTCAAATTTTGAAAGAATCAACATCCACTTGGCAAGGCGTCCAGTAAGCGTAGCTTTACTAAGGATATATTTTAAAGGATCAATTTTAGCAACCAGCTGTGTAGTATGCGCCAGCATGTAATGTCTGAGTTTTTGAGACGCAAACACCACAGCTAAGCAAGCCTTTTCAATACTAGTGTAATTGAGTTCATAAGCAACCAGAGTGTGACTGATATAATAGATAGCTCGTTCTTCTCCCTTATCATCATGTTGTGCAAGGAGAGCCCCTAAAGAATTTGTTGTAGCAGAAATGTATAATATCAAAGGTTTCCCTTGGATAGGTGGCATAAGAATAGGAGGTCATGCTAGGTAATCCTTGAGCTTGTCCAAGTTCTTTTGACACTCCTCATTCCATATACAAGTAGCTCCCTTATGCAAATTCTGATTGAATGGTTTAGCTCTGTCAGCTAGCTGAGAAATGAACTGCTTGATAGATTGGAGATGGCCTTGAAGACTCCTTAATTGTTTGATGTTACGAGGAGGTGGCATTTCCATGATAGCTTGCACTTTTTCTAGGTCTACTTCTATTCCTTTTGTTGATATTATGTATCCTAGCAGTTTCCCAGAAGTGACACTAAAAGCACATTTTTTTGGATTTAATCTGAGTTGAAATCATTCCATGCGGTCTAAGATCAAACTCAAATCAGACAAATGAGTGCTTCGTTGTTGTGATTTGGCAAGCGTGTCATCAACATAGTCCTCCATGTTTTTGTGCATCATATCATGAAAGATGGTAGTCATGGCTCTTTGATAGGTTGCACCAGCATTTTTAAGCCCGAACGGCATGACATTCCAATAAAAGGTACCCCATGCACATGTGAAAGCTATCTTCTCTTGGTCCTTAGGTGCGATCTTAATCTGGTTATATCTAGAGAAGCCATCCATAAGGGAGTACATTTCATAGCCCGCTGTTATGTCCACTATCATGTTGATGTTCAGAAGTGGAAAATCATCCTTAGGGCATGCTTTATTCAGATCTCAGAAATCAGTGCATACATGAATGGACTTGTCGTGTTTGGAAATAGGGACAATGTTAGAAATCCACTCAGCGTAGTCAATAGCTTTGATGAAATTGGCTTTTAGGAGCTTCTCAAGTTTAGCCTTAACCAAAAATGCCACATGGGGATGCATCTATCTTAGTTTTTGTTTGACAGGTTTGACCTCTGGAGCAATAGAGAGATGATGCATAATGAGCTCAGTATCTAAACCTGGCATGTCTGAATATGTCCATGCAAAATTGATCTTTTTCTCTTGAAAGAATGTAGCAAAATGTTCTTTTTCTTCTACTGAGAGGGACTAAGCCACATGTATGATTTTAGGAGATTCCTTTGTCCCCAAGTTGATGGGCTATGTAGGTTCTATTAGAACTGAAGACCTTTCTTGAAAATAACTCGGCAAACTACCAAGTACCTCATCCTTGGGCACCTCAGAGAGGTTTTCACCCTTAGATACGTCTTTATTTTTACTATTTTGAGGTTCGGATACCACCACAATGTGGTTTTAGCCATCTGACCATTGCTTTTTTCTTTTAATTTTATGACTGAGGTACTTGATATCTGATTCAGTCATGTTTGTTGCTGGTTCGCTGGTGGAAGAAGTAATAGGTTCAATGGCATTGAGATAGCAGGCGATCTCATAGTCATTTTGAAAGGAACACAATATAGGTCTTTGATCTTGGGCAGACCAATCTATGAGATCTAAGTGTATGAGGGGAAGCAAAATGACAAGTTCAAGGTTATTGATGCGGGGGATATCATCTCTGGTGACGAGAGAAGTTGAGCCTATAGGGTAGGCCCCAAAAGTATCGAGATCTAAATTTGTCATGGAAGGACCAACATGGTCCATTAAAGCAATATGTGGATTGAACTCGTTAGACCCTACACGCGACTCATCAACTACATTGGGTTGGTCACTATAGGTATGAATCACATCAATGTCCATATCTACTATAGAAGATCCATCTGAGAGAGTGTCCCATTCATACTCATTTGAATTGGTCATGCAAATTCTGTTGGGATGTTTGCACCAAGAAGGCTTAGGACACCTAGAAGTAGAGGTATTCATGTCATTATGTGTGAGATCTCCTCTTTCTATCAATCTTGCAATATTTCTATGCTGTCTATCAAAGCTCAATGACTCATCAGGCACAAAATCTTTGGATGTGGAGGCTTCAGCTATATCATCAATAGGCATACATTCTCCTCCCCAAAGAAGTGAAGTAGAAGGAAGACAATCTTCCATTTGGGCCATAGTGCATAGTGGTGATTCCTTGACATCTGTATCTAAGTCACTAAGCATAGGAGTATTTCTAGAATATTCAGGGATGTCATTGTCAACACCATAACCTAGACATGTGGTATCTTTAGAAGACCGGCCATCAGTATGACTCAAAGGTTCAATTAAGGTGTGCACATTGTTATTTAAAGGTCTGTGACCTTGATAGCCCATTTGCTGCAGAAATTTATAGCCTTTACCATAGCGTTTAGGAGAAATGGGAGTAGTAACTGTCATACTATCTTCTTCTTCTCTATAAATCCACTCCCTAACAACTTATTCTTCTTTTTCAGCCTCTAAGGGTATGGATGATTGAACAAATGTACCAAAAACTGTCATGGTAGAAGCAGAAGGCTTTGCCTTGTTTGAAGGTCTACCATAGGACTTAGGAGAAGTAGGCATAGCAGCAATAGAGTCTAGTGTATATTCCCCAATACCAATACTCATCATCTTTAATTTTTGCTTAGCAACAATGAGGGACGCATTATAATCATGAGAAGGTTTGTTGTGAGGAACAAATGTCTCAGCAACAGTTAGAGTATTGATAGCAATAGCATTGTCCCCAGGAATCACAATCTCAGCTCCATTGTGTGGAAACTTGACACACTGATGATCAGTGGAAGGGACAACTTGCATTTTATGGATCTAAGGTCGACCCAGAAGAATTTTATATGCGAGTGGGATGTCCAACACTTGGAAAATAATATCTTTCGTGACAGGGCCCACTCGGACAGGCAGCACAACAAGACCTTTGGAAGATCTTTCCACTTCATCATATGCTTTTATGGTAATCTTTCGCCTAGGATCCACAACCAATTCAGACAATCCCAACTATTGCACCACATGGAAAGAAACAATATTTAACCCAGCACCATTGTCTATCAGGACTCGGCGGACTTGAGTATGGTAGACTAGAACTTCAATGTGTAAAGCCAGATTATGAGGGTGACTAAGAGATGTGTCATCTTTTGTAGAAAAGGACAAGTAGTGGGGAGACGTGATGTGGTTGACCATAGCCTGGAATCGATCTGGATCAATATCATTTGGAACATTTGCTATATAGAGAACTTTCTCAAGGATCTCTTTGTGCAAAGGGGATATCTCAAGCAACTCAAAAATGGATATCTGAGCGGGTGTACGTTGTAATTGGTGCACAAGGTCATAGCTAGATAGAATTGAAGGGACCGCTTGTTTGGAAGAAGAAGCTTGCTTGGGATCATGCACGATTTTAAGGACAATTTTGTCTTGCCCCCTAGTAACAGCATTTAGTGTCTCACTTCGGGAAGACGAACCATTTAGTGTTTGCAAGACCAACTTTGGCATACTGTGATTGGGGTTATTATCATCTTGAGATCTCACCATAAGAACATTCTCAACAGGCTCTATCATGTTGATCACAGGTGAATCAGGAGTATATGTATAGTTGATCTTTGCATCATGATTCTTCTTATTTGCTTGAGCGGATTCTGCTTTCTCATATTCAGGTAGAGGAGTCTTGAAAGCTTTGTGATCATAATTTTTAACTAAGCCATCTGTGAGCACTGTGCCTCCATCAATAAGATCTTGAATGGCGTCTTTAAGCTTAAAAAAATTGTTTGTCTTATGTCCCTTATTCCTATGATAATGGCAGAAATGATCTTCTCTCCACCAATCAGGCTTAAGTGGTGGATCATAGGGACGAGAATTGTCAGGAAGTGCAAGATACTTGTTGGCAACTAGAGTCTTAAGAATCACATCGTATGGTTCGGCCAACTTAGTGTAGACTCATTGTTGAAATGTCTTTTTTGGCTTGTTTGCATGTTGAGGCTTAGGAGCACTGTGAGCGTTGGAAGCCTCTTGTTTTTTTTCTACGTATATAGCATTAGAGAGGCTGAAATTAGGTTCTTTGGCTTTTGGGACATCCACAACACCATCATTAACAACATACTTGTTTTTATTCCAAGGTTTTCTTTTGTCCTTGCCATTGCCCCCAGTATCTTTATTAATAACAATATCCCCCTTTCTTATGGCCACATCTTCAATCCGATATGCACTTTCAACCATGTCATTGAAAGAGGAGAACAGTTGTTTTCTTAGATCATAATATAGTTCTGGCACAAGAGTCTTGACAAAAATGTCAATCTTTTCCCTTTCAAGTAGCTATCAAGGATATCAAGAATACAATGACCTCCAACGTTGTAAGTAAGTGGCAAATGGCTCACCTTGATTTTTCTTTAGAGCACCGAGATCTATCATGGTGATAGGTTGTTGGATGTTGTATGAATAATGTTGGGTGAGGCGCTGAGCCAACTCATCAAAATTTTTAAGAGGTGGTGTCAACTTCGCAAACCATTCTAGAGCTTGTCCTCTTAAACTTCTAGGGAACAATCGTAGAAGAAATGTGTCTTCGTGAAGGAAGTCCATGCTAAGAGCATAAAAGTGATGCACATGGTCATGGGGGTATCCGTTTCAATCATACTTGTCGTATTTGGGAACCTCAATATCCCTAGGAAATGGGACCATGTATATACTCCTATCAAAAGGAAGAGCACAAATAGATTCTATGAAAGAAACCTTTGGAGGTTCTTTTTCTATTACAAGTTGAGCAAGGTGTTGATTTGTTCGTTGCAATTCATCCCTAAGGATTTCCAATTTAGTTGGTACTCTTTCTTGAACGATCTAGCATACATCATAGCCAAGAGGGAGCTTGTATCCCCTAGAAGTCATGTATTGAAAGTATTGATCTCCATTTCGCTCTAAAAGTTTAAGCATCATATGTTGGGAGGCTTCATCTTGTTCAAATCTCATAAGTTCTTCACTAGAAACCTCATCATTGGCTTCTCCCTCATGCTGAGAGGGAGGAGGTCTAGGAGGTGAAGAAGGAGTAGCAAAATTCTATCTTGGAGGGGATCTTGGTGGCGTGTTGTTGCCATAGTTGCCAATAGTACCAAAAGGAGGGGGTCTATATTTGTAGCCACTAATCTCGGGTTGTTCTTGAGACATCCCCTTCATAGCCATGTGCCTAGTAGCATCCATTTTGTCTAAATGTGCTTGGTTGTCCTTATGTTCAAAATGTTCTTGCAAACAGTGGAACTTTTCTTGTTCAGTCAGAGTGAGTGAGACACTATCTATGCTTTTGGAGGTCTTGAATGCAGAAAAGAGGAAGCCTCCTTTGTACCATGGGGTGACTTTAGAATCCTCGGATTGGTTAGGACTTGAACTTCCATTGCTAATTGGCACTCGTGAGCATCTTGTGGGTGAGGGTAACTACGTATAGTTGAATGGAGGGTGACTCCCTTGCTTGAATTGAGGCCGAGTTGAAACTGGCATGAAAAAGGAATGTTGGTTGACTAATAAAATGAGACAGTTTTTCAGATATTGAGATAAGAAAAGCCAAAGAAGAACACTTGTCAAGATAGAACAATAAAGATGGCTGGTTAAAAGTGCTCAAGAACTTACAACAATCAATTGACTCAAACCGAGATATGAGCAAGAAGCTCAATTAGCAAGTAGCTAGAGAGGTAATTGTAATGTGACAAGTGATCAAAAGTAGCATTTGGGAAACTCAAATCCAATAGTTTTAACTCATTTTCTCAATCTAGAATAGACTTAAACATGCAAATAACATACCAGGGTCAAGTAAGAATAGGAAAAGACACTCAACAGATGAAATTTCAAATTCGGCAACAGTGAGACAGCAAAAGGATTCTGGGCAATAGTTTCTAGGCAAACAGGGTGATAAAAGCTAACCAGGCAATACTTCTGATAGAGACTGAGCGATACTTTCCAGGCAGCCTGTGTGATAGAATCCAGGCAAGCAGGGTGATAAAAAACTAGGAATGAAGTATTGTAAGATAAATTTTGAAATGGTGTGCGATTGGTTTTTAGTGCTGTACGACTCTTGACCAGTGAGCATAAAAAGTCTCAGTTTTTTAAGGTAATTTTGTCAATTTTGCAATCTAATGGGTAATTTGTTGATTTCAAACATAGTAATAGCAGTATTCAGGCAGGTTTGCAAATAGTAAGTGATTGAACATGTCATCAAACACTTGTGCAAGAGCAAAAGCAACCTTGCCAAGACAAACAATTGGAATATCAAAATGAAAAATCCTATGAGCACTACCACGATGTTTGTATGTTCAAGAATGTTTGCACAGGTAGATCACAACAAGAACACTTCAAGCACTTACTAGCCTAGAAGGACAAAGGCTCAATACTTAGCAACTTGGCCCACACTTGATGTTCCATCACCTCACACAAAGTGGTTGCCCACAATAGATGTTGGCTTTGTCGTGGAGGTGTCAATGACACAACCAAAGGAACACAGATGGTGAGTAATCTTGGGGTGATCCGGGTTATTCCACTTGGATCAATCCTTGCACCAAGAAGCTAAGCGAAAAAATAGGGTGGCCTCTACCTATGGTTCTTAGTAAGGGCTTCTGTTCGTAGTACCCCCCTTGCTCCTCAAAGGGACTCCTTACCTTGTGGCAAGTAACAGACCTCACAGCCACAAGAGTACCTTAAGCATTCTTGCTCAACATTTTTCTCATGGTCACAATCCCACAAGTACTCACATCAAGCGAAGACAAGCACTATGTCTACCAAGGTTTTGTGTCCTTGATAGCCTTGAGTTTATAGTGGGTTAGAATAGCTGGCAATAAGCTTGTCCCCACTTGGGTCATTCCTCTTGATTGCTCAAGAGTAGGCCCGCTAAAGGATCCTAATGCTAAACAAAGAGTGGATTAAATCTTGAGTGTCAGGATTTCTAGTTCACCTCAAGGGTGAAGAGCATAATCTCCTAGCTCAAGAATTTCTCCCAAACACACCAAACAAAGAGTTCAATTACCCTCTTGTTTTCAAAATCTAAAAGTGGGTCAGGATTTTTGGTTCACCACAAGGGTGAAGAGCATAATTTTCTACCACCAAAAGACTCCTACAACAAGATCTTAAGTGCCTAAGAAATGAAACAACTAGTATATGTCGCACTTAAAAGGAAAGTAATAAACAAGCAATTGGTTGTTTTTAGGCATTGGGCAGCCCTGCAAAACACAATTAGTATCCCTTTTGCCTTTGGAGCTTTGACATGTGATCTTTTTTTTAGAAAAAATTTTAAGCAATGAAGGTACCTACAAGCACAACTTGTTAGCCCCACAAAGAGTTAGCACAATAAAAGCAAGTAAAAACTACAAATAAACCACTGTCTAACTATAGCAAGTCAGAAAACCAAAATAATCAAGCCAAACTTTGCAAAGAAATGATCAAAACCAGTCACTGCCAGATCTGGGCGATGATACAGTCACCAGAAGAATCGTATGATATTTTCTAGGCTATTGGTGCGATATTTCTTTTTTGGGCGATACTTCTCATTGTGCTCGGGTGACAGAAGAATGTATGACTGGGCGAAAGAACCTATAAAGTCACGCGATATTTTTACAGGAAAAATATCACACAGCTATAGAATAAAGTATCGTATGATATTGGCAGACTGTCGTATGATAATCTGTAAAAAAAATAGAGAGCCAAAAATAGCAAGCTAAAAATGATGAAAATAAAGTGCGAAAATGCATAAAAAAAAGGATAAAATGAAGCTGTTCTGCCCCACGGTGGGTGCCAAAAATGTACACACTAGAATGTGCACTTCTCTAAGTCTTTTCTTCCAAGAGAATCCATGAATGGGAAACCTTGAAAAATGACCTAGAGCTCCCTAGGCATGGAGTGCAAGGATATTAAGTGTGCTCTCAGCTAGAGCTATTTAAGCCTATGACCTTGCTAGTAAACCATGTAATGGGAGATTCAATGGAGACAAGGGCAAGAATGCCAATATCCTCAAGAATCAATATGAGAATGAAATGCAACTATGCTAAAAATGAGAATGCAAGCTAAGCTATGAAAATAAAGATGCAAGTGTTACAATCCAAGCTAATTAATCTATGTGAGCTAATCTAGAGCATAGAAATGAAGCTAATCTAGGAAAGCATAAATATGAAGCTATGACGCAAGAAAATGAAAGATGGATGCAAGAATGTCTTCAAAAAACTCCAAAGTCTCCAAGCAATCATGCAGCATAAGGTTAGTATTCAAAAGATGGATCCTAAAATGAGAAGAGAGCTCTCCTTTTATAAGAAATGAGAAAGCATGGACCATGGAGATTAAGAGGCAAAAGATTTAATCAACGGTGGAGCTTGAAAGAGGAGCAATCCATGTGCACAAATATCCTGGAAAAATAAGAGTTGACTTTTGTGTCCATATGAGACAAAAAGTGTTGTTTCTCTTTTTTATAAAATAAGAATAATCCTTTATTTGTGCAACTTAGGATAAGAGGAAAAGTGGGTGGCTTTTTATTTATTAAAAGGGGAGGGAATTCCTTTTTAAATAAATAAAGACTTAGGATAAGATGGTTAGCCCATAGAAAATAATCGAATAAATGATAGAACTAAGATTTGATCAAGAATAAGCAATTGAAGATTTAGCAAATAATGCTAGCAAGGGGCTAATATTCTAAGTGACCATTTTTGGATGATTACAATTACCACTTTTAAATATTACTTTAACTAAATATAGGTTGTTTGGTCATTCAACAACCTGTCTCTTCAAGACTTTAGGAAAAATAGTAAATTACAAAAAAAAAATTATGAAAAATATGTAGGAAAAGAGTATTTGTGTTATCTTTCTATTAAAAAAAGAAAAAATGATTTTTGATATACACAGATCAAGTTAGAGTGATCCAAGTGACCTTATGTCTAAATTACAGTTACTGTCACTTTATAACTTAATAAACTATGAACTATTGACCCAAAATGAATGAAACGAATTGCATCCTTTATATATTGAAGTTACAAATATAATCTTGAAAGAATTACATCATTATCATATTTTAAAAAAATTTATGTTGATCCAAGTGACAGTAACTCCTTAAAAACACAGTTTTTCACACAAACCACTTTTCGAAGGAGAAGGAGAAGGAAAAATAAATTTAAATTTTTAAATTTTTTTTTTATTTAGATACTAGAAAGAAAATTCTAAAATACTCTAGTTTACATCATCTTCAAATTCCTAATAGTTTTGCGGCAACAGGTGTTCGAAAGTGAATTTTTTTCTCAAAATGTTGATCTATGTGTCAAAGTTGGCCAAAAAGTGGGACACACTATTGTGGGACCACTCTATATCTAGATCATTCGCTTGTTGTTTCCTAGCAGTTACAACAATAAAATCCCTTAATAGGGTGAACTTTAACATGTTCCTCATTGTAAATCCCTTAATCGGGTGATCTCTCGACATAGTCTTAAAATCCTCTTGCAAGGTAGATCTTAGTAGATTTGATTGTATTTCTAACAAGGTACTAATCACTCATAACAATGAACACTCCAAAAGGGTAATTGTAAGCTCCTAACAGGGAAAAATTATTTAGTGTAGTAGTGGACTTGTGGGTGTCATCCCCACCATGGTTTTTCCCTCTAACCAAGGGTTTCCACGCAAAAATCATTGTGTCATGTGATGATTTTGTGGATGCTTGATATTGTTTATTTTTATTTGTTTACTTCAGTTATATGCTTTGTGGTTTGAAATTTATTATTGAATTTATTCAGATCAGTGGTTAGATTAGTCTATAATCTGTTCACACTATTTCACCCCCTCCCCCTCTCAATGCCTAAGAATTCTAACAGACCCAACCAAACACCCTATACCAACCAATACGAGCTCATTTTGGGTATGGGGTTCAATTTGATATGGGGATGCCAAAAATATGCATGGAATTGAGGTGTGATATAAGGATAATATACAAAAGGCCACACATGATAAAATAGGGCGTATGTATGGAAGTAGTGATTGAATGGATGAAATAATCAAAGGGGCACAACTATAATTAAGGGCCCATATAGAGATTTAATGATATTGGATTAAGAGAGGACTCATTTTTGTTAATGTATTAATTCAATGCATAATAAAGTCCTATGATGCATGCTAGAATGAAAAACACACTAAAATGGCTTCTAAGTGTGAAATTGGACACCTTAGCCAAGGTTTACAATTTACAACACTACACTTCCAAAAGATAGTATGCAAGATAATGCGCTTGCTTGAATATTGAGATATGAAATTGGGATATGTTATGTAATGTCCACATGCCTTTCTTATAAAGGAAAAGTGAGATGTAGTATACAAACTACCTTGTGATAAACATTAAATTCATAACATAAATATTAAATAGCCAAGAAAAAAAGTAAACAAGGTGAAGATGGCCCTGTTGTAAATAAATTCTAGAGTGCAATTCAGGACCTAAGTTAACATGTGAATAAATATCTTACTAGGTGTACACTAAGGAAAATTAAAGATGCGGTATTAGTGGGTTAGGAGATATGATTGAGGGGTGGTCCACCTTTTCCCAACTGCACATATGAGAGGAAAATGACTCAATAGGCTCAAGTAGGACATAAGCGTTAAGTGAATACAATGATCCTTCATGATATTTATTAGGATGAATGTAAATTGAAGGGTTATGCAAGTTAGGAGGCTAGATAAGAAAATTTGATAAGATCCAACAAACACATATGAAGGGATATGCAAGATAGGAGGCTAGATAAGAAAATTTGATAAGATCCAACAAACACATATAACATAAATTAGATACTAACCTATAATGACTTGAAACAACAACCAGGGAGTAGATTTGACCTATAGTTTTAGTTTGATGCAGAATTGGAGGGTATAGAATGCCTCACCGCCCTATACTTGGGTATAATTTTTGGATTTGGAAAATCAACTTCATTGCTTGTTCTTGCACACAATTTTTTTTTTGTAAAGTTGAAAATGGTTTACCTTGGTCAAACCTTTGTTTATGAATCAACCTTGAAATTGAAATGAAATTGCATAAAGGAAAGCATGTAAATGTAATGGTAAATGTTATATGTACCTTATAAATTTATATACCTTCATGAACAGATATTGAGATCATGCATATTCATGAATATGCTTGCATGTTGCTCAATTTATAGTTTTTGAACCTTGAAATGTAGGAAGGAATCAAGGATACCTTTCACAAATGCATAGATCTATGAATGCCTCTCCAAGATCTTCAATGTTGATATGCTTGATGGACACTTAATGAAGAATGAATGGAGTGCATGTAGATGGACAAAGAATCTTCTTTCTTGATTGATAAATCCTCTACTTGGCCATCATGAGAGAGAAGCTTGCTATAATAGAGAAAATTACCTTCAAAATTATCTTGAATGCTCTTGAAAAATTTCCTATAGCTTGAAAATATTAAATTTATTATCTCAAAATGAGGAGAGACAGGCCAATCACGGGACCTAATTTTGTGATAAAAAATTAAACTAGGCCAATCATGGGACCTAATTTCCCATCAAAATATTGCAATGGGGCCTCAATTCAATTTTGGTCTCAAATGTCAACATATAGGATGCTTCACGCATTCTATACCTAGGTATATAATGCCTCATCCTTTATATACCTAGTAAAATGGGCCCAAGCTTAAATGGGAAGTCAGGGATATAGGGAAGATGTGGAGCTAGGTTGCAAGATCAAGCATAATGGATGTGCAATCTCAAAATCACCAAAATAGGCCTAATAGAGAATCTAATTATAGGTACTAAATTTTTAGGATGATACATTTATCCCCCACTTTAGTGGGTGTATGAGACTACCTCATGCTCACAGTAAAGTAGATCAATGCACTAGAACATTTTTTTATCAAGGTCAAGGAGACAAGGAAACATCAAGCCCCCAAGTGACTTAGATCCTCATCAAATCTAAAACCAAGATAAAAGAGGCAATACTTGAGAGAGAGAAAGAGAGAGAGAGAGAGAGAGAGAGAGAGAGAGAGAGAGAGAGAGAGATGACCAACTATCTTGGTAAGGTTTTTCCTTACTATGAGTCAAGCAAAGACAAGACACTATCACAAAAGATGGAATTGATAGTCTAACAAACTATGAGATGCTATTAAACCCACCAAAAAAGAGAGGGAGGATTAGTCCTTAATGAAAGCATTATCTCTACTAAGAGATCCAAAAAAAAGAGATCATTCCTAAGGAAATAACATCTTCAAAGGGATCTAGAAGACAAGGATCCCTCTAATCCCATTGAATAATCCATAGGGCATGCTAATGAAATGAGACGAATATTGTCTCCTTGATCATCCACATAAGAGATTGCATTGACTCATTGTATATGTGTGTGTGTGTGCAAATGGTGAAACAAGGAGTGGAGTGTATGCCCCACATTAAAGTGATTGCAAACACCTTAATAGGAGTTGCAATGACTTTAACAGATCATACATGCACCCAAAAGAGATGTTTCCACTATGAGATGCCCCCAAGGAAGGACAAACCAAGAAAAATAAAATACATGACAAAGAGAGCACTAAAGGGATCTACTAACTCTGGGGTCAGTATGATCATATTATAACTCATGTATATCAATAATTGTATCAAAATAAAATGTCATCATCCCTCAAAGGTAGTAGACATGGAAGAAGAAGAGAACATAAGAGATACAAAGACACGTCTTTGTGGGATGACATTGTCGAGACCAAAAAGAATGGTAGCTATCATTTTGTGTCATCCCCAATCAGAATACACAAAGGCACATTTATGAACAATAAAACATGTACAACATAACATGTATACAATATATAGATGAAATAAGATACAAATAGAGGAATGTTACAACAATTCGATTCCTTTATTACCTTACACCAACAAAAAAACAAGGGTCATTTAAAGAAATATAAATAAGCAACACATTAAGGGGGAAGCACAAATCAATATGAAAACAAACAAAAGAATCCACCATACAAGAGTAGCTAATCAAGCATATCACCTACCACCTATCTCAGTTTGTATTGTTTAGGAAAGGTGAGAAACACACAAGAAGAGAAAGATCAAGCACAATATATGGAGCTACCACACGTTCCAAATAGGGACCATGCTCTAATGATTTCACTTTATCACTAGGAGAAAGAGAATTATTTTACAAATCTAGTAGTTTAATCATGGTTAACATCAATAAGCTCATGCATATCGTCAAAATCATTAGCATTTACATTGGAAACATTGTAATCATAATCAAGAGTATCTTGTTCATCCAAATTAATCACAATAGAATATAAGATATGAATAGAATCATGTTTATATGTAGTTTCATTTTTTTAAGATTAACTTCATCCCTTGGGCTATGTATAGGTTGGTCAAAGGGAATCAAGGCATCACAAGGTGTCTTAGGGCAGGAAATATTTTGGGAAGCAACCTCATGGGCCCTAGCAAGACATTTATGGAGGTGGTCACAAGCACATCTATTACGTTTGGTTTTGTTTGAGTTTGATTTGTTTAGGATCAATCAACATCGGGTCCTTTTCTTCTTTACAAGGAAGAGTTAAAGGAACCATGCTAGGTTGAGTGATAGAAGTTGTAGGGTGTTTGTAGGATATAGGAGGCAGAAATGAAGTATAAATAGGAGTTATGGAAGGTTTAGGAATAAGTCCAAGTCTAGGGAAAGGAGATGGAACTACCTTATAATTTCTAAGTTCACAAATCTTTTTGACTTTTAATTTTTGATAGGATAAGAAGAATTTGTCTTTGTGAGGTTGAATTGGTGAAAGTGTGCTATGCCAAAAGAATTCAAGGTCAAAGTTCCCATGACTAGCTAAAGGCTATTAGAGACTATGGTTGATTTTGATGATTTCTCCATCATGGGGAAATTTTAAACACTTATGGATAGGAGAGACTATAGCTTTCATGGAAGTGAGACAAAGAAGGCCAAGTCTAACTTGAAACTAACCGGAAGTTGGGATGACAATGAAGGTGATGTCTAAGGATTTGTTACCTACTTCTATGGGAAAGGTAATGGAAGCATGGGTAGGATAAGTGAAACCATTAAAACATTTGACCATTACATCAATTTTTTTATAGGAATATTGTTGGAGGTATCTTTTGTAAAGGTGTTCTTCATTTGTAACATTCACCATACACGTAGGATCTATAAGGATACCACAAATGGGAAGCTTCCTCATAACAATGTAAAGAGGACCATCGGGTGCTCTAATAGTCTCGTTAGGATCGAATGTAATGAAAATCTTAGGTGTTGATTTGGGTTTACTACACAAAATTGAGTAAAAGAAGAGAATTCACAAATAAAATCTTATCTCTAATGTCTTTTTTGTAAATTAGAAATGAAAATACATTGAACATCAATATCTGACACATAATATAAAAAAACTAGCATAAGAATCCTTAAATCTACCAATGAAATTAGTCACTTTTTCTTTAATACCTTGTTTACAAATGCCTCAAATCAGTCAAAGAAATCTTAGGACCAATATTGTTTTGAACTTGTTGAATGAAAGCATTAGAATTTTTTTGAAAGGAATAAATAAAACAAGGAGGTAAGGAACAATACCATTGCAAGGCCTTGTCTTGAAATGTTATAGTAAATTGTTTAGCCATGAGTTTATGATCATGAGAAAAGTCACTACACAATGTTTGAAAGGTCTTCACATGAATCAAGGGTTCACCTTTAACAGTGTAAGTATCCAAATGAGGTATTTCTATGTATTGAGGGATAATGGAATGAATGATATCTAAGGACAAAAGGTTATCAATATCACAAGTGAGAATATTAAACTTGGATTGATTCATGAAGGCATTTGTTTGTTGCAAGGATGAAACAGTTTGAGCAAGACTATTGATTGTGGATTCAATGGAAAGGTTGGTATGAGACATATGTGAAAGGTTCGGTGCATTATGGGAAATGTAAGGAACATTGGAAAATGAAAATGGGACATTAGAAGGAGGAATGATAAAATTAGGAATACTTCCAAGACTAACATGTGTATAATTGATGTTTGGAACATTTTTAGTCATGCAAGATGGAGCGTATGTAGAAACACTAGCTAATCAAGTAGGAATAGGAATAGAGGTCTCAACACTAGTGTTAGGTTGAGTTAAACCAAGATCATGAGAACAATATTTAATATGTTTAACATTGTTATCAATAAGATGAGAGATAGTACGCAATAAATTAATACCATAGTCATCATTGTGAATCAACTTCCTCAAACCTTCTACTAAGGAGATGGCTTCAGGATTAGAATGTTATTGTCCTAATTATTGCTCAAATCTTTCAAAGGCATGGAAAATATTTTTCACTTCGGTAGGAGACACTCTTAAGGTATCATCTTCATCATAAGAAGAGTGGGAAGAAGGATTCTCAACAATAGTGGAAATTTCATTAGTAGGCATGTATAAGGGAGTGCAATGATCCTTCGTGATATTGATAAGGATGAATGGAAATTGAAGGGATGTGCAAGACAGAAGACTAGATAATCAAAATTGACAAGATCCAGTAGACACGAAATAACATAAATCAAATAGCAACCTGTAATGACCTAAACAATAACCAGAGAGATCTGACATATAATTTTAGTTTGATGCAGAATTGGAGGGTATAGAATACCTCACCCATTATTTACCTTTTACTTTTGCCTAAATTTTTTTGGGACAATCCATTAGGTTTTGTACTTTCTAGATCTAGAAAATTAGCTTCAATACTTGTTTGTGCACATAGAAAAAGTGCAAAATTTTTGGGTTAAAAGGGATTTTCCTTGATCAAACCCCTATTTAGGAATCAAACTTGAAATTAAATTGAAATTGGATAAAGGAAAGCATGTAAATGTAAAGTTAAATGTTAGATCTACCTTGTAAATGTATATACCTTCATGAACGGATATTAAGATCACACATATTCATGGTGATGCTTGCATGTTGCTCAATTTTTAGTTGTTGAACCTTGGAATGTAGGAAGGAATCAAGGATGTCTTTCACAAATGCATAGATCTATGAACGCATCTCCAAGATCTTAAATTTTGTTATGCTTGATGACCACTTGCTTTAAAGGAAGAACAAATGAAGTGCATGTAGATGGACGAAGAATCTTCTTGCTTGATTGAGAACTCCTCTACTTGGTCATCATGAGAGAGAAGCTTGTTACAATGGAGAAGATTTCCTTCAAAATTTCCTTGGATGCTTGAAGAATGTTTGAGAATTGATCTTTAACATTTGAATTCTCTTGAAAATTCACCTATAGCTTGCAAATCTTGAATTCTTGTCTCAAAATGAGGAGAGATGGGCACTTAAATACCTCTCACAATATTTTGGGATTCAAAATTAACCCAGGTCAACCACGAGACCTAATTTCCCACCAAAACACTACAACAGGGCCCCAATTCAAATTTGGGCTCAAATGTTGGGGTATAGGATGTCTTAGGAATTCTATTCCTAGCTCAAGTGTTCTATACCTAGGAAAATGGGCCCAAATTTAAATGGGGAGTCAGGGATGTAAGGAAGATGTTGGAATAATTGGACCTAGGTTGTGGGATCAAGCATAATAGACATGAAATCTTGAATTGTCAAAATGGGGCCTAATAGAGCATCTAATTATAAGTGCTAACTTTTTAGGATGATACACTAGGTAATTACAAGGTAAGGGACCTTGACTAGGTAATGAGCATTATTCACTCTAACACCCTATCTTCCCCTTTAAGCGCAACATAAGGAGATAAAATTATTATGCAACTGCTACAAGATGCAAAGATGGATCATGATTATTAGGCCATAATATGTACCCTTGTACAAATAATCTCTCATAAATTGTGATTAGAAGAAAAATCACTAGGGAAAAAATCCCTCACAAAAATAGAGAATGTAAAATAAGATCAAGTACAATTGATAGAATGAGTGATGTATGAAGGCCTTGTAAATACCCCAATAACTACATTCATCAAAAAGGTAAATTTGATGCCTCGAAACAAGAGGGATATATAGATACTGTAAAGCCTCCATAATGAATAAGCATGATCCAATACTTACAAACAATTGTATCCACTTAGAGAAAAATAAAACAAGTACAAATGTAGGAATGCTTACCATTTAGGATATGAATTGAAGGATGAAAGCATAAAGGATGATGATGATCTCTCTAAAAGCTACGCATGTGTCTACTTGTTTATGAAATATGATGATGTCACAACCCAATTAAGTACATGCCTAAGAAAAGAAGAAGGTGATAGGAAAAAATATATGGAAACTAATATTGAGAAAGCTCCAAAGGCTAATATGGTTTGACATCAATAATGCAATGACTATCATTAAAGAGAAGAGTTAACCCTTAAAATGCATTCACTGAATTTGAAAGACAATGATGGCCCTAATGAATAGGAATGATGTGAGTCTCAATGAATGAATCTACACAAGGAAGCAATGAAGGTGAAGGTACACCAATTATTTTTGAATAATAATGAGGAATCTCTAAAGTAACATCATTATATTATGAAGTTTCAAAGTACTCTAAAGAAAGTAAGTCCTTAATAGTATCATAGTCACAAGGTACCCTTTCTAAAAATGGAAAGGCACAAAACAATCTAAAATAGGGTTATCTCAGAATGTATGAATATCAAGGTCTTCATATGACTTCCAAATTTTAGTCCAAAGATCATGAGGACACTCAAGATAAATACTAGACTTCAAGTCATCATCTATATGCATTGTAATAATTTGTAAGACATGGTCCCTTCTATATTTTCCATTGAATTTCTTACTAGGTGTGCTACGAGAAGGAACAAAATTATACAAATGTGGAAAAAATGAAGCAATCTAAGATGCTTTATGATACCATGTCTCCATTTTTTTATTCCCCCCTTTTCAAGTTGATCATAGAAGGATGAAATTAAAACAATTCCACTACAAACTATGATATTTCTTTAAACTTACAAAGATAGAAACCTTCACATGAATAAATAAACTCCCAAATATGATCAACAATGCAAATGAAGCCTTCCCAAAAAGATAGAAATTCTCTCTAAGTGAGGTTGTCCAAGTATTCAGTCACAATGTCATACAATAAAAAAACTAAATAAATAATACCTAGGCCTAAATATGGAAAAAGTTCATGGGTACAATGATAGAACTCCTTAATAACTTTCCAACACCATAAGAATCTCAAAAATTAGAGATTGCAGAAAATATTTATAAGCTCAAAGGTTCAAAAAATAAAAATGACTTTAGCGAGCAATGAAATTCACCAATAGTAAAATTTGCAAAAATCATCTACATCACTGCAAAGTACATAAAACTATATTTATGATGATATCTCATTGGTAAAATTTTGATACCTTGGGAAAAAGTTTTAGGAATTTGAAAAAAAGTTCCAATTTCAAGCTCAAGGGGGCCAAAAAAAAGCACTCGGGAGCTTGGTTGTAGTCTAACCATATTATCTTGCATGCAAATGTTTAAAAAAAATGTGTCACCCAACAACAATAGTAACTAGGTGGTTGTGGGATGAGGATTCTCATGTGATTAATTTATATTAAAAAACATGCATATGTGCTTACTAAAATCATTGACTTATAATAAAAAATTAATCGGTTAATTTATATTAAAAATTGATTTACTACTTTTGTACCTTACGTAGATGGATGATGCCAAATGTGTGTGGATGAATTATAGAGGATTCATGAGGCTTATGCAGGCAATGGGAGAATATTTCATGGGAATGTTATGCAAGTGCAAAGTATTGTACGGTTATATGATCATTGGACCAAGTACTAGTTTGTATGACTAGAAAAGAGGCAAAAGTTTCTCTAATCCCCAAGGTCACAGAGTCAAAATTTGACAATTTGACTATCATTCCTAGGGTTCTTAGGCCTTTTGAACACAATGGCAAGATCTTTTTTTGGCCTAATATGCTCACTAGAAATTTAGCTACCTCCCAAATATGGTAACTTGTTCCAACTTGAAACCTTCATAACTTAGCAAAAAATGTTGGATTCAGATGAAACAAAAGGAAATATTGACTCGCTCATCATCTTGGACTTAGTGGTGAGCCCAAATCTCTTCTTTTATGTGCCAAAAATAATTTGCAATTAAACCAACAAAAAATTTCTCACATGGAAATAATTCTTTCCTCTGTTTTGAGAAGGGTTTTGCATGGCCATGGCTCTAAAACTATGTAGGAGCACATATAGGTGTTGTCGACTCTAGGATCACTAGTAAAAAATAAATATTCCTTCCACAAGAGTATGCAATATAATGAGTCTTCATGAATATTGAGAATGAGATATGGGATATGTTACAATGTAAAGAGTCTTTCTTATAAAGGAAAGGTGACATGTGTACACACTAAGATGTGCACTCCTCTAAGTCTTTGCTTCCAAGGGAATCCATGAATGGGAAACCTTGAAAAATGACCTAGAGCTCCCTAGGCATGGAGTGCAAGGAAATTAAGTGTGCTCTCAGCTAGAGCTATTTAAGCCTATGACCTTGCTAGTAAACCATGCAATGGGAAATTCAACGGAGAGAATGGCAAGAATGCCAATATCCTCAAGAATCAAAATGTGAATGAAATGCAATGCTAGAAATGAAGATGCAAGCTATATTAAGATGAATATGCAAGTTAAACTATGGAAAGGAAAGATGCAAGTATTACAAAACCCTCCTAATTAGACTATGTGAATCAATCTAAAGCATAAAGGAAACTAAGCTATGTATGCCATAATAATGAAACTAAAATGAAAGAATGGAACTAAGATAGAATGTGAATATAAAAGCTAAGAATGCTTCAAATCTCCAAAGCTCCAAAGTCACCTAGAAAACCTGCAGCATAACATTAGTATTCAAAAGATGGATCTAAGAATGAGAAGAGAGCTCTCCTTTTAAAGGAATTGAAAAGGAATGGACCATGGAGATTAAGAGGCAAAAGATTTAATCAAGGGTGGAGCTTGAAAGAGGAGCAATCCATGTGCACAAGTTTCCTCCAATGAGAAATAAGTGTTGACTTTTGTGCCCCATGTGAGACAAAAAGGCCTTTTCTTCTTTTTATAAAATAAGAATAATGCTTTATTTGTGCAACTTAGGATAAGAGGAAAAGTGGGGGCTTTCTTATTTAATAAAAGGGGAGGAAATTCCTTTTAATAAATAAAGACTTAGGATAAAATGGTTAATCCATAGAAAAATAGTCGAATAAATGATAGAACCAGGATTTGATCAAGAATAAGCAATTGATGATTTTAGCAAATAATGCTAGCAAGGGGCTAATAGTCTAGATGACCATTTTTGGGTGATTACAAGATGTAGTATGACAAACTACCTTGTGACAATCATTAAATGCCTAATGAAAATATTATCTACCTAGGAAACTAAAAGTAAATGAGGTGAACATGGTTGCATTATAAATAACTTGTAGAATGTGATCTAGACCTAAGTTAACATGTGAATATGTCCCTTAGTAGGTAATTTAAAGGTATACGACCTTCATTAGGAACTAGACATTTTTCACTCTAACAACAAGGTGAAATGATAGTAGTAAATTTTATAATTTGGTTAAAATTGATATCAATGTTTGATCTTCAAGCAAGATTTTATTATTACTAAAGAAACAAGGCCTTTCCAAACTTCTCTAGATTTTAAAATGATTAGAGAGTAGCCTATTGTGGAAAAAACAATTCAGGTGTTTAGCTTCAAGTAGATCTGCTTGAAAGGAGGGAGGATTTTGAGCATGTAGAGTCTCCCCAAATAATACTCCCAAGACCAATTGATGATAGTCCAAATTGGCATTCAGATGATAGAAGTATAGGTAGCCCAAGTCATGGTGACAACATTGATTTGCATTAAAAGGATCCCAAGAAGAGACCAAAATGGTGGCAAAGTACCATTTTTATGTTTGGTTGAGTGAAATAATTGAGGGTAATCAGTAACACGTCGAATTTTCTATAATGGTCAAAACTCAAGGATCTTATGAGCCATAGATATTTGAAGAGGAAAAAGGAAAACTTGAATGTAAAAAGTAATGACAACCAAACAAAGATTCTTATGTAAGATAAGACTTATAATCTCATATATTTTTTATCAAGCAAGAAACCCGTTGGTTGCAAAAAAGTGTGCAAGGTCAAGTAAAGGACATATAGTACCCTTAATAAGTACAAATAATTCTTGATTAGTCTTTTCACAAAGAGAGGGAATTGAATATGAGGAGGTCTTTTCCCCTTCAAAAAATATGAGAGCTATTTGATTAGTCATATCCATGGCAATGCAATTTAGTTACAAAATCCAACAAATGGATGCGAAGATTATTTTCCTCAATTAAGATTTGGAGGAAAAGTGTACATGTATCAAACATAGGGTTTCCTAGTTGCATGGAAAGAGCATCTTGTATGTTGATTGAAGAAATCTCTACATGAGCTATTTGATTAGTCATATCCATGGCAATGCAATTTAGTTATAGAATCCAACAAATGAATGCAAAGATTATTTTCCTCGATGAAGATTTGGAGGAAAAGTGTAAATGTATCAAACATAGGGTTTCCAAGTTGCATGGAAAGAGCATCTTGTATGTTTACTAAAGAAATATCTATATGGCCTAAATTAGGTACTCAGTGCATGGTACATCAAATTAACAAACATTTGGTTGAACATGAATTCCCACAAAGCCCTTCAAATTTCAATTTTTACTTCAAGAACATAAAGAATGTTCTCATTTATTGCTCATATATATAGATGACATCATTATTATAGATAGTGAGACACATTTTATTGAATAAACTAAGTTTACTATGAGTAAATTCTTTGACATGACAAACAAGTGGCAAGCATATTTATTTCACAATCCAAATATGCAACGATTTTCTAAACTGGTTAAAAATGAAAAATTGCAACGTCTCATCTAAACCTGGAGAAAGGGCTAAAACTTTTAACCAAACTCTAGAATACAGTTAATAAGTCAACTTATAGACAACTAGTAGGGAGCCTAATACATCTAGATCACTAGATCTAATTTAAGCTATGTTGTGAGTTTTATTTCCAGATTTATGACAACATCAAAGAGAGAACATTGGACTAAATGAAGAGGATGTTGAAATATGTGAAATAGACACTTGAGTGTTGCATTCTATATACTAAAATAAAATATCACGTTATGAGTTTACACATTTAAATTGGGTAATTTTTTAGACGACAAAAAAATTATCTTTTGGATATAGTTTTAGCCTTGACACAAATGCAATCACATGGACCAAAAAAATGGAACATGCAATAGCTCTTTCCTCAACTAAAGAATAATATCAAGGAGAAATAAAGCAATGTGTGAGATAGCTTGACTTAGAAGGGTGCCTTTTGACATGCCAAAAACTAAGCCTTCACCCCCCATTATATGAAAATCAAGGGGTGCTCAAACTTGCCAAGGATCCAATCTCTACGAAGATACAAAACACATGAAACTACATTTTTAGTAAACTTATATATAGATATGTTATGCTACAAATGGTATCTAATAGAGGACCAAACCTATAGACATTCTTACCAAGTCTTTGGGTCCTTCAAAATTGTTAAAGTTCAACATAAGCTTGGTGTAGTTAGTTTATTATTCATTAAATGAGGGTGTTAAAGTAATCATTACTTAGTAATGATCAATTATCTTTTAGCCATAGGATTTAATAAAGGTTCCAAATTTAGGCTAATTTATTTTTCATTAATAAATTAGTTTTATCCCCATTTATGTGGATTGTTTCCTTTTGTTGAAAACATATATAAGAAATATTTGGCTTCTTATTTTATTATCAAATGCCTTTGTAATATTTATGTGCTCAATTTTTAAAAAGAAAACATTTTTTTTATTGATATAAAAGAGGTATATGTATAATGGTAACAATCTTTACAAGATAACATCTAAGGTATTTAATTGAATTTATATTTGAATTTTAATAATTCTATAGTACCTAACAAATTTGATCAATTTAAAAGTCTTGAATTTCAACAATTTATTAAAAAACCATTTCAAACATCCCACCAATTGTTCCTTGTAGAGAAGAAAAATAGGTGACATTGCCTCCATCATTGAAGGGAATGGGATCTTTAAAAAATATAATTACTCGTGAATAAAATGACTTACCCTGAATTCATTTGAGTGTTTATATGGCTCCCCTTTACCTATACATCAATTCTTGAATTACTGTACTCATTGTTGTGTAGCAAAGATTAAATTATATGGACTTCAGATTTTATAAAGTATTAGATTTATATAATATGATCTATAAAATATGGAAAGCAATAGTGGTTGGGAGGTTGAGTATGAAGACATATTCTTCCACTTCTTTGGTGCTTATTAAGGTCCAAAGCCTAGTGTATACAACCATACCTTATTCAGGACATGATACCTTTGAAAGAGGCATTGCTGATTATATTTTGTAATATTTTTTTTCAAAGTGTTATATACTTATTGGTAAACATGAGACTATTTTAAGTATTTTTCTACATATTTTCCTTTTGTGCATGAGGACAATATTTCATTAAGGCCAAAGGCAAAAGCTATGTACATTAGAGATTATGGATGCAACCCTTTACAAGATTTAGAGGGACTATGTTTGGTGAATTTGTGTAGTGATTGGTTGTGATTTTGTTAAATATAAATAAACGCTTGCTTCTTATTTGGAACATTAACCTTAAGAATATATGTAATCAATTATTAGTTACTTTTGTTTGTGGGTGGAAGGAGCTTGGTTAACTTGATAAACATCATGGACCAATGAATAAACTAGAAGATACTCAATAACACATCCCTCCAACAACACTTAATTTTGACAATCTAAAATTAACTTGCACATCCACAAAGAAAAAATAGAAGTTCCTTATACTAATATACCCTATTTGTAGGGTGTTAGAATTGTCGTGTTTAGGTAATAATCCATATATTATGTCATAAATTCTAATTGTATCAAAATGGTATTTCTTAAAGTTAATTCCTCATCAATAAATTGATTTTTATATAACTTATTTGAATATAACATGTTGATAAGGCTCCCCTTTACCTATGCACTAACTATTGAACCATTGGTCATTATTGCATAAGAAAGATTCAATTCCATGGATTGTAAATGTTATAAATCATCAAAAATATCTAATATAAACTATAACGAAAGAGGTTCCATGCTGTGCAAATAATGTAGATTGCACGAATACATTTATTAAATTTCTTCCACTTTCTTAGTAAGTGTATGACTTCTCCTTGAGGCCTAGAGTCTAGTGCATACAACCATATCTTATGAAAGACCTTATACTAATGAATTACTTTGACATGGGGGTATTATCAATAATATTTGGTGATGATCTTCTATAACATATTATTTACATGTTAAAAAAAAGCCATTTGCCAATTTTTCCCACTTCTCTTTTTCTTTATGTGCATAGAGACAACATCCCAAATTAAAAGCTATGTAGTTATGGTTGCTACTATAATCACCTAAAAATGGTCAGGACTAAATCAAGTGAGCAACTAAGGAAAAATCAAAGCAATAAATTGCAATCAAGCCAAAATCCAATTTCAATTGAAAATCAAAAGCCAATAAATTAATTTAAATCAATTAAATTAAGATAAATAAATTAATTATACAATTAATCTAATTAATTATGCAATTAATCTAATTAATTATATAATTCAATTTAAATCAAATTAACTCATTCAAAGGGTACACATGGCTAAACAAATCAATTTAATTCAATTATTAAATCCCTATTTTCTCTCACCCACCACATGGGAGGAAAATACCTCAACCAATGGGAATTAAGGATTGGACTCACATGGATCAAGCTCAAATTGAATCTCAATCACACATAAGGTAAGAGCATCTTGACCACTCATCTTGTCTCTTTATCCCAAGATTTGAGGACAATCCATTTAAATTGTCCCCAAAGGTGGAACCATGGACTTAACCTTAATCCAACCATGATCAACTCAACTCCACCCCCTACACTTGCCAAAATCTATAAAAGAAAGACATAAACCAATAGAAGATCATCCACAAATCTGAGAATTGCATCAAACCTCTTGAGTTTTTGAGCTAGAAAGGCATTTTAGGTTGTTTTGAGCATAGTTTCAATTTGGAAATCACTTAATTAGCTTAATCATCTTATCATTTTCTCATTTTAAGGTTGTCACTAATGGAGGCTTGCTGAGAGCTTATCATTAGCATACTTAAATAGAGATCCATAGGATGTTTATTGGTTTTATTTACATTTAATAGCTCACTAATTATGGTATTTAGTCTATTTTATTCATTTATTGTCAAGTCAACTCTATGAAGGTACTTTCAATAGTACACAAAATAGCACCCACAGTGGGGCTTTAGGCCTCAATTGTTTAAAATTTAGAAAAATTGCAAGATTTTAGGATTTTTCTTGTTTTGTTCTTTGTTTTATAGGTAAAGCTACGCATCTGAGACTTCATGTTGTGTGTACAAGCATTCCTGATGTGCATCCAAGGTCTGAAGTTGCGCGTTTAAGATAAAGTTGTGCGCCTTTACACGAAGAAGTTGCACATTCAATACTTTCTATCTCTTGTCTAACATTCTTTTTGTGCATTCACCCTGACTCTGGAGTGCATTTGAAAAATCTTGTAGCGCGTTCTAAGTTTTCTTTATGTGCATTTGCCAGTTTAAATAGTGCATTCAATTTATGTAGTTGCGCATTAATTTGTTTTGTTGCGCATTCTAGGATTTTAGTAGCGCATTTAATTAGTTTTGTTGCGCATTTAATTAATTTTAAAATATGAAAAATCTAATAGTCTGAGATGAATTTCCTGCATTTTTCCAATGGTGGGTCATAAAAAAGTTAAAATCCAGAGAGAAGAAATAATAGTGAAGATAAAGCCATAGCAAAGAGGATAAAAAATGAGAATATAGAAAATATCAATCACATTTTGGAGGATTCCAAACAAGAAGGTGAGGCTATGAATGATATTTACAAGTGGTAAATGCTTATAAAGAAAACTTAGAATTCATTTTTTGTTTGTTTTCTTCATTTTTCTTGGTTGTGTTGACTAACTATTTTGAAGAAGAGGCAAAGGAGCTGGAACAATCGCCACTAGGTGAGCTAAAAACATGAAAATCTTCATTAAAAATGCCCCTAGCTTTAGCTAGCTACAAAATAAGGTAAGCCTTTAAACTTTGGTCAATTTTTGCTTAAATTGTGGCATTGTCATTTCAAATCTAGTAATTAAAATAGTCTATTGTTGTTTGAGAAAATTGGTAATAGGCTTATGCTCTTCACTTTTTAAGTGAATCAAAATGCCAAACCTACCAAATTTCTTGATTAAGATAAAAGTTAAGGAATAATCAAGCACTTAAATCAAAAACCCCTTGTTTGTGGAGGAGAGTATAAATACTTGATTCCCATTAGTTAGAGGGTTTGGTAAATTGAACCTTGTTAATTGTGCTTGGGAATGCAAGGATAATAGAGATATGCTCTTCACTTTTTGGTGAATCAAACTCTCAAACTTATCTCTTCATTCTATTTATTCACTTTAAAATGAGCATGCTAGATCTTTAGTGGGCTCGCCTCCCAAGATTTTCCTTAATGAGGCCGATGAGAGGGATAGCCCAAAGTGGGATACAATTGTCTTTTCTACAATAATCCAACCCACTATAAAAATAAACGCATTCATCCTTAATGGGGTGCATGACAAAAGGATATTAAGTCTCGAACTTCCTCGAGTAGTCCTTCAGGATTGTGCAAAACTCTGACATACCGGTGGTGGGAAGCCCCTTAATTTTGGGGGATGAAACTCGATATCTCTTTTGAATGGAATCTTGAATAAATACCTTGTTAACTTAGAAAGCCTACCTTGTAAAGCCATGCTTATGAACCAATTTGACAAGTAGGTAGATTGCTTGGAGTTACTTATTTTGAAAAACCTGTGATAACGTTTGAACATTTCAAACACTTTGTGTGTAGAGGGTTAAAAGGAACAAGTGTATTTGTGGTTTCTTTGTTTGAAGATACATATATAAAGTGAGAAACATCCATTTTGATAAATAATCTTACATTTTTAATATCTTCTTAAAAAGAACAATCACCAAGTTTGGGGAAAACAACTTCAAATCAAACCTTTGTTGATGCCAGTTTCCACATGATCTCACAAACTAAAACTATCTTTACAAGAAGATGGCACTTGCATAGCAAGAGAGGTCCCCAAATTTGAATTTCAAACTCCTTTCATTGAAACTCAAGAACAAGAGGATAGTCTCCCAAACCTTTTCAAAGAAAGAATCAATCCAATGGATTGAAACACAACATTCTATGATTACCTTCATGGGGGAAACAATGAAGAAAAAGGATACACCAATCAAGAAAACCAAGGGCCTAAATAGACAACCGAAGATAAAGCCAATAGGGCGGCCCAAGACTTCGAGTTCCTTGAAATTATGGAGAAACTTTTAGAGAGAAATAAGGAAAGATATTTCCTTAACTTAGCCCAATCAGGGGTAAAACTTCCTCACGACTATGACATCACAACACTTAAGAAAGATGAGGAATAAGATAATCCTTTAGGTTCTATGAATAAACAATTGAAAATGTTTCAAGCACAAATTGACACAATGAAGAAAGCGACTGAACCAAAGCCCTTTTCCATCAAGGCTTTATGCCCATTTCCATTCGATAGGAGCTTGGTTATGGAACCTTTCCCACTTAATGTGGTCTTTCCTAAATATGATAAATGCATGGGCAAATCATACCCATAAGATCATTTGAGAGAATTTTGTGCCTTGAGTATAGAATTCATGCAGGATACTACATATTTAATGAGGCTATTTTCGAGGAGTTTAGGAGGCCAAGCCATGGAGTGGTTTTCCAAATTTCCACAAGGAATTAAAACTTTTGTAGAATTATCTTCAAAATTTGTGACTCATTATTCCTATAACATAGAGCATGAAGTCACCATGCTCAATCTATACAATACCAAACAAAGAGATGGTGAGTCTTTTCTAGGGTTTCTCCAAAGATGGAGGATGGTTTTCGCACGATACCCACGAAGTATACCTGAAAAAGAAAAGATGGAAATATTTATGAATAACCTAAATATGGAGATGAACTATAGGCTTCAACTTCAATGTCCCCCTACATTTGATAAGATCATCGAAAATGGGATAAAAATTGAAGAAGTGTTGATCAAAAGAGGTGAAATTAAACTATTCAAAGATAACAAAACCTATACCAACACCAACAACAACAATAAATTATCTAATTATAATAATAATAAAGGAGCCAGCAATAACAATGATAAACCAAGATTATGGTTGAAAAACACCAACAAGAATCTTGTAAATGATGGAATTGTGGAAGCACACAACTTGAAGGCTACTCCTTTTAATTTATTGAGCGGGTCTAATCAAACACATAACGTTAACCAAACGACCAAGGATCCTTTCAACAACAACAACAACAACAACAATAACACCAACAACAACCCTTTCAAAAATTCAAATGTCAATAAGCCTAAACCTTTCTTCTCCACATATAAAAGAAGGAAATTCAAATTCTTAGGTGAACCATTGGAGAATGCATTGAGAACTCTCATGGCCAATAAAATTATTGTTCTACCCGAATCAAGGCTATACGAACCACAAGTCAAACCCACATGGTGGAATGACTCTCATCATTGTAAATATCATCGTAACAAAGGACATAAAAAAAATGAATATATGAAATTGAAACATCTAGTCCAAGACCTAATCGATGATGGTACCATAAAGGTAGAAGGACCTCAAAATAATGAGGATCATACGACTTTCAAGAACCCTTTCCTAAACCATGAAAAGGGGGAAACATCAAATACAAATTACAATAATAAAAGGGGTAATGAAAAGGTGAATTTTGCCCATACTTATGACAATACCATAAATTCCTTAAGTGGTTGCAAAAATACAATAAATGTGATTGTGGTGAAAGAAAAAAAAAAGGAGACAACATCTAATGTTGTGACTAGGGGCAAGCATAAAAAATACTCTATTAGGAGGTTCCCCTAGGATCATTCTACCTAATCAAACATCTCCTTCCAAAACAATACAATTTGGTGGACCAACTTCAATGAACTCCTGCCTAGATTTCTATCTTAGAGTTGCTTAAACTTTCACCCACTCACAAGGAGATTTGGGAAAAAGCCCTTGTTGAAACAAATGTACCTTTGAATTTGGATGTGGACAAGTTCTAAAATATGGTAGGAAACCTAGTTGCACCCCATTGTCTATCCTTCTCTGAGCAAGATGATATGTCCTCGAATCATCTATAAAACTTGCCATTGCATATTGAGGTGTTAATCCACAAACATAGGGTTAAGAGAGTCCTCATTGATGGGGGAGATGGCCTAAATATCTGCACCTTAAACCTTGTTAAAGCCTTAGGATTTTATGAGGAATTTATTGACCCAAAGAAGAAAATAACCATTAAATCTTTTGATTATGAAGAAAGATCCTCTAAAGGTATAATAGTACTCCCCATTCGAGTTGGTCCAATGCAAAAAGAGACCATTTTCCAAGTCCTAGATCTGAAATTGACCTACTACATCTTATTAGGAAGGCCATGGATCCACGAAATGCAGGCAGTACCTTCGACATATCATCAATGCCTAAAATTTTTGTACATGGGACAAGAAGTCATGGTGAGTGGGGATTTGAATCCTTTATAATATTGCAATAACATGAAACACATAAATGACTCCTTGGTCCCACATAATGCAGAAGGATCTATATCAATTAGGATAGAACAAGGACAAAGCTCAAAGGATCTCCCATCCTTAAAAGGAAAAGAAAAGGTAAAAGAGGAAGCCATTGTTGTTGTTGAAAATTACCAAATTCCCACAAACTTAGGTACATCGACTAAGGGAAAGGAGAAATTTAGAGAGGAAAATAATCATGAAGAGAAAGAAGATCAAGAAAAATCCATTCAAATCTACACCAAGGAGGCCCATTATCAAAAAATGGATAGCATGATGAAGAGTTTTGATAAGCAATGCAAAATCAAACAAAAGGGTGTGGGACAATACTCTGTATATATGATGGATATACCCTTATCTCCAAAGTCCCATGGAAAACCCTCTAGCCTACATACACCCCATAAATATAATGACCACTTTGTAAGAGCAAGTACTTCCTCATCTATGGATGAAGAAGATAATGAAATCTTAAAATGGCTATATAAAGATGAGGAGTCAAGTGCCCATGTGAAACGAATTCAAAATATCAACATTCCTACTCATCAATATGGAAAAGGTTTCCAAATAATGCAAAAAATGGGATATAAAGGACAAGGACCTTTGGGTACAAGAAATGAAGGGTTAATTGAACCCATTGAAATGTCTTAGAAAGATAGTAAAGAGAAAACTAGATTGCGGTATCTTAAACAAGGATACACTCAAAAGAGACACCCCATGATCCATGATCAAATTCTACAATTAGGATCAAAAAGTGATGAAGATTCAAACAATTGGGAATGGGATTCATTGTCAAGTGAATCATGCCAAGATAAAGAGGTGGATTTAATTCACACTTATACTCCCAACAAGGGAAAATAACATGCCTTGGGATCAAATCATAATCAAGCGTCAAGTTCTAATCATGAACAACTAGAAAATATGCCAAGTCAAGAAGCTGAAGAAACTCAATGGGTAGGAAAGCCTTATGTTCCATCGTGGATACCTACTATAGGAGGATCTAACACTAGTTTTAACCCAATATATTTTTACCCATTAGAAACCCGAGAGGATTCAAGTGAGGAAGATTTTGACCTAAGTTCTCTAGAACACCTTGAAGAGGTGCATGTTATAGATTTGAGTGATACAATGTTTGAACCTTCCAATGAGGTCATGTCCTTAAACCCTATCAAGCTAAACCAAAATATTGATCCCTTAAATCCCTTATCTATCTGATTCCATCGAACCTACTATCCTTCCCACATTTTTGAATGACAAATCAGTGTCCCAATACCTAAATGTGGTTGAGCCTTCTTCTACCATTGAATATCAAGAAGAAGTGACGAAGGGAAGTGTCCAATCTCTCAGTTCAGATAAAAATGAAAAAATAAAAAATAAAAATTTGAAAGAATCTAATGTTGAAAACCACATTGTGGCAGCATTAAATCAAAAAGAGAAAGAAATAAAGAATGTTTTCGAAGGTGAAAACCCAATAGAGGCACCTAAGGAAGAGAGGTTGGATACTTTTCCCGAACACTATGAGGAAAGGTCACCTATTTTTATAGAGCCAACGAAGAAAGTTAACATTGGGTCAGAATCGAAACCAAAGATTATACACCTAGCAGCATGTTTATCTAATAAAGAAAAAGAGGATTTCATAAAATTCTTCAAGGAAAGACAAATAAATTTTGCATGGTCATATGATGATATGTCAAGACTAGATCCTAATCTAATAATGCATCATTAAAACATCAAAGAAGGAGTTAGGCTAGTTAAACAGAAATTGAGGGAAATGTACCCACACATAGCACTTCTTGTCAAAGTGGAATTGGAAAAATTACTAAAAGTGGGATTCTAAGAGCCATTGACTATGCTGAATGTATATCAAACATTGTGCATGTTTCAAAAGTAGACAAGTCTATCAGAATTTGTATGGACTTTAGATATCTCAACCTCACATGTCCGAAGGATGATTTTCCATTACCGAGCATAGATGCCATAGTGGACTTAACAGCGGGTCACTCAATGTTCTCCCTCATGGATGGATTTAGTGGCTATAATCAGATTAAAATAGCACTTGAGGATCAAGATAAAATGACATTCACATGTGCATGGGGGACATTTTGCTGGAATGTTATGCCCTTTGGTCTCAAAAATGTAGGAGCAACATATATGTATATGATGAAAATCCACTTGTTAAGAACAAGTTCAAAATGTTAATGATAAAGAGCATATTCAAATCTATTTTAACATGTTCATAAACTTGTAAAAAATATTAATTTTCACCATAACCTCGGATGAGCATGAAGCAAGTGCACCCAAGACTTTCTTGATTTAAGCTCTTAGAGAGGTTGTGGGTGTGCTCTCCCAACACAAGTATAGATCCCACTATGAATGCAAAGTATAATGAAGATTGAAATGCTCAAGAAGAAGCTATAGAAGCAACTCTCAAGCACTCAATGCAAGAGGCCAAAAGAAGCTCAAGGAGGAGCTATGAAAGCAATCCTCAAGCTCTATGGCATGCAAGTATGTAAATAAAAGATGAAGCTAAATCACTAAGTTCTAAAACTTGAAAGAAATCTAGCAACTACCAAATTGTTAGTAAAAACTCTAAGAAAGCAATTCTAAGCTTAAACTAGCATGATAACTCTAATGCAAAAAATAAATCAATTTTGCTTGAGACAAGGGTCCTATTTATAGGATTTTGGAGGGTTGGGGTGAGGTGGCATCTATGTGGAATCCACATAGGTGCCACCAAGGAGACACATAAGCCATGCAAAGTCCAAGACTTGCTCACACATGTGTGAGAAACTTGGGATGTGAAAGGTCAATGTGTACTTCAAGTACATGTGTAAGTGTGTGTAAGAGATGTGTAAGTGAAAAAGTCCATTTTCACCATTTTAGAATGTGTAAGAAGTGTCATAAAATGTAAGAAGCCTTGTTTGTGCAAATTTTAGCAATTTTTTAAAAGGGTTATTTTTGAAAATTTGCTCACACATGTGTGAGCAAATAATTAGGACTAATGGATGTAGGAATCTAAAAAGTAGCCTAATTAACCTTAGTTAATTAGTGAGTAGGCTTATTAGACAGAAAGTGATGTGTGTAGGATAGCATCTAGGTTGGATTTAGGATTAAATTAAATAAAATTTATTTTAATCATGGTTTAGTAGAAATAAAGAATGTGAGAGAATTAAATAAATTAAAAATTTATTTAAAAGGGGACTATGGAGGAACATGTATTAAATTTAATTTAATACATTATGAAAGGTAGTATTTAAATTTAATTCAAATACTATTAATTAGTGAATTTATTTAATTAAATAAATAGATGAATTTAACAAATATAATTAATTAAAAAATTAACTATAATGTTATCTGAGATCATTAATTAAATTAATGTTAAAAGGATGAATATAGGTGTATACATTATCAACGAGCCATGACTACTATATTTCATGATATGATGCATAAATTCCTAGAGGACTATGTAGATGACATACTTGCAAAATATCATTCAAGGGAAGAAAATCTACCTATCTTAGAAAATATATTCACAAGGTTGGAGCAATTCAAAGTAAGACTCAATCATAAGAAATGTGCATTTGGTGTGCAATTAGGAAAATTGCTAGGATACATAGTTTCAGCTAAAGGAATAGAGGTAGACCCCACAAAAGTAAAATAAATAATGGAAATGGGGGCACCTCAAAATATAAGCCAAATGAGGTCACTTCAAGGCAGGATTCAATCAATTAGAAGGTTCATATCACAGCTGGCGGAGAAATGCCATTCTTTTACTCAACTCCTTCACTGCAAGGACAATATTTAGATGGGACAAAAAGTGTGAAGAAGCATTCACATTACTTAAAAAGTACCTGATGAATCCACCTACTTTGATGCCACCAATCAGAGGAAAGCCCTTGATTTTGTACATCTCAATGACAAAGGATGAAAGTGGAAAAGAAAAAGCCATCTATTACATAAGCAGAACATTGGTAAAATATGAGTTGAACTATACCTTTATAGAAAGAGCATGTTTGGCAGTAGTTTTTGCTTCCCAAAAACTATGAGATTATATGCTATCTCATAAAATCAGATTCATAGAAAAAAATGATCCATTGAAATATCTCCTAAGCAAAACAGCCCTCACGGGAAGATTGGCCAAATGGGTTATGGTTCTAAGAGAGTTTGATATTGAATATGTGGATAGAAAGGAAATCAAAGGCTAAGTGATAGCATACCAACTAGTAGAGTCACCATTACAAGATGAACATCCTATTCAAGTAGAATTTCCAGATTCAGAGATAATCAATGTTGAAGCAAAGACATGGAAGTTATACTTTGATGGCTCTTATACCCAACATGGATCAAGTGCAGGAATATTACTAATTAGTCCTCAAGGATTATCGATCTCTAAATCATACAAGCTACTATTTCCATGTACCAACTATATAGCTGAGTATGAGGCACTAGTCATCAGCATCAAATTAGCATTGGAGTGGAAGGTGACAAAATTACAAATATTTGGAGATTCTCAATTGGTCATTAATCAGATAAATGATGAGTATCAAACCAAGGATGATAAGTTGATACCCTACAAAAATATGATAGAAGATCTCAAGAAGTACTTCACATTGATAACCTTTGAACAAGTGCCAAGAGACAAGAGCAAAGCAATAGATGCTATAGCCACATTAGCTTCACTTCTCCAAATGTCAGATTAAAGTGCCAGATATGAATTCTTGGTAGAAGAAGTTGAACAACTTGCATTTGACCCTTCCCATCCCTACACCATTTGCCTATTAGTGGGAGATGAATCACCTTGGTATGGATCCATTTATACGTACCTAAAAGACCAAACTTTACCCATGGACCAAACTGGAAACCAAAAGAAAAGTTTCATAAGACAAGCCTCTTGTTACACCCTGGTATCTAACACATTGTATCATAAAAGTCTAGACGGAATGCTTTTAAGGTGTTTAGAGAAGGAGGAATCAACTTTAGCCTTACAAGAAATCCACGAAGGAATTTGTCGGTCACATTTGAATGGGTTAACTTTAGCAAAGAAACTTCTTAGGATAGTATATTATTGGCCTTCTATGGAAAAATATGCATGTCACTTTGCGAAGACTTGTCAGAAATTTCAATACCATGGGAACTTGATTCATGTGCCAACTCAAGAAATGCATCCTATGACTACACCTTGGCCCTTTTATCAATGGGGGTTGGATTTAATACGAATGATTTATCCACCGTCATCAAATGGTCATAAGTTCATTATTACAACAACGGAATACTTTACCAAATGGGTAGAAGATGTGCCATTATCCACTGCCACAGGAAAACAAATTTCCATGTTCATATTAAACCACATAATTTGTAGGTATGTTGTTCCTCGAGCCATCATAATTGATAATGCAAAACATTTCAAGAACAAATACTTGAAAGAATTAAGTGCAAAATTCCATATGGTACATCACTCGTCTTCAATATATTACCCACAAGGTAATGGACAAGCAAAAGCTACAAACAAAAACATCTTGAAAATATTGAAGAGGACGGTGGATAATTCAGGTAGAGATTGGCATATTCAAATAAACCCTTCTCTATGAGCTTATAAGACAAGCATCAGAATGCCAATAGGAGCTACACCATTCTCCTTAGTTTATGGAGCTGAAGCAGTTTTACCTTTGGAGGTAGAAATCTCATCTTTAAGAGTCTCACTACATGGATTGTTGAGTGAAGAGGACTATAGGGTTGCTAGATTGAAAGAGTTGGAGCTACTAGATGAAAGACAACAACAATCCTTTGATCATTTAAAAGTGTATTAGAATCAAATGTCAAGGAATTATAACAAGCACATCAAACCAAGGACATTCTAGATAGGTGATCTAGTCTTGCGAGAAAACCCTAAAAATCAAGCAGAAAGAGAGAGAAGAAAGGGAAATGGGAAGAAAACTGGTTAGGACCTTTTGTGATCACCTCTTCTTTTGGAACGGGCACCTACAAATTAGTTGATTGTGAGGGAGAAGAATTGCAAGAACCCATCAATAGTATACACCTAGAGATATGTTACACATAAAGAAGATTAAAGGGTGTAAAGAAGAAGAGTATCAGAAAATCAGATGAGAGAGCATCATATTTATTGTACATAGTTAAAAGATATCCTAAAAAATCCAAAAATATTGAAAAAATAGAAAAAAAGGAAAAAATTAGAAATGCAGAAAAGATAAAAAATAGTGGAAAATTGAGCATGAAGAAATCCAAAAACATTAAAAAATGATCCTCAAAAAGATATTGTCTTGGTGAAAACCTAGCAAATAGGCGCCTTGATGATATAAAAATAAAAAATTTGAAAAAGAGAAAAATACAAAAAAAAAATGAAAAAGAAAAAAGTGCCTTGGTGAAAACCTAGCAAATAGGCACCTTGGCAGCAAAAAAAGGAAAAAGATTGAAAAAAAAGAAGAAAAAAGAGCAAGTCAATTCAATCGGTGAAAACCTGGTAAACATGCACCATTGAAAGTCCAAGTCAGGTCTCATGCCTAGTCGTTGTCCTTGTAAATATTGCATTTCTCATCCTTGTATATATTTGCAAGTACCTAAAGCTTTCATCATGAATCTAAAAAATGTTCCAAGTCCAACAATGCAATGACCTCAAACTAGGGGAAAATATATCCTGTAAGGTTCGAAGAATTCATCAAAACAAATCTCAATTGACACAAAATCAATTCATCAAAACACAAGTGAAACACTTAAAGAATTGAATCCTAATCCAAACATCAAATCAACAAAGAAAATTTTGATCCAAGAGCTCACAAAGACATTACCTTTATCAGGATTAAAAATGTGAAATGGCTGGAACTATACTTGAAATATGGATTTGAAAAACAATGAAAAATGTTTCAAAGTGATTACTTGATTGATGAAATCATGTCTTTCTAGCGAATCGAAGAAGTCTTAGACTAGATAAGCAATGATGAAAGCATGATATTTTATTGGTTTCTGCATGAGTGTCTTAAGATCAAGGTTTTAAAGTATATATCATCTGTCTAATGACATGATCATCAAAGAATCATCGAGGACATGTACATATGGCGAAACTGAGATCTTTGTTTGTTTACGCAACAATATACCTTGGATAGTTTGATGTTCGATATCATAATACCAAAATCCACTTCCAACATTGAATCTGACGAAAGCGGTATTCATACTCTCATTATTGAATCCAATAAGTGATAGTTGTACCAGGATTGGGAATGCAACTTGAAAAGGAAAAAGGTATTCATATCACCATGGTTGAACCAGTGATGATTGTGCCAATTTTAGGTCTCAAAACTGCTCAACGATGAAAATAGGCTCCTAATTTGTGAATAGTGATAGCTAGTTGCATCCATATTAGATTAAATTCATGTAAGTTTTCTTAGCTCAAAAACTGATTTGAAAAGAGAAAAGAGGGGGTGGAGTAAACTAAAGTCAAAAGATCATTAAAAACCTTATGTGATAGAATGTGTTGGACATCAAAAAATCAAAATCAAAGGTGCATTGCATTAGATTAATTGCATTTTAAATTATATTGCATTTAGGTTCATTCATCATCTTATCATCTGCATTCATTTTAGATCATTTTTAAAAGTTGCATTAAGTTCATTTTAAAATTGCATTGCATTAGTTTGCATTTATTTTAAGTTCCCATCATTTAATTGCATTCCTTGCATCAATCATTATATTTACACATCATGAGGTTATTAATTTCATTGCATTAAGTTCATTTTAAACATTACATCCAATTCAACTCATAAGTACATTGCATTGTTCATTAAGGTGCATTCATTAGGGTTCATCGCATTTAAAATTTTGAATTACATTCAAGAGTATAAGTATATTAAGTGCATCATTGTATTGCATTAGATCATCTAAATTGCATTAAGTCCATCATTCATTAATCATTCATCACATCATTAGTACAACTCATCATTTGCATCCATTAGAATCAATACATTTCATTACATCTATATATTAGTAAAACCATACATTAATCATTAAATCACATCAAACCATAAATTGCATTAAATATCCATTCATCCATTTCATTACATTGCATTATCCATCTAGTTCATTGCATTACATTACATAAAGAAATTATATAATGCATCCATCCACATAATCATTAAATATTATCATTATAGATCACAAAGCATTAAATCATATAATAAATGCATCCATCTAACCTATGTCATAAATGAGACACTCATTTGCATAATTAGGCGTAACATGTGCATTCATATCATAAACTGCATCTGAAAAGCATAAAAACATAGCATATAGAGATAAATCATATAGATCTGCATCTCATATAAAGCACTTGAAAAGGAAGTCTAACACATGATGACATCATATAAAGTAAATCTATCAACACATAATCAAAGTCCATGGTATCATCAATGTCCATCATCAGTATATGAAATCAGAGTCCCAAACATGAATAAGTATCAAATCATAAAGAACATCATTAGATAAAGAATAATGAGTACAATATCTTGATATCATAAAATCATAATATACATCAAAAGAATGGCTCAATACATATCAACTGCTAGAACCACCTGCACCATTTGTACCAAGACCTGTGTGAGGACCTCAAGTCGAGCTCTCCTATAGCCCATCCTGACTCATGGAAGCCATGAATGTCTACATCATACTGCCCAACTGAGTGACTTGTTGCCTAATCTCTAACACCTCAAACTGTAAAGATCGAACATTAGAGGCCAGCGCTGGTGTAGGTGAAGGAGGAGCATCTGTCGGAGGATCCGATAGAGGAGGACCCTGTGGAGGAGGAGCCTAAGAAGAAGATGGAAGAGAATAAGAAAATGGAAGTTGTACAAAAGGAGGAGGACCCTGTGGAGGAGGAGGTGTCAGGGGTGCATGTGCTACCCGATCCACTAATATCTGCGCAACCTGTGCATCAATATCTGCAACAATCTATAGGGAAACCTTCCTATATACCCGAACCCTATGTTGGCCCCATCTAGCCAATCTATCTTGTCCTACTTGATGAAGAGCCCTGAAGGGGCCACCTCGAACTCTAACCCATCCACCTCTCATGTGGACTCCACCTCTAGCTAGAGTGGGGGCAACAATCATAGGAATAACAACCTTGCCACCTCATCTGGCTCTGCTCGCTCATTGTCCCCAACAACCTTGTCTCCCATCATCATCGCCATTGTCATCAAACTGCTCATCAATCCCTGGTACTGGTTTGGCCAGATCAATGAATCTAGGGAAGGGGTTCTGTAAGAACCACTGGGCATAGTCATCTGTCATATCGGCATCAACGATATGCTCCCTCATATCCCAGGCTAGGTGAGGAAGCTGCAACAGCTCATCTCGCGCAGTGCGGTAATCTATCTAAGGACCACATAAGGATCTCTCTACCTGTACTCATGCATATAATGCCAACCCCTGTGGCATACCCTGCGGTCGACAGAACTGTCATAGAACCCAAAAGAAGCAAAATCTCTCAATGATCAAGGGCATCTTCCCTATCATCCATCATGGTATGCACATGTATGGAAGCTCAGAAGCATCCTCAGCCCAAGGCTCGTATCCTAGATACGACCGCCACACCACCTAATCTATATCGTCAACAATATGACACTAGTAATCTAACTTGTCCAGGTGGTCCTGGACAACCATCCCCTCATATATAAATGTGAACAGTCATCTTGGATCACATCGTTGCACTATAATGGGCTGAGTCATGGGAATGTGCTCCCATGTCCACAGTTGTAATAAGACTACTCCAGCTGAAAGAGTAGCCCCACGTCGATATACTATATCATGCAGCTCATGATATAGCTGCGCTAGAACACATGATCCCCAGTTAAATCTATGTGGGTGGACGATCATATCCTCCAGTATCTTGCCCCAACCAACTGCAAAACCATATCCTCACCAATCCAGAACCAAAAACCCACCAACTACAACTCCTAGTACTGTTGGAAGTACTGGGAAAGAAGGGAACTACACCCATAAAATATTGTCATCTCCAATAGTGGGATCACCGAAGATGCATCTGCATACAGTGCCATCATAGACCTAATCATAATAAACAATCTCCCCATGGGTGGGGATCCTCAGTAATCGATACACATCCTCAGGGGTGATGGTCATCTCCCCCATCGGCAAGTAGAATGTATTATGGTCAGAGTGCCAATGCTCTGCCATAGTTGTAAGTAGACCCTGATTCATGCGGAATCAAGGGGGAGAAAGAAAAAATGATAGCCCACACCAACCAATCAGATGACACTCCTACCTACTAAGGTCATCAATCATGTCAAACGGTAACGGGAACAAACCTCGAATGACCAACTTTCAAAGGTGAGCCTGTGGAAGCAAGTTTAAACACATCAGAAATCGAAATCATCACATATTGGATCATCACAAGTCAATCAACCAATCAAAATCAAATCAAACCACAATCAATTTTCTTGATTCTTTTTAGAGAGGACGGAAAATTTATCATCATAATCAACCATCTAATCAAGATTGACAATCAAAATTCAATATCAAATGACTAGAACTGACATCGAACAACTTGTTGTAAACAAGACTCAACACCTAAGCCAATCGACCAATTGACGACATCAGACGAACAAGAAAACTGATTGAAAGGTTCAAAAAAAATTCCAAACAGGGTGTACGCACTATTTCATGGCTCAAATGCGTTGAAAATCAAATGTGCAGCTAAATTTTTTGAAAGCGCAACAAAAACTATTGAATGCACAGAAACAACTTAAAAGCATTGCAGGAACTAGTATGCGTTACGTGATTCACCTATACGCGCTGCTAAACTAATCATATGCGCAATCAAAATTGAAAGTGCAACAGAAACTCTTAAAGGCAAAATCATGACCTAGGTTTAACGTTTAAAAGCATAACAAGAATGTTTGAACGCGCTGCGAAAAATTACAAATGCGCTCAAACATACTTATACGCACAACGCAAATGCTTGGATGCGCAACTAAAATTGAAAAAGGAAAAAAAATAAGTTTTTACAAGAAAAATCCAAAATTTTCAAATTTAAATGTTGGAATCGGACAAAGTAAGTTTCCAGGGGTACATACTGGAGGTCCATAGCCAGGCGGGCATTGATATAGTTGACCTCGCTCGAATCTATGCTCTCAAATTGAGATCACCATCGCGAAAGGCTCAGAGGGTCAAAGTGAAAAAGTAAAAGTGAAGGGTGAAAATGAATAGTGAAAATGACCTTTTACCCCTATATATAGCCCTTTTTGGCCAAAAAGGGGCACTTTTGACCAAAAAATAACCCGGGACCCAAATGTAACACTCATTCAGCCAAAACAGGAGCATTTGTCATCAAAGCATTGCAAATTCATTATCGGAAATGAAAACAAAATTAACACTTAATTAAAAATATTTCAATGCAAATGATCATAAATGAAACATATTTCACCAAAATCGAATTTCATTTCATTTTCGAGGGGGCATACACTCAGATCATATCAAGGACATCATCGGCTTAATCAAATCAGGGACATAATCTTTTAACGAAAAAATTTTCACTAACAATCAAGTGGGGCATCAAAACATCAAATCAGGTTAAATCAGGCATCATATCAACGATCCATCATCAAATTGATCATCAAGGACTTCAATCGATCAAAACTTCATCAATCATATCATCAGAATCTGCATCTTCTATTAGCATCGCAATCAAACATCAGTTATCAAGACTCTGTATCAAAACCATTAGGACATTCTTTGAACCAATGTGTTTCGCACATCGATTCAAAGAGGGGCATTTGTAATCACCTAAAAATGGTCAGGACTAAATCAAGTGAGTAACTAAGGCAAAATCAAAGCAATAAATTGCAATCAAGCCAAAATCCAATTTTAATTGAAAATCAAAAGCCAATAAATCAATTTAAATCAATTAAATCAAGATAAATCAATTAATTATGCAATCAATCTAATTAATTGTATAGTTCAATTTAAATCAAATTAACCCATTCAAGGGGTACACATGGCTAACCAAATCAATTTAATTCAATTATTAAATCCGTATTTTCTCTCACCCACAACATGGGAGGAAAATACCTCAACCAATGGGAATTAAGGATTGAACTCACATGGATCAAGCTCAAATCGAATCTCAATCACACATAAGGTGAGAGTATCTTGACCACTCATCTTGTCTCTTTGTCCCAAGCTTTGAGGACAATCCATTTAAATTGTCCCCAAAGGTGGAACCATGGACTTAACCTTAATACAACCATAATCAACTCAACTCCACCCCCTACACTTGCCAAAATCTATAAAAGCGAGGTATAAATCAATAGAAGATCATCCACAAATCTGAAAATTGCATCAAACCTCTTGAGTTTTTGAGCTAGAAAGGTATTTTAGGCTATTTTGAGCATAGTTTTAATTTGGAAATCACTTAATTAGCTTAATCATCTTATCATTTTCTCGTTTTAGGATTGTCACTAATGGAGGCTTGTTGAGAGCTTATCATTAGCATACTTAAATAGAGATCCATAAGGTGTTTATTGGTTTTACTTGCATTTAATAGCTCACTAATTGTGGTATTTAGTCTATTTTATTCATTTATTGTCAAGCTAACTCTATGAAGATACTTTCAATAGTACACAACTACAATGACATGATTAAACACAACTTTCTAGTAAATATGTGTGGTGTTTATAATTCAACAAAAGAAATCTCTACCCCCTTATGCACGAGTGTTTGGAATGTAGGCCACACACACACACACACACACACACATATATACACACACACACATACACATACACATACATGTATACACATACACATACACATGTATATATACACTATTGTTAGGAATTAGAGCTTAACATAGGAAAAATAGATCAATAATGTAAGTGTTTACATAATAATCAATTTAGTTAGTAGATATTAGTTTCTAGTTAGTTGTTGGTTGTTGGGTAGTTAGAAGGTTTTATAAAGTCATTGCTATGTAACAATGTGGCATTTTTTATTAATGTAAAATTCACATGTTTGAGCCTTCGAGTCTCCTTTGCCTCAAATTCTTTCAAGTGTTAGCTACCTTTATTTGTGGGTGGAAGGAAAGGAAGTTAGTTAGTTTGGTATCTATCATAGACCGAAGAAAATATTAGTATATATTCAATAACACTTCCCTCTAACAATACTTGCTAAAGACAATCTAAAATTAACTTGTATGTCCTCAAAATTAAACTTGGACATGTGTTATATTGATATGCCTTATTGAAGGTTGTTAGAATGACCTTATTTGAGTAATGATCAATATAATAAATCATAAATTTGTAAGTGTATCATAAGTAGTCACTTTAGCAAGTTATAGCTCTACAAAAAGGCAAATTGATACTATTGGTTCTATGTAGTGGCAATTTCAAGACTACCACGATGGTTTTGCAACCATTGTGGAAAAATTGAAATTGACACTACAAAATGTACTTATTCAATTTGTAATTTTACAAGAACTTTGAACAAAACAACATATGCCCCTTAGCTTGTCAATCTCTTGGATTGGCTACATACCAATGTCCAAGAACTCCAACACCTATAAATAGATTTGTAGGAAACAAATTGAGTGCATGGAAAGAAGATTAGTAATGTAGCATAGAGAAGTAAAATTCTAGTTGTGCATTTTTAAACATAAGCTTCACAATGAGTTTATATCAATGGAGCAAGGAGCAAATCATAATCCATATTCTTGTGATTCATCGTGTTATCTTATTACTTTTTAAAAAAATATATATAACAATGTAATTGCTATCAACTAGTCTTCATTATTAAGAGGATTTCTAGGATTAAATTTAAATTTATTTTTTTTCATGGAATTCTACCCTTTCTCACTATTGTTTAATATCAAATAAGTATTGCAATCCATTGTTTGTGATTCTATAAACTTAATGTTGGTGATATTACAAATCAAAGAACCTATCTACTAACCACAATTACAATAATAATCAATTTTATTGTAAAGAAATCTGACAAGAAGGCATACTGATATTAACTATCAAAGATTGTAGGTAGAAATTTGGTTTCTTGATTGGTAATTTTACCATGGCACACATGTTGGATGACTAAGTGTAACAATGATATTACTATTATACTTCCATAAAATAACTACCATGGCCATCTCCACCACAAAGTGCAATGCAATGTTATTATAATATGCCTCCTAAATCATATTTTCATGTTCACAAATACAAGTATGCCTAAGATGATACACAACAAGAACATGCCTTATACATGAAAAATGACTTATTTCAACCCATGTATGGTACTTGTCAGCAAAGTTATACTCTTGACCATATTGTTGTGGCCAACTCAAAGCCTCCTTCCTATAAGAAATAACTACCATTTTAGCATTAGCAATTGAGATGGAGTTGGACTATTCAACATCCACTTGCCTTCTCAAACACTTGATAGTTAAACTGAACCATCCACCAAATCAGAAGATCTTAATTTGTACCCAAATATACTTCTTCAATTCTTCTTTCCCACATGTTCCATGGGTGTTTAAGCTAGATACAATTACTTCCCTTTTAGATACCACTTATATTCAAAAACAAACTAGCCGTTTTACTAAAAGATCTTATTATCTACCTAAATGTAAAGCAAATTTATAAAGGTCATACATCATAAAGGCAAGCTTATTCTTTTAAAGTGATGCAGCTTTTTCTAGATTTGATTGTGTGCAATATTTTTTGCATCAACATTTTGAATCACTCCATAATCCATCATTAGGATAAGAAGAGCTAGAGCTAATTTTTGTTTCCTCTAGCTCTTCTCATCTTGATGATGGATCACAGAGTGTGATTCGAAACGTTGATGCAAAACATATTGCACACAATCAAATCCAGAAAAAGCTACATCGCTCTAAATGATGGACTGTGAAAATCTCTTCATGTTAAGCTTATTCTTATTTTCATTTGAAGTCATCGTTTGAAATCTACCAACTTATTGAGCGCCCACTAACAATGGGTAATCAAAAATCAATGTCTAAGCTTTGTTTGTGAAGAGACATGCTTTTTCAGCTATTCACAAATTATAATATCAAATTGTCCTTTTCTACTCAATTTTTCAATATAAATGATCCATACATTAATCGAAAGCAATATGAGACAGCAAGAAACATATTATGAAGATATTTGAAATATTAAAAATAGATAAGTAGATAAATTTAAATTTGTTTTATGCTTAGTTTGAAGACAAATTAGTTTCATGCTCTCTTTAATTCTATATCAACATCTGTTGATTACGTGTCAATGGAATAAGAAGAAGGAAAACATTGGAAAAATCCAACCAAGGAGACAATATGTTTAGAAAAAGAATAAAAAGAGTAAAGTTTGGAGGAGTTAAAAGTAGTGTAAATACACATGTAGAAGATGAGGCAAAATAGTAGTCTGATATATATATATATATATGGTGAAACCAGTAAAACTAAAACTAGCATTTGCACCTTGGTGCGCAATAGGTACGCCGAAGATATATGAAGGGTAGTATAAAGTGTATTTTTGTAAGTTTTGTAGAGTTTGTGATTTTGTCCAGTTGTCATTATTTATGCAATATATTTAGATTGTATTTAGTATATTAATTTTATATTTGAGTTGATTAAATTTTTTGTATAAAATGTATTATTACTTAATATAATTGATATAAATAGAATTATATTATATTGGTCAACTTGGCAAAACATGCAGTTTTAATGCTTTAATATTTGTATTTAGCCAAACATTACACAATATAAACTAAATTTAAAACCACAATATTAAATTTAACAATATTCTCTCTCTTACATACAATATAAACTAAATTTAAAACCATAATATTAAATGTAATAATACTCTCTCTCTCTCTCCCTCAATTAAATTTGAAAGATTATCTAAACATAAATAAAATGATAAAAAATAAGATTATAAACAAAATTTAAAATTAAAGTTAAAATAAATAAATTGATATAATATGCAATTTAACCTTAATATCACATATTAAAAACATTGAAGTACCTTAATCATGTGAGTGGATACCCTATAAACATTGAAGGACGGAAATGCATCAACGAACCAAATCATTTCAATCATCTTGCACTGGAATAGCATAGTTTCAACTGTTCAATACAAAAAAATCAGGTCATCTTGTTCATATAGGGAACACCTTCGGTGCATTTGTGTTAAATATATTTAGATTGTATTTAATATATGAATAATTTAGTATTTCTTTTAATTAGTTTTGATGTATAAAATGTATTCTTAGTTATAAAAGATCAATTAGGACAATATTTGGTCCATTTTTAAGCACCAATGTAAGATATAAAACAAAAAGCTTAAAAAGAAATTAAATTTATATTAATTTTTTTAACTTCAAATAAACTAAAATTTAAGCTATCTTAATTTATTTATACATTTAATTTTACCAATTTTCAAACCATTGTTTTTCAAGTCCAGTGTATTTTACATTAGTGTAATTTATTCACCCAAAATGATAACCTTCTATTTTCTTAATCTGCCTGTAAAGTTAGGGTGCCACATGTCCTTCATGTTAGAAAATAGTTTACTTTCACAACAAATGCGTAAATCATTCACAGCAGTAGATCGGACATGGAAAAGAAGATGGATTTAGCTTAGGGCTGTGCTCTGTGGTCCCTTAGGCCGTTTGGTCTCGTGGACGTTAGTAAAACTCTTCATTCATTCATTCATTCATTCATAAGCTATTAAGCGAAGATAAAAGGAGCAGACTTAGAATTCAACAGAAAACGAAACAGCAAAATCAAACAGCACGCAGCCCAAGTTAGTTTCCTCTAACAAAATTTAATTACGCATAAAAGCTGAACTGATGGACACGATTGAAACAATCGCCTTGCACACGATTAGAAGAGTTTGCACCGTTGATGGTCGAAGCCCAGGTCGATGCATTTCATATATGAAATGCCTTCAGCGTAATGAGGTACTATTAGTTGTACTCTCTTAATAAAAATGGTTTCAACAAAATTCATCTACCTGAACAAACATTCTGTCAAAGAGCATCATTGTCATTTGACTTCCCTTACACATGGGAGAGATGAGCATGCTAACTTTCCAATCCCTACCACCTAGGCAAAATTTGCAAATGTTACTTATTATTAATTTATTATAATTTAGCTGACTGCTAATTATATTTTGTGTAGGTGCACATCTCTTAGCCTAATTTGCAGATTGGTCATCTAGGAGACATGCAGATCTACTAGAAAGGAATCAGCTTGAGCAGCTCAAACCAGGATAGCCTTATGATGAATTCCAGATTATTTCGATATTAAGTTCATATGTTTAAGTTATTTATTACATGACATGATTATATTTGCTTTGTATAACCTGTTCTGCCCGCAGGTTGAGCTTCACTGCTTACCAATCGTCTTGTAGGAATAAAAATATATATTTACAAGTTGCAGATTTCCACTACACATGAAATGGCTTACAGCTTAAAATGCATGCTCGTGGAATTAATCAGCTTTAGCATTTTGAATGTTTCCCCTTCACCAAGAAAAAATCTATTAAGCTATGTTCATAAAAATTGGAAGATGAGCGTGTAAGCTGGCCAATTGATGCCCAGAAGGCAAATAATTCGTTGTTCACAGTTGGTATTTTGAAGAAGCTGTACAACAATGCTGACCACTTGAAACATAATTCTTTGGAGATTAACTAAATGTTTAAATAGTAAAGGCTCTTGATAAACAAGAGTACAGAAACCTTTACAGTTTTAATCAAATGAATTTTCATTTTTATATATAGGCATCCGATAAAGGCCGATGAATTCCTTGTGCCAGAATTCGCTGTCAAACATGCAAACCTCAAGTTGCCTTCACATAATAGGGTTTTGCTTGGGGTTTCAAATGGGATCAATGCTAAAACGGTAAAACCAGTTGTGTGAAAATAAAAATTTAAATCCCTCACTGTGGAACAAAACAAATTGAGTTTCATGAGAATGCAGCTAAACATAAAACTGTATCCAATTAACAAGTTTCTAAATCAGAATGCACTTGACAGTTTCCTCCCTTGAAGGCATTTGGCTGCTCGGAGTAGCACAAAAAGTATCCCAGGTCGTGTGTCCATAGTTGCTACCTTGAGAATTCTCCAAGCTTAGTTGAGAATTCTCCAAGCTTAGTGGGGTAGTTCACTACCCTCAATCTTTTTCCAAATCTGAAACATTGAAGATTCTGTTGGTAAACACCAGTGAGAAATAAGTATATACTTCAAAAGCCAAGGATGGACACAATGCCTAACATCTTCAATAGATTCCTATATAAAATCATCTTAGAGAACAGATATAGCAGAGTTGTTAAAAACAAAATCCACATACAATTCAAAAGTAGCCAACTCCTTTTAAGCTTTGTGAATTTGTACTGCTTTCAGTTCCATCGTTCAAAAATATCAGGCGCCCTGCACATATCCACGAGCAATTAACAATCACAAGTGCAAGTTGCATGTGTTTCTAAAATGCAGATTGAAATAAATGAACTCATAACACTGCAATATTTGAACACCAACAATGTCCTCAAAGAATACATGACGCTTGTGGACCAAACATTCCTCCACGAACTCTGGTCCCAATGACAAGAATGCTCACTATTTGTAAACAAAGACCTGACCGTTATAGCAATTTTTGAAGTTGGTAATATCCATAAATAATGACCAATATCAATCTACTTAAGCATGCAACTTTTAAGTGGTTCATGAATTCATGGAAGCAATATATTACTCAGCTCCATGAATTTGCAGGATTATAAAATACATTGACAAGGATAACCAATAATTTTACTCCAGACGAATGTAAATATCTTAAGATAGAAAAGGTTTAGAAAAGAGAACTACCCAAGAAATATAACACAAAAGACAGGTGATATGAGTGCCACACTAAACCATGCAGGTTGAATAAATGGGTGCAACTGCAGGATAATAATTGGTCTGTCAATAAGGCATTTAGGCAACATATATCACCGTAAACTGCATAGATATACAGTTTCATATAATATATAAAATTTGATATTGTACTAAATACTCAGATTTATACTCTGTCCAGCTTAATGCTACAACTTAATATTTATACCAGCAATGAATAGGAAGGTAGTAATTTATTGAAGATATATATCGTTCAACACAAGCATAGAATACAAATAAATATGAACTCCATAGTAGCAAGAAGGATCTTCGGTAAATTTCTGTTTAACCCTAGCATGTGGAGAATACTATAAGTAATCATTAAACAGGGGAAAATATATGCAACATGCAATAAAAAGAGGAGAAGAGAGCAGTGTACCTTGTTGTCGTATGGCGATTTCTCTAATGCGCTTGACAACACCTGTAAGAGGATCGGTGAAAATTTTTGTCTCCAAATTTCCTTCCAAGTAAACATGTGCCCTGTAAAGATCATTAATTATATACTAGAAACAATATAACCGAGTCATTACTAGAAACAATATAACTGAGGTAATGTGATGAGCATCATCAATTGCCAAGAAACATGTGACAATCAAATCAAAGAAATTGTTGAAATGGACCAACAAAAATATTTCAAAAAGGTTAATCTGAAAAGCAAAAAAGGTAACTAATTACATAATATCATAGCTTAGTTTACAAGCTTAAGGATAGAAGAATCAATGTTTTGAGCTTATCACCATGTTAAACACATATAGAACATTTTCTACACTGCTAACAGAGAAAACATAATCACAGTTACAGTGGCATGCAGATAACTGGTAATAATTCAATTAATTATTGAGAAGTGCAATCAAACTTGAATTTTATTTAATCAACAGAAAAAATCATAAACCAAGAATGCATTACATCCAACTTGTCAAGCAAATATCATATTTTTGCTACTGTTCCACAGGTATGCATCCACTGGATCTAGATGAGTAGCATCCCAGGGATTTGGGGACTTGGAAGGGATATCCTCTATATGTCTTCTTTCAGCTTTTTTAAAGTTTTGGGATGTTCTCAAATTGTCTCCTGAAAAAGGAAATGTCACCATTTAATTTGGTCTATTTGGGGACTCTGTGTGTCCACTGACCGACCCTAAAGATTTAACCACATCCCAAACATCAACTACATAAAAAAACAGAAAAATAAAATACAAAACATTCTAAAATAAATAAACCCCCAAGGACTGCAGGGGAGCGCCAAGTATACATCTTTCTGCTTTTTCAAAGTTTTAGGATGTTCTCGAAGTGTCTCCAGAAAAAAGAAATGTCGCCATCTATTTTAGTCTATTTGGGAAAAATTTAAACCAATGCTAATTGCTATTTCGCTCTCACAAAAAAAGTAGGGAAAGTGGAAAAGAGAAGAGGATGAGGAAAAGAGCAGAAAACAAACAGTTTCTGAGATATCAATTGGATAATGACTCCAATTTCTGAGTTTGTTGCTTTATATACCTGTGTACCATGCACGATGCAACATTTCCTTTTTGGCATCTCACAATATAAATACTGTTTCATATTATGTGTGATTATTGGTTCATCAAATCTGAAATGGGATCAGTGAATTGTTATTGTACTTCTTTGGAATTTCAGCTTCTTTTGGTTTGTTTGTTAGGATTTTTAATTTATTTGTATTTTAATAAACTCAAATATCAATTTTATATAATATTGTATTATTTTAATAGCCATCCTGTTGCCATCCCTGCTGTCCGCGTTCCTGAAACTTAAAGAACCACTGGTGTTCGCTAAATAACTTAAGTCTTGAATCACAATGTTAATGTTAAATGCCAATTCAATGCATGTAAAATGAGTAAACAAGTATTCATGAAACAGAATACACAGATCAGATTTCAATGATCATTTCATAGAAAAGTGCATCTGTTTTAAGTCATAAATCAGGTTCCAGTGCTCACTACACAAAGCAGGCATCTCATGATACATGATGCAACATTTCATTTTTTGGCATCTTACAATTAAATCATGTTTGGTATCATTTCTGTGACTATTGCTCTATCAGATGCGGAATGGAATCTGAGAATTGTTATTGTATCTTTTTGGAATTTTAACTTTTTTGATGTGCTTGTTATTTTAGGTATTTTTTATCTATTTGTATTTTAAACTTTCATTTTTTAAGATTCAAACATCAAATTTATATATTATTATTTTAATAGCAATCATCCTGCCATCCCCCCACTGTTCCCAAAATCCACTAAAAATTTTCCATCCAAGAAACCCATCCCCTCGTCCCTGAAACTTGAAGAAACACTGGTTTCTGCCAATTACAAACTGAGACTTGAATCACAATGTTAATATTAAATGCCAATTCAGTGCTTGTTATTTTAGGTATTTTTGATCTGTGTATTTTAAACTTTAAAGATTCAAACATCAATTTTATATATTATTATTTTAATAGCCATGTTCCCCAAATCCAGTAAAAAAATCTGCATCCAAGATACCCATCCCCTTGTCCCTGAAACTTAAAGAAACACTGGTTTCTGCCAACTACAACTTGAGACTTGAATTGCAATGTTAATGTTAAATGCCAATTCAGTGCTTGTTATTTTAGGTATTTTTTATCTGTGTATTTGAAACTTAAAAGATTCAAAGATCAATTTTATATATTATTATTTTAATAGCCATGTTCCCAAAATCCACTAAAAAAATTCCATCCAAGATACCCATCCCCTTGTCCCTGAAACTTAAAGAAACACTGGTTTTTGCCAGATAAAACTCGAGACTTGAATCACAATGTTAATGTTAAATCTGTTTTTTCTTTGAGCATAAGGAATAAATAAGGTCTAACTGCTAACGACAAAAACAGACCAATAGGCCAATTCATAAGCAAATCTAAATTGGGGCAGGTAAAAGGGCAGCACTTGTAACCTCAGAACAGAAATGTTTTGAAAGAATGATAAATAGTAAATACAACCTCTTAAAATTATGTGTTAGATTTGCAAATGAGTATTTTGTGTGCTACCCACACCCTCTGCAGAGTCCTAATAATCAATGTTGTCACAAGCAGCATTTGTGTCCTGTAGTTTCCTCTTCAGGGGCAACCTCTAACATTAAGTGTTAATTTGGAACAGAAACATTTTAGGTGCTACCCACACCGTGTGGAGTCCTATAATTTTCTTGTATGGGTGCTGGCAGCAGCATCCTTCCCCCTTCCTGCCAATCAAGTTATTTTGCAAATTACCTTCTTGGATCCCTCATGTCCCATGATCATTCTCCAAGGCAAATTCAAATATTTTGACTCAATTGATGATACCTGAGGATGAGATCCATTTTGTAGCAGACGAGTGTGCCTCCACTTGGGGCCTGAAAAGGCCTTAACCTTTATAAAATGGAAAATATGCAGTGCTATCACAAATACTACAGAGAATCTGTGGGTGTAGGACACTGTTGCACCAGATATTTTGTGAACCAATCACAATGTTGCCGTGGGTTGCATGTATGGCATCCTTTATCAGCCCAAACTATCATTTCCAACAAATTTTTACCCATTGGTAAAGGATGACATCATCCTTGCCCTACTAGATGACCTAAAATAATTTCTGAGTATCTATAGACTTGCCTATATTACTATGTTGGCTTTACTTCAACACAATTTTGCAAACAGCTTCCACAAAGTTAGAGTTTCCAGCCACCACTGCACTTTTTGCTTTGGCATAACCGCAATAGCAGGGCTGATTCTGATCACTCCCGAGGTCCGTAGTCGTTAGACATATGCTCCTTCTCAACCATTTGCAATCTGTCATTTACATAATGTGTTTCTACTTCCAGAAGATCTTGGGGCAATCTTGCAAATCACCCCACTTTGCAGCATTGTTAACTCAGAAACTTTGAATCTTCTTCCTTGCCATATTTCCTTGTTCTAGCACTGTTCAATCAGTTGCATGCAGAGTAGGAGCTGTTAAAAGTTGATGCTATGGTTATGAAGAATTTGTTTCCATCCCAATATCAGCCATTGGACTTGACACCTCAGGCAAGTTAAATTAGCTTGCATCCTAAACATATGTCTGTCCAAGTTTCCAAGATGGTGGCACAGGGAGACCGGGGAACACATTTCTAGCACATTGGAATCTTCCAGAAATTTGGGGATGGTAGAGGGGCCACTAGAGCGCAGTGAATAATGAACCCCCAACCACTAACCTATGTTACCAATTCATCAGGGTGTATGGCCAGATCTAAGAACAGTTCATTACTAGTCTGGATTCAGAACCAGTACATGAGAGGATTCATGCAAGACTCAATTAAACCATTGTGGATCTGTCCTAGACAAACCTAGGCAACCCCAAGATGAATCCAATAAAACTTAGTAGAGCTCACAATGAACTCCCCTAGAAAAATGTCGTTTCTTTTTAATCACTTTTAGACTTTACTTTGACTAGGAAAGACTAAAATAGGATCCCTAACCCTAAAGGTGACTTGTAAAGCATTTGAAAGAATAAAACAAACTCATTTTACCTCACTGTCAATGCGAAAGACAAAAACCCATTCATTCTTACTTGCCATTACACGAATAGAGCTGAAGATTGATCATCAAGATTCCTTAGCAGTTGGATTGCTATTCCTACACATGTGCAAGAGCCTATTTGCTGCCAAGGAGATCATAGACGAAGATTATTGGAATAGAAGTAAATTTGTTTGGGTTCCTTCATTTGTTATACGAACTTTTTTTTCCCCAATTCATGGTTGGAGCAAGCACTAAAGCAATAGGCCATAATGCAAACCATTCTTTGGCAAAGAAAGGATCTTGAGGAAAAAAGCTCCCTCTTCCACCATCTAATCTTGAAGTTGTCATAGAAAGCCACCCATTCTTTGCCACACCTCAAGAAGAGTTTGATTCACATAAGAGACAAAAGAGACTGTTGGAATCACCATTTCAAATGAGTCTTGAGAGACTGCCAATCAACACATTACAAGATGCACATATGCAGATGAATTGTCTTTCACTGTCGTTTGTCACCATACTGGCAAGAAATGGTGAACAAAGCTTATGAAGGTCCAAAATGGTATGGAGGCTTGAGTTATAAGGTGTGTAACACCTTATTGAAAAAGGAAGTGAAATTGATGGAAAATACATTGAAGCCCATTAAGGATTCATAGGTTGTGGCACCACTATTCATCATTTCTAATGGATGTAAGGATGTCAAAAATAGGCCCTTGATTATGATATCAATATCCTCTAAGGGAGCAATGTTTTAAGCCATGGATTGCTCAAGGCAAGTGATGGATGGCTAATTTAATGCTGAAATCATCATAGGAACCATTCAAGAAGTGTGGCTTCATAACATTGTCCAGACTCCAAACCATTACAAACAACACCAAAAATTGTAGAGAAGTTTGTTGGTTGGTTGATGAATGTTATCCACACATCTTTTCGACACCATGTGGTTCTTCTAATCTAACTACATCTAATGTCCATGACGACAATGATATTCTTGTAGACCTATATAATGTTAATTGCTGATTAGTGATATTATTATTAAAGATTCAAAGAATGAATATCTATCATATCTAAGATTGATTAATAAAAAATAAAGTAATATTTTCAACTTTTGTAGCAGTTTTGATTACTATACCATGCTATGTGGTATTCCAAAATTAATTCCTATTTTTAAATTTAGGCTGCAAATATGTATATGCTTATGATTTTTTTATGTTTTTTATATGGAAGAACGCGAAATAAACCAAACCACAATTTTTTTTTGTCAAAATTCACATACCAAACTACCATACCAAAAACTGAAATGGCAACTTAGATACACATACATGCATGTATACAAACATATACATGTAGTATGTGTGCGTGCATATACATATATATATATATATATATATATATATATATGCTCCCACCTACAGAGAGATTAACCCAAGCCCCATCTCTAGTGGATGTTGGAAAAACTATTGTTAGTGTTCACATGTAAGAATTATAGGATACATGAAAAGTATTTGTTAGTTAGTTTAGGAGCTTGTATATTTAAGTGTGTTTGTTATAGTGTGGTTATTTGTTATCCCATGACATAAGCGATTTGTTACAGGAGCTCTATAATAATAAATAAGATCCAATTCCTATATATTGGCATATGTAATGTCTATTGAATAATAAGAAGCATTTACTATTTTGTTTTTATATTTATTGTGGCTTCTCTATTTTTGTCCTTAATTCTATCATGGTATCAGAGCCAACCAATCAACATCTCTTCTAATCAAAGACCTTCATCAGCCCCATTCAGATCACGGCTATTTTCATTTGTGTAATTATGTTTCACAAAAGTTTTAGGGTTTGCCTTATTTTGTTTGGCAATTGATTAGCATCGGATCATTTCTTTTCCAGCTTGGCAATGTTCTATTTGCTTGAATCGAAGGTCTTTTTCATTGGCATTAGTGTCTTTAAAGGTGTATTTTTCATTTTTGGTTGTGGCATTCAATTATGGCAGTCACAATTGCATCTCATATTGAGGCCGATATCATTTGTAGTGACATTGATCGCCTTGTCTTAGCATTATTGATTTGAGCTCTTTGTCGCCTGCGTGTTGCTATTTCAGGCATCATTTCATGCCTGGACACTTTTATTGATTGTGATCTAGATCAAATTGTGCATCGCAATTCACGTATTGTTAGTGTATTCCACTTTTGGCTCGAAGTGTATTTGCAGATTGGAGTTTTCCTGTTATTGGTGGATCTTGATGAGTTTAGTAAAGTATTCCAAGTGCACCTTGCACTTGTGTAAATGTGATTCACTCTTGAATGAATTCAATAGTGTTGGTGTGTGCTATAAATGTGTCACACTTCTATGGATCATTACATGCAAGGAAACTCAAGAATGAGCCCTCACAAATCGATCCATAGCTCCCTAGGCATGGAGTGCAAGGGTTTTTAAGAATGCTCTCAGCTAGAGCTATTAAGCCTATAACCTTGCTAGTAAACCATGCAATGGGAGATTCAATGAAGACAAAGGCAAGAATGCCAATATCCTCAAGAATCAAGAATGAAAATGCAATGCAATGCTATGCTAGAAATGAAAATGCAAGCTAAGCTATGAAAAGAAATATGCAAGTGTTACAACCCAAGCTAATTAATCTATGTGAGCTAATCTAGAGCATAGAAATGAAGCTAATCTAAGAAAGTATAAATATGAAGCTAAGCTAAGAATGCAAGAATAAGATGTAGAATGCAAGAATGAGATGTAGATGCTAAGAATGAGATGTAGAATGCAAGAATGCTCCAAATCTCCAAAAGCTCCAAAGTGACCTAGAAAACCTGCAGCATAAAGTTAGCATAAAAAGTTGGGAATCTAGAATGAAGAAGAGAGCTCTTCTTTTATAGGAAATGAGGAGAAATGGACCATGGAGATTAAGAGGCAAAAGATTTAATCAATGGTGGAGCTTAAAAGAGGAGCAATCCATGTGCACAAGTTTCCTCCAATGAGAAAATAAGAGTTGACTTTTGTGTCCATATGAGACAAAAAGTGTTTTTTCCCTTTTTATAAAATAAGAATAATGTTTTATTTGTGCAACTTAGGACAAGAGGAAAAGTGGGGGCTATTTATTTAATAAAAGGGGAGGAAATATTCCTTTTAAATAAATAAAGACTTAGGATAAGATGGTTAGCCCATAGAAAATAATCGAATAAATGATAGAGCTAGGATTTGATCAAGAGCAAGCAATTGATGATTTAGCAAAAGGGGCTAATAGTCTAGGTGACCATTTTTAGGTGTATACAGTTGGTACCATCGGGTTGTGCATTTGAAGTTGTAGACTAACTAGTCAAAGCTTTGATCATTCCTTCCATGCTAGCCACTAGCGATTGCAAATGCTAGTTTCCAACTTTATGCTCTTCATTATTGTTGTGGCTATAGACTTGATTGCTAACAACTTGTGAGTCTATCCAGGTGGCTTCCTCGTATCCACATTGGCCAATATTTCATGCGCAGTGTTTTTCCCTTGACAAATGGATTTTTTTGGTGATAAGCAAATTTATTTGGAAAAGGAATTCATTGTTGTACATTACCAAGTTATTATTCTTTGGTCGGCTTGATTGAGCAATTGGTGATGTTATTGTATGACTTTTTTCTTTTCTAAACATTGAACTCTATAATGGGGCTTATAGCTTTTCCCATTAGTCATTGTGATTTGATCAAACTCGTGAATTCATGTGAAGCCAATATGTGTTAAGCTTTGGAGACTTGACAACATTTTTAAGGGCTCACATATAAGATATAATTGAGGAAAGGTACAAGTCAATTGATGACAAAGACAAATTAATGCTAGCTCAATGACAATGATTGCATAATAGTTACAACAAAGACACTTGGAGAGTGTGTTAGCAACTTATGATGAAGCTCAAGTCCAAGAATAGCTTCTACTTATGGAAAAATTTAACAATAATTTATTTTTACAAAGGTAATATGTTAATGGTTTTCAGATATTTTATATTGTAGTCTAGAAGTCAAGTTGTAATGTTTGTAATAGGTTGTATTTCTAAAGTCTTTAATTGTAATGTCAAAATATATATTAAAAAAAAGGAGTGTCAATTTTATTTCAAGTGCATGATCAGTGGTACCCGACACTCCCATGGTTTGTAGGAGAAAAGTTCATATCAAGGGGGGTAGTCTCAAATCGGTTGCATTATCACTTGTATGTGACATCCATCTTGTGGGGGGGAGAATATGCTCTTTCCTCACAATTGACGATATGAGCCTCAAAAGACAAATTTGCTAAGTAGCAAACTAATTGGAGGCAGGAGGCAACGAAGGAAGGAGAACAATCAGCGTTCTCTAGTCAGTCACGAACAATGGAGTCGCTCATCAACTTTGGTGGCATTTTATTTTCTAGTATGCAACATGTATGATTCGCTTTTCAGTGTTCCTGGTTGTGTGAATATGTGGAAATTTCACATTATGGTGGGGGGGGAATAAAATACCCAATGTTCCATTCCCTCTAGTATAGGTTTTTCAGATTTGTGATATGTATGTTCATTTCTATCTAATGTTCCTGATGTACAAGCATAGTGGCAAACAAAAGCACTAGAGTAAGTCAGTCCATGGAGTTAAAGGGTTTGCGGGAGGATCCAAAAAACCACACAAGGTGGACAGTTGATGGATTCTTGTTCACATCAAGGTTTGTGGCAAGCTTGTTTAAAACCATGGAAGGAGAGAGACTTTCGTTTGAATCAAGATCGTGAGCCACAAGAGTTGGCTTACTGCAGTTGAAAGTGCTAAGGTGGAGAATGTGGACATCGTTGATATTGTAAACAGTTGTATAGGAGAGCAGATGACTACAAAGATCCTCTGATTGTCGGTTCTTGGAAGTATGGTCAACCGATGATAAATTCATTAGAAGTGAAAGCAAGATAAGTTCTCATATGTAGGTGATCATGTGCAGTAAGATCTAGATAGCAGTATGCAGACCTATAAGTATGCATAGGCATATGATTCAATTTCCAAGTTGTGTGATAATCTTTCTCTCCATGTTCACACTAATGGGGGGAATGTTGTTAAAACTATTGTTAGTGTTCACATGTTTGTAGAATTATAAGATACATAGAGAAGTATTTGTTAGTTTGTTTAGGAGCTTGTATATTTACATGTTTTGTTATAGTTTGGTTATTTGTTATCCTGTGATGTAAGGAATTTGTTACAAGAGTTCTCCTATAATATAGGAGATCCAATTCCTATATATTGGCATATGTAATGCCTATTGAATATTAAGGAGAAGCACGTGCTATTTTGTTTTTATATTTATTGTGGCTTCTCTATCTTTGCACTTAATTCTATTAGTGGAGAGATGAAAAGGTCAAGGCTGCTTAATTTAGATATCATTTTGATCATCGTATTGGCTAAGGGTTTTGGGGAAACTCCTATGATGACCACTTCATTTTACAGATCAGGAAAGAGTAAAGGAGTAGAGGGAGGTTAGTTGAGACTATTACACTATTCCTTGCATGCATGCATGCATACATACATACATGCATGCATGTATGTATGTGTGTGTGTGTTGCATCTTGGCATCTATCCACCATCCCCAAATTTGAGGAATTTTTTTGATGTGCTAGAAATGTGTCCATGCATTTGTGTGTGTGTTCTAATAATAATAACATCTATTACAACATTGAACAAACGTTCAAAATTGATAATTGCAAATTGAGTGAAATGCTGAAATACAAATACATAATTGTAAGCATGAATATTTCATTATTACATTATCAATGATCATGAAAATGACTATTTGAACTTTGAAATGTGTCGCCTTTTACTTTTACAAATATGTTTTTTTCAATGTTTTTGAATTTAATTAATTTTTTATGTAAGAAATTATAAGGAATCCCCTAAATGTTTTTAGTGGTAGATTACAGCCATCCCTTGATGTCCCAATGATGTTAGGGCATCATTGGGATGCCAAAAAAATCTGAAATGTCTCAGGGACATGCAACAAAATGCAAGAAAAATGGAGACGCCAAGGAGATGCTCCATCCACATCCTTGTGCCTCAAAAAAGTTTGGGAAGGCTGGTATGCATTCTTGTTGAAGACTATAGATCTAGGTAAATTAGGGTTTACCTATATTTGTTCCACACTTCATTGCAATAGAATTCGCGAGGCCTCACTTTAGTTGGGTCTCAAAATCTTTGCAAGGCCAATGATCCTTTCACTAACAAAAATGATTAAAGCTCTATCTTCTGCAACCAAACCCAAGTTTATTTATCCATAATTGTTACCCACTCCTTGAATAAATGCGTCAAGTTTTTGTTTTTTTTATTTGCATCCCATTATCTCTAGCATTAATTGACCTTGTTCAAATCTTTACAATTATACAGGTTAACTCACTATTCATCATAAGCATCCTTTCTAGCTTCAATTTCTTGTTCTCACCCTCCAAAGAATCCATTTTCCAATGACAATGCATATCCAACATGCTTGGATGACAAAAAGGTGTTGTCTATATATTCCTTGCAACATCATACATAAGGAAAATACACACAAGGTACGATGTTCTCTTTCCAAAACATAGTGTGTGAATTGTTCAAGAAACTCTCTTTCTCAAAGGTTTCATGTTGCATGGGTATAAGATCTAACCCTCTACTAAAAAAATTGTTAGATGTTATGGTCTTTTTACCAATTTATATGAGAAAACTCATCTTTTTATAATAAAAGTACTAAGGAAAAAATAATTCTTAAGTATAGTTGTTCTGGAAATTAAACTCTAAAGTAAAATCACAATCATCGTTTTGCTCACAGCCAAGAGAAATGCTAATTTGGTGTATAAGACTTGCACATGAAAGTTCATGGATTTTTTTATCATTTACGATATATAATGCTCAAATTTCACATCTGGGTTTCAACTTGTTGACCAAGCCCAATAGGAAACAAACCTTGCCAATCCATCTATTTCCACTCTTTTATCAAAAGAAGAAAAATTCCCATCTATTTAAAGGTTCATGTGAATTAGGTAACAAAAAAATCCACCTCCTAAGATTAATTATAACTAAATTATATTCAACATCTTGATATTGTAAATCTCTTCCATATTTAAGATAATCGTAAAACCTAGATTGTCAAATAAATAGCACACAACAGCACCTTATTTTATATTTATTTGAAATGATGAGGCAATAGTTAACACTCAATGGGTATCAACAATTCCAACATGGATTGGGACAATCAAAAAAAATTAGTTATGATCATGTATGAAGAGAGCCATCTTTCCCATGAACAGTCGATGCATTCTCCTCATAATTATTTATTGCATACACCCTTGTTCACGACCATTGGATTGACCAAGGAACACTTGGAACCTGACATCTGATTATACTTTGCATGTAGCTAACGTATTTTGCCAATAAGCCAATTCAAACTACATCTCAAAAGATACTTGGTTAACAAATGACATCGGGCAATGAAAAACTGCTGGGAAAATAAAGCTTTTATTTGATTGAAAGTTTGAGAGGCAAATACAAATTACTACTTATAGGCAAAGACCATGTATCATTAAAACTAGTTCATCTCAAAGATATAAATTGCCAGACTGTACGACAAGAGTCCGTCCCAAGCTGTGGTTCTCCAACTCCCATTACTTTTTCTTTCCATTTTCCATCTTTTACTATCAAATTTATTGTCTGTAACTTTACACACTTTCATCGGCCGCTCTTCCTAGAGAGTTGTGGTTTCAAGAAAATTACATGTTGGCTAAACTACCTAGTAGTCTTCCATTTGCCAGTGGAATAGCCTGTTCAAAGAACTTGTCTTGTCCTCCAAGTTCTAACAACCCTTCGTTGTTGGGTTCCATTATTTTTCCTTCCTCTTGAAGCCTCTGCCCTCAAACTTTGAGTCTGATGCCAACTCTTGTCTGACCACCTAGTTATGTAGGTCTATGACATATTTTCTTTTGTCACTCTTGATAGAGTGTATTTTTCTTCCAATTGTGTTTTGCCTTTTCTATGATCAGCCAACCCCTTTTTGAGGAGGGTGTCATACACCTTCTTTTCCAGCGGGATGACAACAAAGTCCATAAAGAAATGTTGAGTGCCATTAGTGACCTTTTGTGTCATGAGTGCCCCAAGAGGTTTGATGTCGTGTTGGTCAATACCTACAAAATGGAAAGTTGGTGGCCAAAGTGTTGGCTTGCCAAGCCCCTTCCATGTCTCCTCCAATAGAACATTCAAACCGGAGCCTCCATCGACGATAGTGTTTGTCAACTTTCGTCCCATTATCTCCATCTCGACAATGATCGACTTCCGTCCAATACCCATCGTCAACAACATCGGGTCAGTGGTCAAGTTGTCTGTTGAATTCTTCATCGTCTTGTCATGCTGTTGGCTGACTGCATCATCACCGACTGGCCATCTTTAGTTGTGGCATGGATTGCAAAAGCTCGAATACCCATACGAGTACAATGCCTTGAAACATTTGTCTTGTGATAGTTTTCTTTGACTTCGACCACAATGAAGCATTGGCAGCATCATTCGAGGCTCTTCTCTCCTTCACCATTACCCATTCAATGTCATCCTTCACTTTCCAAAGTCTTTCCATCTCCGTACGGTGGTTGGGATGTATTGCCTTTTTAGTTTGGAGTCTGGTGATCGCCAATACTTCCTCATCTGGCCCCTTTACATCCAGCATATTCACTCCCTTTTGTTTTGGGCAGTCAATGTCTTCATGGTTCCCAGAACCACACCACTTACACAACAAACTCCCATTCTTCTGCCTGCTCTCACAGTCCCATGCATAGTGACCCCACTCGTTGCACCTACGGCACTGTATGATAGGACATCCTCTAGAGTCATATTGTATTTGATTCCTCAGTTGATTTCCACAATAGCCTAGCAATACATTTTGTCGTTTCAATGCAATAGACTCTCCATGTGTGAAGAGTACTTGCGTGCTTCTAGTCTTCAAATTGTATGGACACTCTTTTATTGAATAACCCATCACCTAGAAAATCTCACAAAACATCATTTTAGGACAATTAACTTTCGTGTGCCCTTCACTTGTTGTGTGTCATGCCCAAAATTAGGGCAAAACACACACAACAATTTTTTTCTAAAGTCACTAACTACAAGGTTGCAAACTAAAACACAAGAACAAAACATAAACTAATGCACTCATCTTACAAGGGGATTCGATGCATGCGCTGGCTTGCCGACATCCCCAATACGTCACGTGCACTAGGCCGAAGAAATCACTTAATAGGTTTAATCATAAGAGACTACGAGGGAAAAGTCCCTAAATCAAATCGCTCCTAAAGTTAAGACAATAATACTAGATTAAAAGATTTAATTTAAACAATATTAAACTTGCCTAGATTAATTTATAAAAGAATCAATAGCTCCTGAGTCAAACAGAATAGAAATACAAATACCTCCAATCCTACCTGCGGCCTCAATAACCATGGCCTGGTGCTCAGCCTAGCGGTTATCAACCGCTGCAAACACTCGATGAAATTTGCCCATGTCTCCCACCGTAGGCTCTAATGTTGCTGCCCCCTGACTACCTACTGGACGCCCTGATGGACAATCCCTAGCAATGTGCCCCATAGCACCACAAGTGTAACATGGGCCTCTAGCCTGAATCTGGATCCCCTGAGATCTGGACTGCTGCTGTCCACCTGTCATACTGGACCCATTGAATCCACCTCTAGAAGACTGATGAGTCCTAGCGGGTGGTGCATACTGTGACTAAGATTTATGATCTCGCCGAGGACCCTGTGAATTCCACTGCTTGGGCTTAGAGCCCTACTGTCCTTGTGGAGGTCTCTGTCTCAGAGTAATAAGTTGTGCTGAAATTGAGCCTGGTGCCCAATGCTGACTGTAACTCCCTCCAAAAGGATGATGTGAAAAGAGAATCTCTGTCAGATATAATCTTATGAGGAACGCCATGAAGCCTGACGATATCCCGCAAGAATACCTGTGCCACTGCAGGTGTTGTGAATGTAGTACGAACGAGTGAGAAGTGGGCTACCTTAGTCAACCTATCCACTGTCACCATAATAGCATCGTGGTGACGAGAAGACATAGGAAGACCAACAACAAAGTCCATGGATATAATATCCCACTTCCACTTAGGTATCTCATATGGCTGAAGAAGCCCACCTGGATGGCAGTGCTCTGCCTTAACTCTCTGGCACTCCAAACATCTAGCTACAATCTCTGCAATGTGCAATCTCATACCTGGCCAGTGGTAAAGCTGCCTCAAATCTGCATGTAACTTCTTGACTCCGAGGTGCGCTACATAAGGAGCTCTGTGAGCCTCAAGAACAATGAAGTCACGCAACCCACCAAAAGAAGGTACATAGATGCGTCCTCTATGACAAAGAAGGCCATCTAACTCTAGGGTATAATCTGAGAACTTCCCCTCAAGGGGTCTCTGAGACTGGACCATCTGACAAACCTCGGAATAGAATCCATCCTCAAGCAAATGCTGCAAAATACGTCCTCTCAAATCTATGCTAGAAGACATAGATGAAAGCTCGTGACGTCTCCTACTCAAGGCATCTGCAACTACATTCTCCTTACCCTTGATGTAGTGAACATCAAAGTCATACTCACAAAAGAACTCCATCCATCTCCTCTACCAAGCGTTGAGATTCGGCTGAGTGAAAATGTACTGCAAAATCTGATGATCTAAGTGAAGCTCAAATCTATGACCCAAAAGAAAATGTCGCCATCTCACCAAAGCATGCACCACTGCTGCAAGCTCAAGGTCATGGGTAGGATAGTTGAGCTCGTGAGTCTTAAGTTTCCTAGACTCATAGGCAATAGCTCGACCTCCCTGCATAAGGACTGCTCCTATACCATCCAAAGATGCATCCGTGCAAACCACAAACTCTGCTGAAGGATCCGGCACTGCAAGAATAGGTGCACTAGTGAGTGCTCTCTTGAGCTCCTAAAAAAGCTCTCACACTAATCTGTCCACTCAAACTTCTTCCCTTTTCTCTGGAGGGAAGTGATAGGATGAGCCACTCTAGAGAATCCCTCAACAAAACGTCTATAATAACCTGCAAGCCCCATGAAACTCCTGACCTTGGTCACACTGGTAGGTGCTAGCCAATCCATTATCGCTCTAATCTTAGATGGGTCAACAGCAATCCCATCTCCCGATATCACATGACCAAGATAGTGAACCTCTGATCTGAAGAAGGCACACTTTGACAAATTGCCGAAAAACTGATTCTCCCTCAAACACTGCAAAACTTGCCTCAAATGCTCCTCATGCTCATGCTCATCTCGAGAGTAGATCAAAATATCATCCAGGAATACTACCACAAATTTATCCAAGAAAGAGCGGAACACTCCATTCATGAGACTCACATTATTGATTGGGATGCTTTACAGGTGGAGTCGGACGAACAGCTAGCATTGGAGCCCATACGTATTTTGGCTCGCAAGATGCTGGCCCTTCGAGGTCGAGAGCTGGACCAGGTTAGGGTCCAGTGGGATTGCTATGATGAGGTTACGGCATCATGGGAGGACGCAACACAGATGAGAGCACAGTATCCCCACCTTTTTTATGAGCTCCAGAAGGAAGTTCATGCCTGGGGGGGAGGATGTGAGGCCTCACCTCGTGCCACCATTCATAGCAGTTTATTTTCCATCTTACGACTCATGTTGACACTTTATTTTATCATGATTGGACTATTGGACAGAGACATTATATTTTGATGCTATGTGATGACCTTTGATTATGTGATGATGATATAGGACTTTTACTTTCATGCTATTTATTAGGTCATGAGCATAGTAATTGATGAATCTTTGATTTAAGTATGATACTTTAATGTTGCACTTATGTTAGGAAAATTTACGAGAAATGATCATGATTATTATGTTAGGTGAATTAACATATATCATTGTATTCTTGTTTTTATATGCTTTTAAATTTAGAAGATGAAATGTTGAGAATTATCATGAGATGCAGTTAGAAATTTATGATGATAGGAATGTAATTCTTTTGAGATGTTATCTACTTGCTTATATATATATATGTTATTGACATTTCATGAGCTACTGATATTTTGTCAAGTGTGCAGGTAAGACCATGGTTATATCAGGGGAATTCAAAGATGGATAATTGTTAAAATCATGTTAAGCCAAGGTTATCTCCAAGGGGAGAAATAAACCTCACTGTAATGTGTAATTGTTGTAAAGTGATGCATGAATATATTTATTGATTATGTTTATTTTATTTTACTTTTAGTCCACTTGGCATGCCATGTGTATTGTGTTGTGATGTGATTTATTTGTGGTGCAATTGACACATGTCATGTGAGTTGGCATGACCAAGTGCTTTATGTGTATGAGAGTGGTCTCTATTTTTAGGAACCTTGAGTGGGAATCTCTTTCATTTTCGTATGCAATCTTTAGGTGGTCTTTTGAGTGGCATTTAGTGACCATATAGGGTAGTGGAGGTTAAAAATAGACTACCCCATAGTGGTGACGTGTTGGGGGTCAAATTTTGACCATTATGATGTATTTTGGCTATTTTTGCCCCTCCAAAAGATGCTCTTTTGAAAAGTGACGAAATTTGAGATGCAAGCCAAGCCCACTCCTCTTTTTGAGTTTTGAATTTGAATTTCCCCCTCTTGTTTGAAAGGATTAGGGTTTGTCTTCTTAAGGAGATGGAGGGAAAATTTGAGGGTAATTGCCCACTCCAATTTTTGGAGATGAGAGAGATTGTGAGATTTCTTTTTTGTCTTGATTGGTTTTGAGGGTTTTTGTGGTTGCATAGCAAAGGAGGAGACTAGTTGGAGAAAGCTCATCTCAACCCTCATTGCCATTAGCTTGGATTGAGGTTGGATCTTGAACACTCTTATTGTTATTGTTGTGTGTGTTTTGCCCTAATTTTGGGCATGACATTTCTTTATTGGTTCCTTTCTTGACCTTCAATTCTATCGTCATTCTCATCATATCCCACCATAGGGCCTGGACTGTTGTCGATTCATCATTGCCACTAACCTCGGTGCTCTCATCATCATTTGTCTTCCTCTTTCCTCAAGAGGATGTCTTGTTTTCATTCTCGATGTCCATCGCCCAATTGTAGGCATCAACGTACAAGGATGGAGGCACCACTTTCATCTTTTAGCGCAATGACAGAATCAGCCCCTCAATGAACCACCTCTTCTTCAACTCGTCGACTGGTTAATTCTCCAACTTGGCTAGCAATTCCTTGAGCCTACAATTGTAAGCCCATAAATTTTCATTCTTCCCTTGTTCGGTATTATAAATTTCAGTGACAATCTCATTGTCATCTCGTAGCAGCTTAAACTTAGCCTCGAACGCCTTCCTAAGCGCGTCCCAAGAGGCAATGGATGAAGTATCCAGTTCTGTGAACCAATTGATAGTTGAACCCCATAGCGTTGCTCGAAACGCTCTTAGCCAATAGTCCTTGTCAACTTGACTATTTTCTACCAAGCTAGTCTCGCACATCTTCCAATGCCTTCTGACCCATTTCCTAGTGAACTTTGGTAATTTCTACAGATCCACATTTGGACTTGTCAAAGGAGTCACCCTCTTTCTTGCTTGCTTGCTTCCCTGTGTGTCGACCCTGGGTCGACTATTCTAACTGCTAAGCTCCAATGCTTCCCCTACCCTCATGGCCACGCGTGCGTCCTATACATGTCCACCTCCAACGTCCCCAACAACTCGAATACTTTCAAGCTTTGACTCGTACTTGTACTCCCTTCGTCTGAGGGTCTTTAGTTCGGATCCTCTAATGATGGGTTCTCCTGAGATGGATAGATTCTCAATGTCGTGCAGTATGTCTATTAGTTCAAGATTTCCTTCTTCACACTCATTGTCCAACATTGATTGTACAGAAGAGCTCTGACTTGAGAATTGCCCGCCTGGATTTTCCTCAAATGTTTCTTGTAATTTTCTCCTTTGTTCTCTTTGTTCTATAATCCTCAAATATCGTTTGATCGCTTGGTCTTGACCACCTTTTGGCCTCTTCTTGCCTTTGTTGGGATCCAAGGGCATGAATCAAGCAATGCTGACTTGATTTCTTTCAAGGCAACGGTCCAAATGTTTATTGTTATACCTCGTAAATTACATACATAAAATAATAATACAAATGGCAGTGCCTACCAGATATAGAAGTATAATATCTTTATTCACTCATGAATTCATTACAAAGAAGAAGACCATAGATGGTCGGCCAAGGATTACAATTCCTTCGACTATACACCACTCTCTTCGTGGTACACAACATATTTAAAGGACCCAACAATTGCCAAGAGATACACAACTGCCAACCAACCAACACTTACAACTACCCCAAGAGTAACAACCAATGGACAATTAATACATTGACAGATAACCAATATTATCAAACATAACAATAGGCATTGTATGTTGACTACAATGGCAAAGTATTCACAAAAAGGTTGAGTTACTCATTTCACCTATAAATAGAGAAAAGTCAATGAGTCACTAATCATAGGCATTTAAAACACATTCATATTAAACCAAGGTACAAGGGTCCATAACTTTGACATATATGTTCACCACAAGGCAAAAACAGAAGTATGGAGAGTATGTGTCGAATTTATCATAATTTTCTTTTTCAAAATCACATTTTTCAATACAATAAAATATATTTTATATTTTTGTGGCCAACCTACTCTAAAACTTAGGGAATCTCTCTAGACATCCCTAAAACATGTCCCTCACCATAAATTGGTAACATGCATACAAGTGCACACACAAACACATGCACAAGCATACATGCATGCACATATACATCATTTCACATTTCTATTTATGATAATTTAGTGAATGCTTGTTGACTCTCTTGAAATCAGCCTTCACAATGAATCTTTTATATAACTTCTAATCAACATTATTGACTGCTATTATCTTTATATACCAAGTAAAGCTTTGTCATGTATCACTAAAAAGCCCTTGGGCTTGAAATGTAACATACCATTATAACTTATTCCATACTTTTATCTTAAATTCCATCTTAACCCAATGTTCCCAAAATGTTAAGTGATTGAGAAGTCACAAGGATATACTTGTTGCTAGTGAACTTATCATACATTGTTGCCAAGTTTTATGCAGTGTCTCTTAGGCATGTGGTTAGCCTGATTTTGTCAAAATTGTTGAACCATAACTAATAAAAACATGCTCATAGTATACAAAGTCATTGTTTCTGTTTTGTCAGGAGAAGTTTGTTACTTGTTAAGAGTCATATAAACATTCCAACATTCATTCAAGATCTAGTTTCCATTGCAATCCAGCTAAAGAGAGGCATTGGTAGTACCTCTTGAACCTCCATGCAACAAAATGTTGATCCACGAGTCTATTTAAATTCTCTTCAATGAAACTCTAACCAAGTTAATATAATAATGAATTTATTTGTTTGATTGTTGTGATATTGTATGTCTACAAAATCTTCAACTGTATTTTTCCTTGGTACTGTTGTTTCCTATTTATTGACAGTAATTTGCTTCATCGATGTCTTTTTTACAGTAATTTGCTTCATCGATGCCTTTGCAGCAATGGATATCAAGGAATAAATTCATGACAGATCATTGTTTCCAGCCAAGAAAAGAGAATGAAAAAAGTAAAGCACTAAAGTACAACTTTTTACCTGAAGGGCTAGAATAGGGAGGGGTTAGAAGACATCAGAAGCCATATGTGAGTCTAACAACAAGAAAACTTGCCATGTTGAAAAAAACTAATACAATAAATTTAACCTTGCAGATTTACTTATTCCATATGCAAGGCAACAGAAAACAAGGGGGAAAAGCAGCTATAAGTAGCACTTTAAGCTTTAGAGGTTGAAAGATGTTTGGTAAATGATTTTGTACAGGTAATCTGAGCAAAGTGGCATTTGCCCCACTGCAGAACCCACACTGCTATGTCAGTATCCCAGACTTAAAGTGGTACCCATGCCTTCTCAGGCAAGTTTCTTTGTGCCTTGTCTATTATCTGGAAATGTTACTTTGATGGTAATATAAATAACGTCTAGTTCTGAGGTTTCCCTATATTAATCTGTTGTCATTCACCATCTTCAACTATGATTTTAGTCTTTCAGTTTTCAAATTCTTAACTTTCAGCGAGGAGTTCCTCAAGTTTCAGCCAAAATAACCAATTTTGCTTATCCTTTTTCTTGCTGTAAATTATCAATTTTAAGCAGAATTTGCACTTAGAAAACTAATCTTACAAAAAACAGGAGACGTGAATATGAAAAACCTGCAAAGACACATTAGTGAAATTACGAACAACAAACACTTAAAAACTGTCATCTATAAGATTTGAACTGAATTATATTCAATCGCTATGCTTCTTCTGAATTCCATAGTTTTTCGGCTGCTAAGTTACAAGTAGAAAATCTCAGAATCTTCTGGGCTTTACACACATCCAACTCAGAGCACAAAATTTAGTTGAAAAGGCTTCTACAAAAAACTAAAGTAGAAAATAAATAAAACAGAAGACAAAGCATTTTATTCTAGAGAAAATAACAGCCCATCTTCATCAATTTAGAATCCCTCAAAATACACAAAAGGCTAGGAACAGTCCAGCACTCAACTAAAAATAGAAGAAAAACACAAAACTGAAAATTAAGTTTGAACTAAACTACTTTCAGCACCCAGCTGAATGACAAAAATTCTAAAAATAAGAACTGATTTCTTGCACCCAGGTGTAGAAGAACAGCAGCAAAGCAACACATTTGAAAAGATAATATTCCCCCTTTGAGAGGAGGTGGTCCCCATCAGATCCAATCTCTCTCTCAGCATTTCAAACTTTTATTTTGTCAAGGGCTTCCTCATGATATCTGCAACCTGCCCATCTAAAGATACATGATAAAGAAATACTGCTCCTTCTAAACTGTCTTTGAGGAAATGATATTGAATGTCTGCTTGGAGCAATCATGAAACATTTGATTCTTGGAAAGCTTAATGTAAATCTAGTTGTCATAGTACATTATTATCAGTTCCGGCAGCTGATTAGTAATTTATGCCATCATTTATAAAGCTAGATAGCCTCAAAACTAGTAAAATAATGTTTCTACTACCTACTTATTGCTCTACTAGGTTACTGCACTTCACACCAAGCTGAAATAGAAACTTGAAGTGCTCTTCCTAGCAGTAGCATCACCTGCCTAGTCAGAATCAACAAAGCCATGCAATTAACTCTCTATATTCAACATACCTAAATTAATAATGAACTATGCCCTTCAAGTATTGAAGCACATACTTCGCAACAATCTACTGAATTTGTCTTGGTTCAACCATGAAAAAGCTCAATGTTTTCATTACAAAGCAAATATCAGGTTAAGTATTCACCAAATCCATGAGAGAACTTATCAACTGCTTGTAAATGAAAAGATCCACAAATTTGGATTCTAAAATTCAGATTTGAAATCATTGGATTAGTAAGGGGCTTACAATCCACCATCAAAAATTTCTTTAGAATATCCAGTGTGTACCTCCCAACTTAGGAAGACTCCTCTTGTACCCTGCCACACCTCAAGGACTACAAAAATAGCATGTAAAGTTGGTATCCTTCATATCAAACTTGGAGATCAACTCCCCATTGAACCATGTTGTGAGATACTCATTGCTACCTATAAAAATTAGGTCATCCACATACAACTCTAAAACTGAAAGACCAATTACTGAATAGATAGTGAAGATTAGGATGTAGAATTCTTTTAGTAAAGCCTAAATTCAACAAGTACTACTCAATTCATCAACACCTAGCACATGGTGCTTTCTTAACTCCATACAAGGCCTTCTCCAATCTGCATGCATGAATCTCTTGCATGTGCACTTCAAGCCCTCTAGGCTGATTTATATACTATATACCTAAGTCACAAGGTTCGAATTCGAATTCGAGTTCGACAACCATAAAATTCGGATAAAATTTGACAAGTGTAAAAATTTGGAAAAACAATTTGGATTAAATTCGCCTATATAATTTTATTTATTTTTAAATATAAGTAATATAAATATATCCAATAAATGCAATTTGTAAACAAATTTTTTATAACCTCTATTATAACAAATTAAAACATAATTTGTAAGTAAAAATTTTATAAACATCTATTATTAAACATATTATATATATTTATAAAATTTAATTAATTAAATTACAATATAATATAATTTAGTTATATTTAGTTTAATTTAGTATGACTGTTTTAATCTAGCAATATATATGATTTATTGTTTATAAATTTTATTAAAAAATATTAATAAACTATAAAATTTAAACTATATCAAATTTTATTAAAAAACCTATAAAAACAAAACAAAAGCCATTATCACATACCTGGTCACAGTGCGAGATGACTGGTCGCGGTGCAACACAACACGGGACTCCAGTCCGTTCGTCAATGCAGAGACTGCAGTTCATCTTCGTCAACACATAGTCTACACTCGCTTGGACACAATTGCCACAGGACTAAGATGCACAGCACTAAGACTAGTGGAATCAGCACACAGTTACTGTAAAGAAATGGCCAAATCAACCTTCTGGTTTTTCCATACAAACATATGGCAAACTTTATTGAAATTTTTTTTTTCAAGTTGAAATTCGGCAAAATCCAAACTTCAAGGTTGATATTTGCTGAATGCTGTGACTTAGCCAAATGCTGAACAACCAAAATAAGATGCAACAAACATCTACCTTGATAGAAGTGTATCTTGCAACTATAGCAGAGTTCTCATCATAATTAACTCCCTCTCTATTTGAGAACCCTAATGCAATAAATCCAGATTTTTACTTCTCTATTCTTTCATTTATTGGATGCTGCACCTACTACCACCACTTGAAGTTTTTGGTAATCCTACTTGTTCTTGTGCCTACAACAATGTTTGAGAAAGCCATATAGGCTTTCTAGCTATAATAGGTGCTAACGAGGTATTTGCTGCTGCACTGGAATTTGGCTGAACTGTAGTAGGTAACTATATTTTGCTGATCAAAACTTAGAATGGCAAATCATTTGCTTTCATCAATCTCCATGCAAGACTTTCGCATCCTCGTCAAATTTCAAATCTCAAGTTACTACTATTTTTTGTTTTGGTAATATATAGATATTGTAAGCCTATGATGTCCCCTTAATTTGCCATAGAATTCACCCTAATCACAATTGCATCAAATTACGATTAGGGTTACATCTTACCGAATAAATCTTTCCTTGATTCAATCCTGAATTTGGATCCTACAATTACAACATGAAAGACATGCAATATGCATACATACATATATATATATATAGTTAATCATTAGGGTTAGTCAAGCCGCATTTTATTCATAGAGCATAAACACATTGGGCGAAGAGACATGATGGGTCCGCCCAAAGCCATTTCTACACCAAGCCTAAGAGTGGGTGTCTATCACAACCCTCTTGCTTGGTGGCTTGTACCTGATTTGTCCAACCATGTCTCGTCTCCCTACAAACAGTAGCCATCTTGTGAAGTCGGGCGGAGGTTGTAAGGGGTTACTTGACTCCGTAAGTGCCCTCTTTGTCCTAGGCCACAATGGTCCTTCTAGGACAGCCTACTTACGAGCCCACTCATCACCCTTCTCTTACACCTCAAGCCCTCTCTCTCGCAAGGTGGATTTCTGACAGCATGTATATCTATTCTATATCATAGAGGCATACACTTGAGCATTAATCTCACACACAAAGATGCATATATGTATTTATATATAGAATTGACAGATCTGATCAGAGTAGTATTTATACTAAGATGTTGAATGTATGGTTTGATTGCAATTCCTCAACTGCTATCTATTGATGGACTGTATGCTCTTAAATTGATCTGATATCATCCGCTGGTACTCGATGCTATGCTACTAGTTCAATCTGCCTTGGATTTGATGAATGTTTAAGGGCTGCTAATCTGCAGATCCAACACATATATTTCTGCAGATGTTGTCTGATGCTTATATCTTCTGAAGGTGTGTTTGCTAACTGCTGCTGATGATACTAAGATCTGAAGATATATTGGATTGATTCCTGATGATCGAGACTGATATCTGAAGATGTGATTGATTGTCTGAATGCTTCTTCATTATAATCAGTGACCTTTCTGTCTTAGAGCTGCTAACACCACCTATTCTTGCCTATCAATGGTATTAAATAGTGCTTGTTGCCGTTTACGTTTTCTCCATGTTATAAATATGGATCGTTGCCTTATCTTTCTGTTCAGAGCTTCTTTCTTGATCAATGTATGCAACACTGATGCTTTTCCTGGTTGTCTTGATATAATTGTCATGCTTGATGTTCGATCTGCTGAAAATTATTGTTTTCTTTTCTTCAATGTCCCCCCTTCCAATGCATTGGTTCCCTCTCTTATACCTTTTCATGCTAAGGACGCACCCCTTCACCTTGCAAGGGGCGCCTCTCTTCAAGTCAACTGCTATTCATTACTAATCGCTAATTATATGAGACACTACTTTTGGGGATTATTCCTTCTAATAATGATCTCTGTATTATTAACATAGGTAATTGCATTTCTACTAGATTGTAATTGTCATTTTTTATTACATGAATTGCTTTGCACCTATTAGTAATGATAAACTCTGCTCTTATAATCATTGTTTCCTTCCTAATCGTTTAGCTCCTAACTGTATCAGACTTCCCTATCAGATATTGATTTGTTATTGTTGTTTATCTTGAACGCCCTTTATATATAGTGTGATTTAGACAGTGTCATGACAAAGCCTTGCAAGACTTGTATCCCATAAATATACCTTCAAACTGGAGGGTTCAAACTCTGTCCTTTTCTCCTCTAACACATGAACATAGATAGGACTCTCAAAAAAGGTAAACGTCAGGTTTCTCTTCTATGAAAGCTTCCTCTAGAATTCTATACCTCAACAATGTGCGATAACACCAGTTTAGAATGTAAATAGCACAACTTTATGTCTCTACCCAAAAAAAAATGAATAAATCAAGTCCGGAATCATGGCCCCTTTGTTGTCTCCAAAATAGACATGTTCTCCATTTGCAATACCATTTTGCCAAGGGTTGTAATGCACAATCAGCTCCCTACAACTCTACAAAAAGCATCAAAGTCCTTGAGGGTATACTCAACTCCATTGTCAAACCTCAAAATCATAATATTCCTTCCTCTTTGATTCACCACAAGAGCTTTGAACTCTTGTAACTTCCACAACACTCGATCTAGATTTCAATAATCCTTCCTCTTTGATTCACCACAAGAGCTTTGAACTCTCTTATCTTCGACAAGACTCAATCTAGGTTTCAAATCATCAATAAATGAAAAGTAGTAAATGTTTCTTACCAATGAATATGTTGATATAGGCTTGCATGTGTCTAAATGGACCAGTTCAAGAATTCCTCAAAATTTATGCTCAATACTAGGGAAAGTAGCCTTAGTATGCTTGCAAAGTGCCCTTGCACTCTCATACTCCCCATCTTGACGTTTAGCAATCTCTATACCAGATCCTTCAATAGAGGTAGTGCTCGATAGTGTAAGTGACCAAGACTCTTGTGTCAACACACACATCATTTGTCACTATCATGTATCAAGGCTCCATGTGTGATTGGGGTAGCAATCAATTTGTAAAGACCATCTTCTCACATACCTTTTCTTGGTGAACCGAATTGTACCCTACAATTCTAGAGAACTCATAATATAAACCTTGGGAACAATGTTGTCTCAAGCTAACAAGTCAAAACTTATAATCAAACTACAAGTGATTTGAGCCAATTAACAAGCATAGAGAACTTTTCTACACTTCTAGCTCTACTTGACTAAAGGGGGTATTCCTAGAGTTCTTTATAGGAAAATTAAAGGAAAAAAAAAACTAGCCACACCCTTTGCATAACGATACTTCAAATATTTATTACTCGGCACCCCTTACACTAGCTTACTATTCTTATAGACCAAAGATCTCTAATCTGCAAATTAATATAAGGTTGCACATGCAACTAAAAATGCAAAACTGCTCCATATCCCCAAATACACAATTATTTATAGTTTCATAGTTCATGTATAACCCTTGAAAACCAAGAAATGCATTTAACCCTTTAAAATTACTACTAAGTAAATTATGGTAAGGGTAGGCATTACTAAATTATGCACACTCGTAAGACACCAATCAAACTAAATTATGCACACTAGTAAGACACTAATCAAACTAACTTACAAAGAATAGAGGGTGTATTCAACGAATGGCAAGACCAACCATCAGAATGGTTGTTGCCTTAATTTATTGGTAGAAAATCTACAAGTTATTGTTATGGTAAATCGATGTTGTATTAAACAAAGGAGATGAAAGCTCCTTATATAGATTTTTAAAAATGATGTTTCTAAAAGAAACAATGGTGAACTAAAGATGAAAATAGAAACTACCTAACAAACTAAAGACTAAGATGACCATTAAAGAAACACTACAATATTCTAATACCTTCCCTTAATGGTCATTGTCTAACTACCTTGTAAAAGACTGTAAATGTTTTGTGGTCATAAATTCTTCAAAACATTCTACTAATGTTGAGACCCTCCCTGGATCTACAGAATGTCAATGACCAAGAGTAGCCAAAATCCATCCAAAAAAAATAGAGAAGGTTGCCCCCTTCTTCAAAATGCTCTGCAACAAGAGACAAGAGCCTACCACTAACTTTGCTACTGAGATGAGTCTACCACTAACCCTCCTAGAATTTGCGAAACTTCTAACCAAAAATATCACAAAATGTCCAACTTGATGTTGGATAACAGAGTTGTCCCTCCTTGTAGCCAGAGACACACCAAGAACAGCTGCCACAAATTTGAGGAAAAATCGGCAAACCCTCCATTTTTTCCAGAAGAGCACAATGCCCAAGAAGAGACTACAAAAAGTCATGATTTTTGAAGAAAAAATTGCCAAACCCAAGATTACAAATCGTCTTTTGCGGAAAAAAGGTAAAAATTCACAAAGGAATCCCATGCAACTTTGTGAATTACAAAATCCAAAAATGATTTTTGAGGATAAAATTGAAAATCCAAATAGATAGCTAGCACAAAATCCGAGACATAGATCAACATAAAAAAACATTGTTTTTAAGGAAAAAAATGACAAAGCCTTTCTAGAAACCAAAGAGCCCTCCCTGACATGAGCAAACCCTTAATTTTTTAGTATATTTTTGTGTTGATTTGTTATATTCAATTGTGTCACATTAAGTTATGACTTCATGTCTTAAGTCTCATTCGAAATAGGTCCCTAAGTCCTAGTCACCAAACATTGTGCTCCACTAATATCCTAACTCTAGGCCAAGTATATTAAAAGTAAAATCTAACAAATTATAAACCCAAAATATTTTTTTCCAAAAGACAAAATTATTAAAACCCACCAGAAATATTTTTAAAGGGGAAAAAATTATGAAAACCCATCAAAAAAAATTTAAGGGAAAAAATTATGAAAACCTATCAAAAAAAATTTCAAACAAAAAATTATGGAAACCCCATCAAAAAAATTTTAATGGAAAAAATTATGAAAACCCATCAAAGAAACCTTCATGCGGCAAAACACGAGACTTCATGTGGTAAAATAGCACATGCAAGCAACGTGCAACTCACAAAAAGCACATGCAAGTACATGCAACCCTCAAAAATCAGATACTTTGTCTCAAACTAGGAAATCGCACGATCAAAACCCTTGTTCAAGGTCGCAATTTTCAGCAAAAATTTTCGAAGACAAACCACAAGATTTTAATAAATTACCTCCAATGATTTTTATTTAAAAAAATTGAAAAACAAATTTCTGGAAACAAATTCCACATCAGAAGAGGCTCAAATTTTTCTTTATAAAATTCACCAAATTTTATGAAATCCCATTGACCCACTTTAATACCATGTTATGGTAAATCAATGTTGTATTAAACAGAGGAGATGAAAGCTCTTATATAGATTTACAAAGATGGTGTTTCTAAAAGAAACAATTGTGAACTAAAGACGAAAATAGAAACTACCTAATAAACTAAAGACTAAGATGACCATTAAAGAAACATTACAAATTCTAACAGGTATAAGCCTAAGAAGCTAAATAAAAGTTAACAAAGAACAAAGGACTAGAATTTCACATAAGATTCCATCAATTTAGCTGTAATCTTCACATATATGCCAATCAAAGAATCGCATCGAATGATAGAATATTCTTGAATCATCCTTGAGTGAACGAAGAATTGCATATACTATCATGAAAAGCTTTTACAACTTCTGGAAAAAAAGACTAATCACAATTAGCACAAGGCCAGCAAATGTAGTGTCAGAAGTAATATTGTCACCCCCTAGAATTCTCTGTTAGAACATAGAAACATTCATACATGGAAAGGATAATTGTTTATAAAACCTTCTACAAAATTCTGCATATAGTTTGACACTCGAGATTATATAGACCAAAGGACACCTTTGACCAATTTTAGCAACAAAAAGATACAGTCCTAATTACACAGAGAAAATTCATACTTATACCTGGTATGTTTGCCCTAGATCTCTCACACAACTGACACTTGTCCCAATCCTCCTACAAAGGGCTTCACATCCTTCTTAAATTTGTGTGATAAACTCCTTTGTTGAAGCATTTACTCCCACAAGTCATGGATCGTACTCAACCAAATCTTGTCATATGAGAATTACAATGTTTGGCAAGCCTCAACTATGGTGCCCATACCTTGTGTACTAAAAGACATTTTCTAGGGATCAATTATTTTGTAAACAAGGATAGATCTCCTTCAAATTCACATGCATGGTGTCTATAGAGAAAATTTCTCTTTGTTGGACTTGCCATATCTAAACCAGTCCCTCTAAGTGATTTGTTAGATTTTCGGCAATTTTCACTTCGGAAAAAAAAAACAGAAAATTATGCATGATTATAAGACTCATTGAGTGCTTGTCAAGGTCATGAGTTTTGTCAAGAAGTCTTTATGAATTGAATAGTGAAAGTGGAATACATGATAGATCAGTCCAATTAAGAGCATATTTCTGAGTATAGCAGCAGATATATGAATATACTATTATCAGATTTGAAAGGAGAGTTTATGCAGATTTCAAAGGGAAGTATATGCATTTTTGGAAAGGATTATATGCAGATTTGAAAAGAAATATATGCAGAATTGTGAGAGGAATATATTCAGACTTCTAAAAGAAATATATTCAGATTTGCGAAGAAACTAAAATCAGATTTGTGAATAACTATGTTAATCATCCATTTAAGAAGCAACATCCCGAAGATGATATTTTGTTGAGTTATAAGGTCGGTGCCTCGTATTGGAGAGGTTGGTGCCTAATATTAAAGAGATTACTATCTCTTACCGAGTTGGTGCACAATTGTGGGAATTGGTGTCTCCAGTTGGTTGGTGCATACAAATCATTTAAGAGGGGGTTAGTGTCTCCTATAGGTTGGTGCCTACGAAGTTTGTAAGAGCAGCATTTATATAAGTGATACTTTGACATGGTTTTCTCCCAAAGGGGTTTCCACGTAAAAATGATTTCTTGTGTTGCATATTTGTTAGATCTTGTGTGATTGATCTTCCCAGATAAGGACCCGGTTTTGATTCTCTTTCCCTTTAGTCGAAACAGTCTCTAATCTGGTTTCCTCTTTGATAGAATCATTCCAAAGCTTCTCAAAAGTGGGAATCTTCTTGCAAGCATAGACAACTCAAACAAATTGGTCTCAAGATAATGAAGACCCATTTATTGCTATGGGCACCAACTCATCATCATCCATCTTTACCCCCTCGCAGCAAGCCACTCACAAATTTCAGTGATCTTCATAAGATAAGTGGCCACTATGTTTGTATATCTTGTGTACGTGGCACCAAGTTTGTTCTTTAGCAATATCTTGCAAGAAATGTTCACACTTAGATATAGTGTGATCATGGCATCATACATCTCCCTTGTTGCCTTCTTTTTTGTAAAGTGAAGGATCAAACGGTCCTTACCAAATCTAGGATCATTCGATTTGCCATATCCAAATTTTTTACTTTCTACAAACTAAATAAAGTCAGTTGGAGATGCAATCTTATTTTCCACAAACTACCAAAGATCAACTTTCTCTAGAAGCATTTGGAATTTGCACTTCCAAGCTGTAAATTTGGAAGCACCCTCTAGGTGGTCACACTCTCTAAGACTGAGCTTAGTTATGACTAAAGCTCCTGAAACACACTAAAACCAAATGGGTCTGCTATAAAAAATTCAGATGAGCAACTTATGACAGGTGCAAATCAACACACCAATCAGAAAAGCACTCAAGGTATCACAACCTACAACCTCTCACAAGTCTGGATCACTTCAATAATTAAAGCAAGGGCACTGAAATCCTCTAACAACTTCCTCTTACATGTAACAATGCACTCCATACATGGACCTGGAAGATTTCAGTCAATGTGCTCTAATATCATATTATCAAGTTAATTTTCAGACCATTGTAAGCAAATTCAACACTAAGAAAAATAATCCCAACTGCAGACTGAAACTCAACCAAAACAAGAGACCTAAGTATGATAACCTGCAAACACATGCTGCTGAAAATATGAACAGACACTTTAAAAACTAGTAGTTATTAGAATGAAATTGAATTAAACAAAGAAACATTTTTCTTCTTCCATATTCAATATTTGTCCTGCTGCTAAGTTATGGGCTCATGATCTCTTTTATAGATTGAGAGAATCTTCTGAGCTTTAGACGCATCCAACTCAGTTGCAGTGCCAAATTTAGTAGGATGAGCTTTTACAAAAAATACTAAAGCAAAAAATAAGATAAAACAAAACACAAAGCACTTACTCTAGAAACAAAAACCGCTTATCTCCATGTTAGAATCCCTCTAAACATACAAAAAGCTATAGAGTCCAGCACACAGCTAAAAATAAAGGGAAAAAAAACTGAAACAAAATCTTAGAGCTGTTCAACACCCAACTGAAGGGCAAACACACTAAAATAAAAACCGATTTCTTGCACTCAGCAGTAGGAGAACAGCAGACAGGCAACAGATTTGAAAACTAGCAACTTATCTCTGTTTAACTATTATAATCTTTTGTAGTAAAATAACTTTTTGATGAGTTCATTTCCAATTATCTTCTGGTATGAAAGAAGCTTTTTAATAAGTTCATTTGAAATTGTCCTGTTATAACATAATTTTTTTATGCATCCATCTGCTCTTATCTGGTATTTTTCAGCTAGACTGACTCTTATATTGCAGTTTTAAAGTTCATAAGCTGCCCCCAATTATACTCATTGATCCACAAATCTTGAAGAAGCTCTCATATTTATTAATTGTCAAATGATCTGCACTTGCCTCAATCTCAGTGATTGATTTTAAAATTTAATATAATATGGTAAATATACAATCTTAGCTCTTATGCATATTTGCAATTGTGAATTATAAGTGCTTGTGAATTGCCATGTCCCTTTTTGCTCTATCTATTTCCAGAATTATGTATATCAGAAATCTTCTTGTTATTCCAAAATTCACTTCTTTAAAAGTTCTTTTTTCAATTAGAGATAGCTTCTTCAACTGAATCAAACAATCTGTAAAAGAATTAGTAGTTCTACCAGATTAATCTGAGGTATTTTGCATCTAATTTTCAATATCAAACTGAACTTTCCATCAGAAATCTGAAATTCTGAATATTTACGGACTATGGAAAGTTATCCAGTATTTGGTATCTTTGATGTGTGTGAGATGCTCTAATAAACATAATGAAATCCTAGAGATCCAATGCTTTTTGCAAGTAAATCTGTGTTTTTAATATATGCTTAGTGCTGGAAGTTATTTACTTTCAAACTGTTTGATGCAAACTCTCAATGGTTGTCATCAAACCAAAACATTCACAGGTTCCTCCAAACATGTGATTGGATCAGTTTGTTACTACAGGAGTTAGCAGGTCCACATGAATAGGAAAAATCTAAATACATGGTTCCTTATGATGAGCATTTTCAGACTTCACAGCATTCATCATAATCTAAGTTACCGGTTCAGGTTCGGGGACGAGTGCGGATACAAGAACCCGGTATGTGTGTACATGAAAAAAAAATTTAGGCGTTTGGGTACATATAGGTACGTGTGTGTGTGTGTATATATATATATATATACAAAAAAATAAGAGAAATATATAGAATTCTAAAACTAAATCATTTCATAGTATGATCATTGATAATTAATCAATGCCAAATGCCAAAGATAAATATTAAATGCCAATTGACGGAGGAAAATATTCAAATATGCATATACATACCCAGCAGGTACCCTGGGCGAACCCAGCAAGTACCCACAGACGTACCCGAACCAGGTGCATACCAGAACCCGGTATGGGGCCTGTGGGTACGAACCCGGTAACTTAGATCATAATATAAATTTGCTAATCTTCAAGATGTATTTAATATTTATTCTTGTCTCTCCTTGGTATTTATGTCCATTATAATCTTACATGATTGGAGATTTGATTTAATCTGCAACCTGACAATCCGTGTATTTAAGAAATAAAAATTTGCAAATGTAGAATGTGGGCTTTTCTTTGAAATCCATGGTGGTAGAGTTACGAGGCAAGAATCAATCCACTAACCTTAAATTTTAGTTATTAACTAACTTCTGACATCAATTAACAAAGTTTTTCAATCAACAATCAAACAAATGTGTTAATGTTAATTTTTACTAAATCGCATTATAGCAGCATCAAGAACAACAATAATAATTAGTACATCAGCAACAACTGACATCTATGGAATTTAAGCCCAATGTATCTCTTATTTCATAAATCTGCAAGTAGCTCACTAGTTGAACTACCTCGGGTTGGGTGAGGATTCAATACATATTTTTCCCAAATTGCTATCTCAAGGCATAAACGCATTATCAATAAACAATGACCACAAATAGTAAGTATAGCACTGGCCAAGCAACCTACTGAAGCTTCTATATTTCATACTTCTCCGATGCCACTGTTTCCCTTACCACAAGTAACTGAATATCATATGAGCTCTTATGGAATGAATACGGAAACTATAACTTCTATTTAGTTTCCAGTTCCACATCTATCTTTGGTGATAAAAGTGCTTGCACATTTTTATGTATGATACTCACCTTCATACAATTGCTGCATCTACTATTTAGACAGTTGGTAGTAGCCTTCTCTGTTGAGTCAAACACTGAAGATGTAATAACAAATGACTATTGAATCTTTGCTGCTTAAAAATGGTAACAAACTTATACCACTTTACAACAATTTTTAGCACAAGTGATATGCAAAGTGCAAACCAAGTACTCTGTCAAAACAAATTTTCCAACTACATGTATATATGGTATATACAAGAAAAAACTCTCTTGAACAAGAATCACAACCCCATTGGCAAGGTGGGAAATCTACAGCACAAGGGATCTCCCAAGCATAAATAAAGGTTAGGGAGAGAATACTCTGATGTTATAAGTTGCAATAAAACTTAGTGCATAAACAAAAACGAAGTAGCGTATTTACTTCCAATTCTTGATTCATACATTCGCCCCACTCTTGGACTGAGAAGCAAACTATGTCTTGGGTGAGGTGATCGAAGGTGATATCAACAAGAGGGTAACACCTAATAAACAGCTTTGTTACATTGTTAAGGTATCCTGTCCCAGAATCTAGCCTCCTGCTATGTCTTGGCTTGACTTTGAGATAAATCCTAAAACCTATTCTTTGACTTAGAATGAGGAATGGAAGTGCAGTCTAAATTTTGCAAATATATCAGGAAGCTAGCTTTTGTCTGCTTTTGAAATGGTATTGCCCCATGGATACAAGTACACCATCTAAATCTGAAAGTCAACTCTCAAAGGGGATGATTAAATTTAAACTGCTGTTTGCTAAAAGAAACAAGGCTGAAATGAGGTTAGCTAAATGGTAGACGTTAAGGCTGTCTACAAAGGAGCAAAAATCTTTGTAGGCAAAATAGGTTTTATACTTTTAAGAACAGAAATAGTTCTAACAGATCTTAAGGATACATGGAGGACTGACAAGAAGTAAAGAAGTGATCAGTAGGTCCAAAGAACCCTAATGAGAGGAATGAGGGGTTCTGGTTAGATGAACCAAGCCAAAATGACATCTGATTGACCTAGGGAATCTAGGATTACCAGATGGCAAGATATGGTTCAGCACTCGACTGAAACTAAGTCAGTCTTGTTAATTATCATATTAAAAATCAAAAATCAAATCATCCTTGACATTAAAGAGCAACAATGACTCACTAACCAGTTCTTATGTACACAACAAGATGTTGTGCCTAAATGCTGAAATACATTTACAATATGAAAAGGCAAATTCTATTTATAAAGCCTGATGAGAATCACAAGTTTATATATATCTGGTACTTCTTGCAAGTGAATATTGGTTGCAATATTCTTCATGGCTCAAAATTAATTGATCAAAAATTGTTCAGTAAAATCCTTTTATGGATGTTAACAAAGCAAATTGTTATTTAAGTTAAATTAGGAACACTAACCAAGACATTTCAAAGTATTAATTGGTCGTCCAAAGTTGTCCTGGCCATTTGAATCAACAGGCTCAGAAACCCAAAATGGTTTAAGCAGCTTTAAAAAATTGTGTTTCTTTTCCTTGTGCAAATTTGACATGTTTCAAAATTAAAGTTGGAGAAGACTTTCAGCCATTATAAACAATGATCAACATAACCAAGTGAGGGACCAATTTGAATCAAATAAATTACTCTAAAGGACACAATTATTGATTTCTTGTGCATTTATATTATAATTTATTCACCTCAACCATAATGCCACCATTACCTAGAGTAGATAACAGATGAACCCAAAGCTAATTGGCAACATCTTTGACTCCAATCAAACAATCAGCACTAAATGTTTGCTTTCCACCACTAATATTTGACTGACAAGATAAACTACATAAGTATCATTTCACAAAAGAGGATTTCTAGATCAGAAAATCATGAACTTACCCTTGCTTCAAATGCTGCATTGCAACTACTCCCAAATTCTCTGTATAAATGCAAACACGGTGCCACTGAACTATGCCCCGATCTGCATATTCTCTTGGTGATTCACTCTCCAGAGGCCTCCTGTTATTCCGAATGCCTCCAGTTCCAACCGAAAAAATGGTAACCATTTGACCATTTCTCAATCTCTTCTGAATTGGTAGCTGCCCTACCTCCCCAAGTATAATAGCCTACATGGAAAACCCAATGTGCTTAAGCAAAGTTCAAAAATAATTTCAAATAACAGAAGCCCTGGCTTTCTTAAGTTATGATTTATGAAAAAACAGCTTCAACTTTACATGATTTACACAATAGTTTTACACCTCCACTATAAAAGTTTCCTAAGACTAGGAAGGTGATTTCTCCTTCAATAACAAAAGACTTGTTCTTGCATTTTCAGATGTAAAATTTTAACCCAGAAAAATGGCCTTTACAGCCTTTTCAGATGTATGGCCCCTGGATAGAGCTGAAACTACAGGAAAAACAAAACCCCTTTCTGACCATTGCCCTGCAATAGTTTATTACTTACTTAAAAAATCCATTGGGCTTTGGTCTCCATCTAGTGACTGAAGCAGGCTATTGCCGTGCAAAAAATCCAAGCTTAAACACCAGCTGGTGTAGAACCCTCGTGTCTGAGGGTCTGTTGAATTTGAATGTCCCAAAAAATGCTCTAAAGAAAAGGAAACAGGAATCTTATAGCTCTTGCTGGATATAGTTAAAATAAAAAATGTGTGTGCCTATGTTAAATAAAATGGAGGACAGGGAAAGTTGAATGTGGACATTCTGTCCAGCAAGGTTGTGGTGTAATAGTAGATGGGGACATTCTAAACTGTGATCCAATTCACATCCTCCTAATGCACAGTATACTGTTACACCCAGCATATATGTTGCATGCTATAGGTTGTGGTATGGCAAACATGCCAACCTGACCCAAATTTAAAAAGGCTTATAAACTTGAGATTTACCTAAGTTTAAAAACCAAGAGAAAGTGCCTGACCTTATCCAAGATTCACCAAAGAGCCAAAAAAAAAACCATAGCTATTTTACATAAGTTCAATATATGGTTAACTCAATGGAACTAATAAAATATATAAATTGCAAATGGAATCAATGATGAGAGAGCTTCCTAATTTTGGAAAGTCAATTTGCATTCTGCAAAGAATAGAACTTGTGAAGGGGGCATTGCCCAGCAGAATTTCAACATATAGATGCAAGGTCCTTCAACATATAGATGCAAGGTCCTAGGTTTGAGTCCCAACCAATCCATGCTTTTCAATGCTTTGGACCCACATGCACTCTAATCCTACATAAAACACATCATAAATACATTGGGATAGTTTCATTTTTAAGAGACGGAATAAGTTTATACATGCAGGACAGCTAAAACTGAAAGTGACAAAAAATGTTTTACAAATATAAAATGGTAGGCAAATCTTTTACACAAAGAACTTACTATTAATGCATGCATCTTTTGACAATCCTTATATCATCATGTGAATTTTATATGAATAATTTTTTGACAAATTTCCATTTGCACAAACAGCAGGCAGCTTGACAGAACATCCGAAGACCCTTTAACTTTTTTGCAATGGAGCAGAGATGCAAGTAAATATCAATAAAATGAAAGATTATAGGCTTCATTCTGCAAGGGGAGAAAAAGCAAATAGAATTTATCTTTGAAGGAGAGCTACTAGAGGTAGTGCTAGAATATAAATTTGGTCTGAATTTTCATAGTGAACAAATCTGCACACTTAAGCACAGTGAAAGGTATATACGAGGAGCCAGAAAGCATTCTATGCACTACATAACAGATGTAGGCATGCAAAACTGTAGGCTTGGAGGACCATTAGGATATTGTTTGCGGAGCCTGTTATGCCAGTAGTGCTTTATCGGTATGAGCTTTTGGGTAGCAGCAACTTAGGTTGAGAATGGGGCAACTAGAAAGAACCCAAAAAAGTTTAATCACAAACAGTTTCAGTCAGCTATGAGATCTTAGTGGCAGAAACATGCACCTTTCCTTTAGTGGCAGCAGCCACAATCCAACGACTGGGATATTTGATGAAAAAGTAAGGCGTGTCGAATTAAAGATGGTCAAGAATAGTAGTGAGTGAAAAATTGAATGGAGAAAAGGACACTTTGATGAAACAAAACAACAGGTGTATGAAGGAATGATGCGTAAGTTCACAGGAACAGCAAAAACCTAATTGAGAAATATAGGAAATGTAACTAAAACTTTAAACTGACTCTGTCGACGATGGAACTTGAAGGGGTTGATGACATGTCCAAAATTAATCCAGCCCCACATATTATCGACCATCAAGAAGCTTACAAAAAGGCAGGTACCAAATGGAGGGATAAGATGCTCATAGCCCAAAGGACAATAATATGAAACTAGTCACAAGACAAAATCCAGCAAAAATAGGGAGAAGAAATCATGACTACTTTCAATAGGGTGGTATTCAAAAACACGTGTCGATTCATTGTTGTTTGTTCTGCATACAGTGGCCTTAGTGCCAATCTCCTCAGCACCTTGTGGTTTGATTCTATACCTGCATTCTTCGGCAAGACTGCCTGACCAACATCAAAAGTTTCTAATCAAAAGTAGCAAGGAAGGTCCATCCTCCCAAAAGAAGTTGCAGGCACGGCGAATTTGAGTCTGTTACTAGTATTTCACTACTTGCAAACGTTAGTTACAAAACTCTTTTTCAATTGGCAGAATCTAGTTTCTCAGAAGAAATATGAAAAACTACCCAATTGAAGCGTTCTGGTAGAAGTGCGGGGATGGGGGAACCATAAACAGTCAAATTACCCTGACGGGCTTCGGTAGAAAAAGTACCCTATACAAACTCCCATTGTAGTTATATTGAACCGGTCTGTTGTTGAATTTGGAGCCGCCATTAGAGTTTCCATCATTGTTCTGAGTTGTGTTCTTTGTTTCTTGGGCAATATCATCTTCAGAGTCTTTATCAGAAAGCTCGTACGTAGCAAAACCCCTCCAACAACAACCACCACCTGCATTTGCTCTGCTGGATAAACCTACAATTGCAGCTTCTCTCCATATCAATTATGGCTCCCCGTAAACAAATACTGAGCTGACAAGACGAGGAAAAGTTTACCTGCTACGCGAGATAATGAGCGCGCGAGCTTCAGCAATGAGGAAGAGGAAGCCATGCTTTTCTTTACCTTCTGCAAATTCAAAACCCTACATAAACCCTGCCTGTAAAATTTGTATTTATATTTGGTAATTGTTTTGTATGGGTTGTCAGCATGTTCAAAACCTTTCTAAACTCCTGATAATTGCTTTCCAAATATTTTTAAATTGGTATTTAGTGATTAAAAACAGAATTATTATGAATTTGATTTTTTCTAAAGTTTAAATTTATCTTTCTTAAATGTTTAAATTGTGAAAAATAATTCGATTCTTATATACTATATTAAATAATGATATTTTAATTTTATTATTACTATATTATGACAGCATATTAAGTTTATTAATTAATGTATTGGTTATAAAAAATTAATTATCAACTTTGTAATAAAAAATTCATATTTTTTAAGGCAATTTTTAATTAATATTCTAAGATATTATTTTATTATTTAGATAAACATTTTATCTTTACTCCTTTTTGGAAAATAGTCTATCTATCATGTTTCATCTATTGTTGAATTTATTAACTATACAAAAAAAAAATTCTTTAACAATATTACCAAGGTAATACTATGAAGGCAAGTACTTACTAATATGACAATTGTTTAAATTATATTTTTATTATTTGTTAATATGATAAATTAGTAAATTGGCACTCCCCTTTAAGTGTGATGGATTAAAAGAATATCAGCTCTTTCAAAAATGATTGTGATATGAAAGAAATCAAATTTTTGAGTGAAGGTTTGATGGATGAGGTTGGGATTATGTTTCAAGTACATATAGCAGAGAAGGAAAAGTTTACCAATCTTAAAATAGATTAAAGGGATAAACAATCTCTCGTGCCACCTCACTTCTACTAGCGCTCTCCTGAGATATGGGATCAAGACACTAAGTGCAATAAAGAGACTTGGTGAACATGAAATGCTAAATGTAAATGAATTAAACGATTAAGACAATTAAGATGCTAAATGTAGATGAACGTAAATAACTATTAAATATTAAACCAAAATGGTACTCTGACTGCGGAAACCAAAAAAGCATACTACTGAGACAGAGTACCGAACTCCACAAGCTCATTGTCCAAGACACGTGCACAGGTCTAGGATGCCAGCGTAGGTACGGAACAATAGCGCAGTGCGCATACGTCGTGTACGGATAAAGTATGGATGATAGGACAGAAGGTGAAGAAAATAATAAATAACAAAATAATAGAAAGTAAACTAATGATAGGAAATTAAATGTGATAGTAGAATATAAAAACAAGTACAATTAAACGATGAGATGAAAGGGAAAGGATAGAATCTACATTGGATTTGACAGTTAGTGAAGCTAGTCTTCCTCAAAAATCTGCACACACGGGAACAAAAAAATGTCGGGGTGGCTATTTGGAGACCTGCCTAAGTTAGATCCCTACTTTGGTGTTTCCACTTCCACGATAATCGATATAGGCACGACAAAATGGTGATAGGTAACCATATAGAGATAACAAATAACGTTAATGCAAATAAGAATAGATGAAGAATTCAATATACTATCAAATACACAAATAAGATGAAGTGAAGAGACTCCCCTCAATGAGATGGAAGCCAAGAGACGAAGCCTATGGAAGCAATATATTGTCAACACGATTGAGAACTCAAGAATGTGATGGTAAGCCTCAAAAAACAAATGAAAGAGCTATGGAAAAAACTACCCAAAAGAGTGCCCAAATCGTGAAGAAGTGTCTAGAGTGTTTGTAGAAGACTAAATGAAGTTTGAAAAATGGGAGTTTAACCATGCAGGGTTGAATCTAGGCATAGGTGGGCAGTGGAACTGAGCGTTGCAATTGCAAGGTGGAGTTTGTAATGCTCCAACAACAGTCTGCACATATGCAGATTTGTAAACGAGTATGTGTTGCGTGGACATCTCTACAACGTGCACACATGTTGTGTCATCCAAGCCACGTAGCCGAGATTCTGAATGGCAAATGTCAAAGCAGGATAAATAAGTGTTGATAGATGACATGGAATTTGTGTTTTAGGCTAGAAGGAACATTATGAAATGGCAAATTACATCAGGGTGCAAATTTATGACATTATATGTATGTATGTATGTATGTATACACATATGTATACGTATACATATATGTATATGTATACGTATACATATATGTATATGTATACGTATACATATATGTATATGTATACGTATATGCATGGCAACAGAGTCCATCCTTTCACAAGGAATATTCATATTAGTGCATCTTTTGTGGGCATCATTCCCACCGGGGTTTACTCTTTGATCAAGAGGTTCCCTAGTCAACATATCTTGTGTCATTGTGTTGTTGTGTGTGAATATCTTTCTATGGTTGTTGGTTATATTGCTTACATGGTTAAAATCTGTTGAAATTGATAAAAGTTATAATTATCTGATAACTGATTCACCCCCCTCCCCCCCCCCGCTCTCAGTTATCTTGGTGGACTTTACTTTTCTAACAATTGTGCATATGTATATGTATATGTACATGTACATGTACATGTATATGTATGCATCTATGTCTATGTCTATGAATGTATATATATATGTATATGTGTGTATAATATGTTGAGAAATATCCTTCTCGGGGCACCTATTACACCTTAAGGCGAATATGATTAGAGATAGGTGCCCCAAGAAGGATACCTCTCAATGTATTTTATATATATTAAAAAAATAACTATATAAGCTAGTAATAGTCATTGTGTGACAAGAAAGATGTTAAATAACTCAATATATATCTAAATAGTATTTGTGTTTTCAAATATAATTATATTAATTTATAGTAATCTTTTGTGTTATTAATCATAATATTATTTTTATAATATATTAATAGAATGTTATGATTAGGTTTTTTATATTATTAATATAATATTAGGGTTAGGATTAGGGTTAGTGTCTAATATTTTGGGTTGAGGTTAGGGTTAGGATTCAGGTTATGGTTAAGTTTTGGGTTACTTGGTTAGGATTATGGTTAAGGTTATATCCTGGTTAGTGTTAGGGTTAGGGTTAAGGTTTAGTATTGGGGTTAGAATTATGGTTATAGTTTGCACCATGGTTTGGTTAGGTTAGGATTAGGGTTTTGTGTTAGGGTTAGGATTATGATTATGTTTATAGTGTGCATAATGGTTAGTTTGGTACTAAGCTAAGGGTTAGGATTATAGTTAATATTATGGTTAGGGTTAGGACTAGGGTTTAACATCAGGATTAGAATTATGGTTCCAGTTTATGCTATAATTACTTTAGAGTTGGGGATAGTGTTAGGGTTTAGTTTAAGGGTTATGATTAATGTTATGGTTTACATCATGGTTAGGTTAGGTTTAGGATTATGGTTAGTGTTTACATGATAGTCAAGGTTAAGACTATGATTATGATCTAGAGTAGTATATATAATAGGTTTTACCTCAAGATTAGAGTTGAGGTGAGTGTTAGGGCTAGGATTTGTAATACCCCAAAAATGGGCTATATGTTCATTAATCTCCTACATCTTCAATTCGAATGAAATCGACATCAAAGTCCTAATCTAAAGCACATCTAAACATCATCGAATCATAATTGATTATCTTAAATTCTGCATCGGGGAATATTCTTAGCAATATTCCTAATCATCATAATTATCTTTAATTTTATAATTATTTAGCAATAAATCACATTTATCCTAAAGTTTGATTAATTGAATATTTTCATATTTAATTAATTAGATTTAGTATTTGCCACTTAATTGTGTAATTAAATTTAATTATATCTATTATTAATTGTATTATTTAATTTTGACAATAAATCCAAATATCCTATGAATAATTGATTAAATTTTTATTTAATTAATTAAAGCAAGTTGTCATTATTTAATAATATAGTTTTTAATAAAAATTTGATTAAATAATTGATTAACCCATAAATCAATTGTTTTATTTTTAAAAGCAGTTAAGTTGGAAATAAATCACTTTATTATTAAATTAATTCATAAATAAAACATGCACAATCATAAAAGCAAACAACTATCAATTATCAATTAAAGCTAAACTCTATTTTGAGTTAAAGCTTAGCTTTTGCATGTTTTTGTGAGTTAATTATCCTTTATTTAAAAATAACTCAAAAATCAACCTGAGTTATTTGAGTGATTTATGGCTTTTTTTCATGCACCTCCAAAGCCTTGGATTTCTATAAAAACAATGCTCAGCTCTTCATAATTCATCTCTCAATCATCTCTCAAATTTGCATCCAAGCATCCAATTTGCACAATCACGCTGGAGAATTGGAATTGGGAGAATCAAAGCTCTTGCGAATCAACATCTTTGTGAGATCAATCTTTTTTTTTTGCATATCATTCTTAGATAGTTTCATATCAAGTTTTTCATCTAGCATAGATTTCATATCAGATTAATCATTCATATTGCATAAAAAATATCAAAAATATAGATCAATTGCATTCAAATCCTTCATTTAGGTGTCGTCTAGGTCACTGATCTCGATTACAATCTGAGAACATTAATCTTGCACCTACTAGAAGGCAGTAAATCGCTTGGTTAGATAGTTTTCAATTTTGCATGATCTTGATTATAGCTAACCTCTAATGTTTTACTAAAGTGTTGTGACTACAGATCAGGTACAATTTTCACACACACATTTCTGGCGCCCACCGTGGGGCAACCCACCTTTGCATGCTGATTTTGATTCTTGGAGATAAAACCCTAAAGTTTCAAAGATTTAATTTTATCTCCCAAACGGCTTGGAGTTTTGGTCTGAAAATTTTTTTGCAAGTTGGAGACATATCAGGGAAGCTTCGAAAAAAAATTTAGAATTTTCTAAATTATTTTGAATTTTTAATAATTTGTTTTCAATTTTTCATAAAAAATTAATATCTGACGCAAATCAGCATATTTTTTTGAAATTTTTACATTTTCAGAAAGCTCTTCAAATTCTACAGGGGGTCTATTATTTGTGTTTTAAATTTGGATGCAATTTAATAGCTCAAATAGTCAATTTGAAAAACTGGTCTGTTTTGATAAAACGAGTCTCTAGGGCACAAATGAAGAGATTTTTCTAAAATTTTTGCATTTTTGGAAAGCTCTCTATTTTTTAGTAGGGGTCTCTATTCTAAATTTCTATTTTTGTGGCCAAAATCATATAAAAAAAAATCAGATCTTGTTGACTAGGTCAAATGTAGTGCAAAAAAATTAAAATTTTATGATGGGTATGCACTTATTTTTCATATGATTCAATGCATGATATGAGTTTTCATTTGGATTAATTTATGGTTATTATTGCTCCTAACAATTGATTTTTAGAGCTAACCCTATGGTTTTCATAAGTTGAATATATTTTGCATATCTTGTTTGCTTGTTTGCTTGTTGGAGAGTTCGTCACTTGCTTACATGGAAAAGCTCAACAAAAATTGCTAAAAATCAGGTAGAATCTACTAAGCGCGTTGCGAGGATCACGAGGTATTCTCCTTGTTCTGAAAACATTTCGATTTGGACTTAAAATAAATCTCTTGTGTCAAGCTTGTGTGCATCTTTTCATACTTTTGATCTATTTCTACACACTTGCATAATTTGATACTAGGTTGTGATCCCTTTAGGATTCATTAAGTAGTCTTAGATACTTGTGATTGATCTTGATTGCTATCTTGGGTTATTGGACTCGCTAATCCACTGGCCCCTCATTTTCGCCCCGTGGTTGCAATCTCAGCGCCATAAAGGGGAGGGGTCAATAGGACAGAAGCGTTAAGTGTTCCACTTGGCAACCCTTTTGTGCTTTTAGGAACTCACTTGTTTTCTAAGTTGTGGACTCATTTTCAGCTTATGTGAGGTGTTAAGTGTTCCACCTTGTGGACTCATCTCATATTTTCTTTAAGCGTTAAGTGTTCCTCTTTCTACTTTTTGGATGCTTTTGGTAGATTTGCTTTCGGGAATATATCTGTGCTCACATAGTAATTAGGCCCTATGAACACTATTCGTGATTCTTGAGAGATTGGATTCCTAGCGAAATCCTTCCTTGATGATGGAATCCTTGTAGGTAGGGAGGATACTTAGTGCATTTCACATTCAACTTGGTTAGTGCGTCTTCTCTTATTGATCGATACATTCTCTCTCCGAAGAGGTTGATAGATCACGTGGGGTTGATATCACGAGCTTTTGGTGAATCAAAATTGGTTAGTGCATCTTCTCTTATTGATTGATACATTCTCTCCTCGGAGAGGTTGATAGATCACGTGGAGTTGATATCACAGACCTTGGTGAAACAAACTTTGTCTTAGCATGTCAGATTCATCTACTTGCTTTGTTTGGGTTAAAAGTGAAGAGGTGTCAAAACCTTGAATCTGGAGCCAAGTCCCCTTGTGGTATAAATCTGTGAGTCACCTTTAGAGAGGGTTAACCGTAGCGGACAATCCCTTCATAGGGAAAACTGTGTTGACGGAACCTCAAGCGGTAATAGCCATTTTCGCCATGGTAGTGACAGCCGCTATATAAATGTCCTTGTGGAAGAAATCTCCACGGGTATGGTTCATTGTTGGGTTGTCAGATCTCCCTAGCAGCTCTTGAAGATTAAGTTCTCGGACTGTGTCAAAACCCTGGTGCGCCGGGATTGGAGTTCACCCCTTTGAATCATAAAAGTTGCAGAGTCAAACCATTACTAAAAACCCTAGAGAGGCCAATTTTTCACTTTCAGGTATATGTGTGTTATTGCAAAACTTTTCAGAACATACACAATTAGTACTCTCAGGGATTAGCACAATTTAGTCACTTGATTGTTCATGCGCAAAGTTGCTTTTGCCCTTGTTCATTATTTTCAGACGTGCTTGGAATCACTTGCTTGCTGTTCTGCGTGCTTGTTTATCTACTTGGCTATTAAAAATGATCAAATCTGGTATAACCTTCAAAATCTGGACAGTACAATTTGCAAACAATCCAAAACTGAAGACCTTAAATTTTGCAAAAATTGACGTAAATTCTTTCTGGAGTCAAAAGTCATTTCAGAAAGTCAAAAGTCGTACGAGTTTTGTCAAGTGTCATTTCAATATTGCCCATCTGTCATACAATTGAGAACCCAGTGTCGTACGAGTTTTCAAACCAACAAATTCAAGAAAGTCAAAATCCTGTTAGCAACTGTCGTATGATATTTACAACTGTCGTTTCATTGCTACCCAACTGTCATACGAGTTTTACAACTGTCGTTTCATTTCTACCCAACTATCGTACGAGTTTAGCAACTGTCGTTTCATAGACTACCCAGTGTCGTACGAGTCTACAGAGTGTCGTTTGGAAAAAATTGAGAGAGTTGACAGAAATTATCAAATTGCAAGATATCCAATGTTTCCAGCCTAGTTCCAGAATCTGTCAAAAATATCATTGTGTTAGGAACAGAGCAGTAGCTATTGAGCATTCTACCATTTTCTGAGTTTGATCTTTTGAATCCGATCTAGTCTTCTGTTTGATCAATTTGAGTCCTTTTTATCTCGTGTCAAAACTTTGTCATAACTATCAATCTTCAATCAATCTTCAAAAACAGACTAAGTGTTGAGAACTCGTGTCCGCTATCTTTTGGGCGATCTATCCCATACATCTAGGGCACAGTTTCCTTCACCCACATCTCATTAGACCTTCAAAACTATCATAATCTTGACAAGGTTGCGCCATCTGATTTTCTCGAATCAAATTGTTCTTTAGTTGTCTTCGTCCTTTTCTTCTGTTTCATTCAAAGTTAATGGTGGAGACCAGAGCTTCTTCACACAAGAAATCAGAAGAAATATCTCAGAACTTACTTTTGACCAATACCACGGGTCCAACTCTTGAACAACTCATCAAGTCAGGTATTTACGAAGACGACGGTCTCGGTAACTTTCGATTGAAAACTGGTTACATGCCTCCTTTATCAACTCACAGAGGTAATCAACAAACTCCTCCTCAATCTATTCCAGGGAGCCCAAAAACTCCTATCATGTCTCAAGCAGGGACAAACCACGGTTCTCTAGGAGGAGGATCCCAGGGACACCATTCTCAACATAATGCTGACCAAGAACCTACCCCCTCTGAAATCCATCGATGTTAGAATGACGATGAATTCAAGAGAATGATGAGGCATTTCTTGAAAGTGGATAGAGAGGCATACTTTTTACAATTATCCCAGGAAGGAGCTAAGCTTCCTCCCAACTTTAACGTTGATGATATAATCACACATGAGGAAGAAACTCCACTCACAGCTATGACAAAATAGATGCATGCTATACAAGTCAAATTTAACAATCTTAAGAAGGAGAAGGAACCCAAGGAGTTCTCCATGGAGGCCCTATGTCCTTTCCCGTTCGACAAAAACTTGTATATGCCACCATTCCCAAAAAGAGTGGAGATGCCAAAGTATGACAAATATGATGGACACTCTGATCCTCAAGATCATGTCAGAGAGTTCTGTACGCAATCCATGGAATTCATGCATGAACCGACTTATCTAATGCATCTTTTTCCTAGATCCTTGGGAGGAGCATCCATTCAGTGGTTTTCAAGATTACCTTCTACGATCAAAACTTTTGAGGAATTGATTAAATTGTTTTATCAACAATATTCCTACAATATTCAACATCCGGTCACCATGATCAATATCTGTAACCTCAAGCAATATCCAGGGGAATCATTCCTAACTTTCCTCAAGAGGTGGAGAAAGAAGTTCTCTCTATATGCTAGACAAATTCCCGAAATGGAGAAACTTGAAATCTTTATCAATAACCTTGTTCCAGAGCTCAATTATCCATTACAAATGCAAGATCATGTATCTTTTGATAAAATGGTGGATAATGCAATCAAGATTGAGAAAGTACTTGTCAAGAAAGGAGAAATCACACTTCAAAAGGACAAGTCTGAATCTGGACCTAGCTCAAAAGATAAAAACAAGAGCTGGAATAGAAACAAAGGTATCGTCTCTGATGGTGTTGTTGACACTATCCACACCCCATCAAAGGCACCAGCCTACAATCTCACCCTTGCCACCAAAGCCATTGAAGCTTCAGAGCAAAAATCTATTGAACCATCTCCAAAGAAGCCATTCAAACGATGGGATAATAAACGAAAGTTTACTCCCCTGGGAGAATCTTTGGAATCTGCCCTGAGAACCCTGATAGCTGATAACATGATCTCTTTACCACCAATCCAAAACCCTAATCCGGATCCAAAACCATATTGGTGGAAAGATAATGCATTATGTGCTTTCCATCGGACTAAAGGCCACAGAACTAATGGATGCTTCCACTTGAAGCATACCATTCAAGACTTGATAGATCAAGGGGACATCACGATCGATAATCCTACCAATAATAATGATCACATAGCATTTACAGAATCGTTTCCACAACATGGCAAGGGAGTTTCCACTTCTCAGCCTAACATGGGGGCAACAGTCAACTATGCCTACCCTGGAAACAATGCTGTCATCAATATGGTTGAACCATATCTCTCTGAGAGCTGTAATGTCATCACGATTGTACGAAGAGATAGAAATCATTCCTCAGCTAATGCGGTTACCAGATCACAAGCTCAGGCTCATCTAAAAGGACAAACACCAAGTTCATCTAATGTCCCTAAGATACCTTTCAATCTCACATCTGCTTCTAAACATAAGGTTGCCTCGAAATCTTCCAATCCAAAGGATACAAGACCTACATCTTACAGCATCGTCCAACAACTCCAGCATACCAATGCCAAAATCTCTATGTTTGAGTTACTTCAAATATCTCCAGCTCACAGAGATATCCTAGACAAAGCTTTGCTCAGCTCTAATGTTCCTGATGATCTAGATCTAGACAGGTTCCAGACTATGGTTGGTCATCTAACGTCTCCGCAATATATCTCCTTTTCAGAGGAAGATGACAACTCCCTAAGTCACCCACATAATCAGCCCTTGCACATAGAAGTCTTGATCCAGAACCGTCGAGTCAAACGTGTGTTGATAGATGGGGGCGCAGGCCTCAACATTTGTTCTTACAGCTTAATCACATAGTTGGGATTCTCAGAGATGGCTATTGATCCTCGAAAGAAGATCACCATAAAGGCCTATGATGAATAGGAAAGATCTTCTAAAGGCACCATTATCTTACCCATCCGAGTGGGTCCGATCATCAAAGATACCACATGTCAGGTGCTTGATAATCCATTGGCTTACAATATCCTTCTAGGGAGACCCTGGATCCATGAAATGCAAGCCATTCCTTCTACATACCATCAATGCTTGAAATTTCCCTATGAAGGGGTAGAAGTTACTATCCCAACAGATCTGAGTACAACTTGCAATACATTGAAGGAAAGTGTCGATAAGCTTGTTCCCAATAACAGAGAATCTTCCATCAAGCAGCTAAATATTGCTTCCACATCTAAGATGGAAGACATTGCTAAAGAGATCAATATCAAAGAAAATGGGATGGGAGAATACACTATAGAGCCAGTCTTGTCTTTGACATCTCTCCCAATCTCCCCTAAGTCATATGGACAATCCTTGAAGCAGTCTAAATCAGAACCTAAGGAACCTATGGAAGCATACAAAAGACATTTTGTGGTGGAGCAAGTATCCAAACAAGAATTTGAAGAGGATGAAGTTGTGCTGGCATGGCTATATAAAGAGGATTCTGAATCTAAAATTGTTCAACCTAGTGAATCTATAGCACCTACAATCCCTTCTAATTCATATGGTCCAGGAAACAAATTGATAGCCAAGATGGGATACTCCGGTCAAGGACCTCTAGGAATCAGAGGAAAGGGTCTTGTGACACCCATTTCATATATTGGTAGAGCCAACAAAGATACTGGTGGCTTAGGGTTTAAGAAGAAACCCTATCATCTCAAAGGTGGTTGTTCTCATGTCATAGAACAAATTGCACCAGGAGAACCCCTTCTTAAGAAAGAAGAAACAGAACCCTCTGATGATGATTCAGATAGCTCTGAGCTTATCCCCTATGAAAAATTGCCTAAAGAGATCAAAGATCTTCTTGATGATACAGATGATCCTATCAAAAGAATTAATGTAGTAGAAACACAAGAACCTACTGTAGTGCAAGAGATGGTTGCACCACAAGAACCAGCCAATCTCGAAGGCGATCAAACTGATCAAGAAGAAGGGGGTAGTTATTCTGACACTGATTCCCATGAATATGAATTCAAGTCAGAAACTGAGGGTAATCCTTCTTGGGGTATTCATCCTGATTTCACACATTTTCTAAGATTTCCTAGAGATCCTGAATCAGAAGCTGAGTCAAATGACTATGAATGGGGTGCCATTCCAGAAGAAGATGAGCTTATAACAGAGAAATATATTGATGTTATTCACCAATATGTATCTCAACCCAACGTAGGTCTAGAGCGAAACAATGAACTTAACGTGTCGGATCCACCTATGGCTGAAGAGGACTCCCATGATGATGTTGAGCCTATTCACGAATTGAACATTTTGAGCTGTAACATCACCTTTGAACTTGAGCATCGGGTTAGGACCAATGATGACATAACCACATCTGTGAACACCATATCCCAAGCCTTTCCTACTTTAACTATCCAACACCCTGATCTTATTGACCGAACTTCCACGAACCCGAGCCATGGTATCTACACCTTTTCAAGTGACTATGCCCTTGCTTGTTACCTCAATGCAGTCGAGCCTATGAGGACTTCCATCAGTGAACCGAGCGTCAGCATGACCAAGTCGAACATCAAATATCTTAGTCAAAAAAATAAAAATAAAAAGAAAAAGAGTTCTGAGGGTGAAAACCATTTTGTGGCAGTCTCAGAACCTACAAAAGTAAAAAGAAAAGACGTATCTGAAGGTGAAAACCTCTCTGAGGTGCCTAAGGATGAGATATTTGATGTCCTTCCGAGTCATTTATAGGATAGATCTCCAGTTCTGATTGAGCCAACTCAATCCATCAATTTGGGTACAACAGAGGAACCACAATTGGTACATGTAGCACAATCTCTATCAGAAGAAGGGAAACAAAAATTCACTACATTCTTATCAGAAAAAAAGATCAATTTTGCATGGAAATATTCATATATGCCAGGATTGGATCCCAATCTCATTATGCACCATCTATCCATTGCTCCTGGAGTAAAACCAATCAAACAAAAACTGAGAAAGATGCATCCTCATGTTGCACTCTTAGTCAAAGCAGAACTAGAAAAACATCTAAAAGCTGGATTCATCCGTGTCATAGACTATGCTGAGTGGATCTCTAACATTGTACCTATTTCAAAACCAAATGGTTCAATCAGAGTGTGCATGGACTTTAGAGATGTGAACAGAGCATGCCCTAAGGATGATTTTCCGCTGCCTAACATTGATATGATAGTGGACATGACTGCGGGCTATGAAATGTATTCCTTAATGGATGGCTTTTCTGGGTACAACCAAATCAAAATTGCTCCAGAAGATCAAGAGAAAATAGCTTTCACATGTGCGTGGGGAACCTTCTGTTGGAATGTTATGCCATTCAGACTCAAAAATGTTGGAGCTACATATCAAAGAGCAATGACATCTATTTTTCATGATATGATGTGTAGAACAATGGAGGATTATGTTGATGACACATTAGCAAAATCTATGATCAGGACTAAACATCTAAAAGACTTGAGCATGATCCTCGACAGAATGGAAAAGTTTAGTCTCCGACTAAATCCTAAGAAGTGTGCTTTTGGTGTCACTTCTGGAAAGCTCTTAGGATACATAGTTTCAAAGAAAGGCATTGAAGTTGATCTGGCTAAAGTCAAGGCTATCATCGAGATGCAACCTCCCACAAATATCAGTTAAATGAGGACGTTGCAAGGCAGAGTTCAATCTATCAAAAGATTCATATCACAGCTAGCAGACATATCACAACCTTTTACAAAAACATTACATAAAGGTGTGACCTTTGCCTGGAATGAAGACTGTGCAAAGAATTTTGATCATATCAAGAATTATCTCTTGAATCCTCCTATCTTAATGCCTCCTATTCATGGGAATCCATTAATATTATATGTCTCCGCAACAGATACATCACTGGGGGCATTGCTAGCACAGCATGATGAGAACAAGAAAGAAAGAGCCATCTACTATATCAGCAAAACTTTAGTGGCCTATGAGAAGAACTACTCAATGATAGAGAAGGCATGTCTAGCTGTGATCTTTGCATCGCAGAAACTGAGACACTACATGTTAGCTCATACTACTCATTTGGTAGCTAAAATTGATCCACTGAAATATCTCCTAAGCAAAGTTGCCCTCACAGGTAGACTAGCTAAATGGGTCATGCTCTTGAGCAAATTTGACATTGAATATGTTGAAATAAAAGCTATCAAAGGACAGGTCATTGCTGATCAATTAGCTGAAGCACCACTGTTTGATGATACACCCATGCAAATGGAATTTCCCGATTCCTCTATCATGCACCTCTCTTCTAGAGCATGGCGGTTATTCTTTGATGGCTCCTACACACAGAATGGATCTGGAGCAGGCATATTGAAAATAGCAATTGAATGGAGAGTAACAGAGCTACACATTCATGGAGACTCACAATTGGTTATCTACCAAGTCAATGATGTGTACCAAACCAAAGATGAAAAGCTCATTCCTTACAAGAGAATGGTAGATGATTTAAAGAAATACTTCATCTCTATCACATTTGAGCAAATACCCAGAACGGAGAATAAGGCTGCCGATGCCATGGCGACATTATCTACTCTCTTACAGCAGCCCAAACATGAACTACGCTACGAGTTCCTGGTGGAAGCCCTATCCTATCCTGCATATGACTCCCCTGAAACCCGCATGATCTGCACTGTTGTAGGTTATGACTCATCTCGCTACAAAAATTTGTTCTCCTATCTCCATGACCAAATCATCCCTGAGTCCTTTAACCATTTTGAGAAATGAAACCTTATCTGATCCGCATCCCAATATGTCATCATTGGTAATGATCTGTACAAATGAGGTCTAGATGGTACACTGCTTAGATGTTTAGAACGGGAAGAGTCTCAACATGCCTTAGAGGAAGTCCACGAGGGTATATGTGGGTCACACTCAAATGGTTTAACATTAGCTGGAAAACTTATTAGGGCTGGGTACTATTGGCCTGAAATGGAGAAAGAGGCTATTAAATTTGCTAAAAACTGTCAACAGTGTCAAGTACATGGTAACTTGATTCATGCTCCAGGGAGAGATCTGATTCCCTTTACTACATAATGGCCTTTTCAACAATGGGCATTTGATCTCATAGGTGCTGTCCATCCGCACTCCTCTAATGGACATACCCATATAATCACAGCTACAGATTATTTTACAAAATGGGTAGAAGCAGTTCCTCTAACACAAGCAACGGGGAAACAGATCTCTATGTTCATCCTGAACTACATCATTTGCAAATATGGGATCCCTCACTCTATAATCACAGATAACGGGGGACAATTCAAAAACAAGGATCTAGATGACTTATGTGCTAAATTCAAGATTACACAACATTGGTCTTCTATTTACTATCCTCAAGGGAATGGACAAGCTGAGGCTTCAAACAAAAATCTCCTGAAGATCTTGCATAGAACAGTGAATAAAACAGGAAGAGACTGGCATCTCATGATCAATCCAGCTCTCTGGGCATACAGAACTAGTATCAGAACGCCTACAGGGGCTACACCTTTCGCTTTAGTTTATGGGTCTGAAGCGGTACTGCCTATTGAGGTTGAAATCCCATCACTTAGGATCAAAATGCATGGACTTGTCACTGATGAAGACTACAGAGTGTCTAGGTTACAAGAACTTGAATTACTAGATGAGCGCAGACAAGCAGCGTATGATCATCTCAGAGTGTATCAGAAAAGAATGTCTAGAGGCTACAACAAGAAAGTCAGACATAGAGAATTTCAGGTTGGCGATCTAGTGTTGAGAGAAAATCCTAAAAATCAATCACATCGAGAACGCAAGGGGAAGTTCAAACCCAATTGGTTGGGTCCCTTTGTTATCACTGCTACTTTTGGCTCTGGTGCCTATCAACTCTCAACGACTGAAGGAGAAAAGCTTCGAGAACCAATCAACGTTCTCCATCTAAAGAAATTCTACGCCTAAGGCATTCAGTGCTTGGTAAATGTCCTGAAAAAATCTTAAAAATCAGAAAAAGTCCTGAAAAAATGAACATCTTGGTGAAAACCTAGCAATAGGCGCCTTGATGATTCACAAAAAAAATCAAAAAATATCAAAAGTACAAAAAAATCAAAAAATATCAAAAGTACAAAAAAATTGAAAAAATGAAAAATACAAAAAAATGAGAAAAAGAAAAAGTGCCTTGGTGAAAACCTAGAAACAGGCACCTTGGTAGCAAAAATAGAATCTCTACCAAGATGGTGAAAACCCAGCAAACGGGCGCCACTTGTTCCAAACGCTCCATCTATCAGCACAATCTTGGTCTTTCCTAGCTTTCAGTCTTGCTTTAGTTGTACATATCTCCCGGTATCCTATCCAGTCAGAGTCCTTTGAAGCTTCAAGTTGAGTCTGTCTGTCTGTCTCGTCTCCAGAAAGGATTTTGCATCTATAACAACGCAATCAAACATCAAACTCAAACTGAAAACAATCTGTGCTTCATGCTTTTATCTCCTTGTATGCTTACTGATTCGCATTGAGATTTTTGCATATTGTGTCCCTTCGAGCTCTTCGATGATGTCCTTTATAGGATTTAGAGAGTGATGACTGGGGGCATAATCTTTTCTTTGTTTTCTGCTCGTATGTGAAATCTAATAACTTTGGAAATTCTGGATTGAAATGGTGTCTGACTATAAGAGCCTCTATCTTGAATTGGATGGCCATGCGTACCTCGACCATTGATACCCAAAAAATTCAAGGAAGTTTGATCTAACTATTGTCTTTTTGAGTAAGTTCTTTCTCCTACTGTGAAACGCAATCTTGCCTAAGGATGTGAATGATAAAGGGTCACTATGGGTAATTCACATTGGATTTCGAATGATCTCTTGACTGTTTGATGTGTTTGCAATGCAAGGCATACTCAGGTCATCACGACGTTTATGTTTTGATGCTTATACAAATTGCTATATCAAAATGGACATGATATTCAGGTCATCTTGGCATTTGTGCCTTGGTGCTTATATCTAATCCGACATTCTGAAAACAAAATCAATATTCATATGTCCATGGTTGCCTAGCCAGTGGGTGTTGTATTGATTCTTGCGCATACAAATCGATATTCATATGTCTATGGTTTCATAGCTAGTGGCCATTGTATTGATTTATCCGGTTACCTAAAAGTTCAATGATGATAACAAATTGACATATGATCAGTGACTAGGTCCTAGGTCTTAGGTTGCATTTCATTTTGTATGTCTCTTTGCATTTTGCATGTTTGCATGATTTCGCAATGGCTAAACGAACTTCAATGCTCAAATGATTCTTCAAATCACCTCTTCCACTCTAACAAGAGTTGAATCTCACACGAAGGTTCCTCCAACAAAACAGCAAGTAGAATCCTTTTTCGGGATCAAAATTCAAATCTGAGATCATTCATATTATTAACTACTTGCATAATCAACCTTCAATCATCACAGAAATCCAGTATTCAACTTAACTGATTATCTAAACATCAAACTATCAAAATTTCAACTTGGTCAACCATGGTCAACTCATGGTCAAACCTAGTCAAACTTGGTCTTTTGGGACCTTCCAACGATGCAGAATGTGTTCTTGAATGTGTTTCACCACACTTCTCAAATCAATTAACATGCTTCTAAACTATAACGCTGACTTTTCTTGTCAGATTTCAATTTTAATCTCGAAGGGGGCATGGTATTGCACATCATTCAAAGTCTGTCAATCAAATCTATCAATATCTTTCATCAGTAATCAAGACAAACAATCACGTCTAGTTACTGATTCATCAAAAAAAAAGACCTCATTGCTCGGGGCAAATCTATCATCACTTGGGGCATATCAGATTCATCAAGATCCATATCAATCTGGTATCCTCCTAATCTTGTAAACTGTATCAGTTTTTTCAACCATCAGATCATAGTGTTCTTTCCTTGGTTCTTCAGCAACTAAAGGGTTCAGATGTGATACCTGCTAGTTCTGCTAAGACAATCGAGTCTAGAACGGGTCACTCACTTCTTATCAATCCTAAGGTTCAGAATCAGGCAATTTGACACTTTTTCGCAATCATAGGTTCATTTGCTGTTATAGTGAACATTATCTTTGGTCACTCAGGACCTATTATCTCCATATCAATTCAATATCAATCAGCTTCTATCTCATATCAATTATCAATTTCAAACATCAGTTTCATATCTCTATCAAACACAGACTATCTTTGAACCACTGCGCTTCGCACAGTAATTCAAAGAGGGGCAAAATGTAATACCCCAAAAATGGGCTATATGTTCATTAATCTCCTACATCTTCAATTCGAACGAAATCGACATCAAAGTCCTAATCTAAGGCACATCTAAACATCATCGAATCATAATTGATTATCTTAAATTCTGCATCGGGGAATATTCTTAGCAATATTCCTAATCATCATAATTATCTTTAATTTTATAATTATTTGGCAATAAATCACATTTATCCTAAAGTTTGATTAATTGAATATTTTCATATTTAATTAATTAGATTTAATATTTGCCACTTAATTGTGTAATTAAATTTAATTATATCTATTATTAATTGTATTATTTAATTTTGACAATAAATCCAAATATCCTATGAATAATTGATTAAATTTTTATTTAATTAATTAAAGCAAGTTGTCATTATTTAATAATATAGTTTTTAATAAAAATTTGATTAAATAATTGATTAACCCTTAAATCAGTTGTTTTATTTTTAAAAGCAGTTAAGTTGGAAATAAATCACTTTATTATTAAATTAATTCATAAATAAAACATGCACAATCATAAAAGCAAACAACTATCAATTATCAATTAAAGCTAAACTCTATTTTGAGTTAAAGCTTAGCTTTTGCATGTTTTTGTGAGTTAATTATCCTTTATTTAAAAATAACTCAAAAATCAACCTGAGTTATTTGAGTGATTTATGGCTTTTTTTCATGCACCTCCAAAGCCTTGGATTTCTATAAAAATAATGCTCAGCTCTTCATAATTCATCTCTCAATCATCTCTCAAATTTGCATCCAAGCATCCAATTTGCACAATCACGCTGGAGAATTGGAATTGGGAGAATCAAAGCTCTTGCGAATCAACATCTTTGTGAGATCAATCTTTTTTTTTTGCATATCATTCTTAGATAGTTTCATATCAAGTTTTTCATCTAGCATAGATTTCATATCAGATTAATCATTCATATTGCATAAAAAATATCAAAAATATAGATCAGTTGCATTCAAATCCTTCATTTAGGTGTTGTCTAGGTCACTGATCTTGATTACAATCTGAGAACATTAATCTTGCACCTACTAGAAGGCAGTAAATCGCTTGGTTAGATAGTTTTCAATTTTGCATGATCTTGATTATAGCTAACCTCTAATGTTTTACTGAAGTGTTGTGTCTACAGATCAGGTACAATTTTCACACACACAGGATTATGTTTAGTGCTTGCATCATAGTTAATATTAGGGTTACCTGGTTAGATTATGATTAAGATACAGTAATAGATATGGTAGGTTTCAGCTTAGGATCAGAGTTAGGGTTAGTGTTAGGGTTATGATAATGGTTAGTATTTACATCATAGTTAGGATTAGGGTCATGCATAGGATTGTGATTATGATAGAATAATAGATGTGATAGATTTTAGCTCATGATTAGAGTCAGGGTGAGTGTTAATGTTAGAATTATCATTAGAGTTAAAATTTATATCATGGTTAGGGTTATGCATAGGATTAGGTTTTGATTTAGAATTAAGATAAGGTTTTTTGGGTCATTTTTAGGTAAGTATTATAGTTAGAGTTAATGTGATGGTTGATGGTTGTAGTGATAATTATAGTTATGTTAGGAGTTAGGGTTAGGGTTAGGGTTAGGGTTTGGTTAGAATTAGGGTTAGAGATAGAGCTAGAGTTAGAGCTAGAGCTAGAGCTAGAGTTTGAGTTTGAGTTTGAGTTTGAGTTAAGAATAAGATTATGTTGAGGGTTATGATTATAGTTAGGGTTGTGGTTATAGTTAAGGATAGGGTCAAGGTTAGGCTTATGGTTAGGATTATAATTAGGGCTATGGTTATGGTGAGAGTTAGTGCTAGATTTAGAATAAGGGTTAAGGTTATGGTTAGGTGTGTAGTTAGAGTTATTGTTAGAGTTAGGGTTATTGTTATATTCTATGCTATGGTAATTGATGATCCTAAATTTTGTAACTTGGAAAGGTAACTGATCTTATGGAAAGTTTTAATGGTGTGGGACCAAAATGCTACCATTTCAAATAATCTTAGGAATTGAGAAGTTGGCTCTTCATGAATAGGGTTTTTTGGAAATGGAAGAAAATTGAATTAAAGCTATACTAAGGTGATACACCAAATGTTTCACAAAACTCGGAACACTAACCAGTCAAATAACCATGATCACAAATATTAGAGAGCATATACTATTTTATAATTTAGCATTATATATTGCAATCCCTTCATTGTCAAAATGAGAACAAAATAACGAGATATGAGACATGGGTCATAATATTCACATCATCTCATGGGAGCATCTATAGAAGCCAAAAAGTAGTAAATACTTTCACAATAATCCTACTCATCTATTAATCTTCAACACTGTAACATACATGGAATAATTTCATATGCAATACTACTGTAATTGGAAGAGTTGTCAAACATGATCCAAAATTAGAGATAATTGCATTTAAATTAAAACACTAGAGTCAAACAAGATAACTAATTGCATTTAAATTAAAACACTAGAGTCCTTTTGAATCATTTGTTCTAATCTTTCTCATGAATCCCTCCTCATTTTATCTTTCTCTGTCCCTTTGTCTTTTTGTTGGTTTTAAAAGTCAAAGAGTTGTTGAGTAAAGTATTTCTTAAATCTCTCTACACTTGCCTCCCTTTCCTACAAATCTTTAGAGGTGTCATTTAGGGATTTCTTGACTTGTGATAGATCTTGTTCTCTATTCTGGAATCTTTGAGCCAATCAACTCTTTCCTTATTGGTGGTTTCCTTGATCTATCTAGATCAGCATATTCCTCTGTGAGCTTAGCCTCTTGCAACTTGAGCTCCTCAAAAGTTTTATCCTGCAGTTTTCTCTAGAGTCTCTCATAGTCCATCTCAAAGGCCTTGGCCCTGGATTTCTAGTTGTCAATGGTATATTTGGAATTCTCTTAGTCCTTTTCCTTCTTCTCTAGCTTTTGAGTAAGCTTTAAATACTATGAAGAAACCACCCTCTAAGACTCTTCCATCAGTTCAATGCTATGCTAAGGTGAGGTCTACACCAACTATATAGGTATCTTACTCTTTAGGGAGCATTTGGTTGTGCATTTTACCATGGGCATTCATAAATTTAGACACTAGGGTGTACACTTTATTTTTCTCATTGTAGAGGGAGCTAAGGTTGGGAACAAATGGTTGGTTACCTTCTATATTTCTCATTTTATGGGCCCTTGCCAACCTAACTTGTTTAGTATTATAAAAATGGGTTTCTATCACACTATGGGCCACACCTTGCTACCTAGAAAAAGGGATACTTAGGGGAGGAATGAAAGGGATTGACGCCAAGGATGACTCGACAGAAGTGTCAAGGGTCATTGTCAATGGGGATCCTGAAAGAAAAGGGGAGAAAGGTGGGATTCTCTTAACACTTGAAGGGAGGTCACGAACATGTTGCATTGGGGGGTGGACTTGGGGGCTACACTTGGAGAAACTATAGATTGAGAGGAGAGAAGATGGGGAGATAAATTTACCTATAGGGCCACCAGGGGTGTTTTGAATGTTTGTGTGCTTATGATAATAGGTTCCTTTTCTTCCTCTATTTTTGTCTCTTTTATCTTGTATGTTCTCACATGCCTCTTCTTTTTAAACTCTATGTGGCCATGTATGTTATCTCTCTTATGAGATTCCTCTCCTGAGCTCCAGGAATCACGATATTCTTCCAAAAAAATTCTATGCACCACTTATACTATAGGGCTTTCCACCATTCATTCAATTTTTTTTCCCTGGGGAGGGGACAAAGAGTGATGAATTGACTCTTCCTGCCCAAAAATTTATGACACTATTAGATGCTCAACATCTCATAGATTTTTGAATTTCTCATCATTGGTTGCATCATTGTAGGGGGTGTGCGCTTGTTTGGTTTCTTACTTGTAAATCCAAAAGGAAGTGATTTTATATCTCATCTAGTTCTCCTTCTTAGGGGAATTTTTTAAATTCTGAGACATCCTAAATGTAGGATCATATTTGGCACCTAGCTAGTAGAAACTTATTTATAGGGGCCTTGAACCAACATGTTCAGAGAAAAAATTAATGAAAACATATGGTGATAGCTGAAGAGGACTCCTCCTCACCTCCTAGTATGGCCTCAGCTAATGATAAACAACATAAGACCTGTTTGATAAATAATTATTGAGATCAAAATTTTAGAAACCATACAACAAGAAGAGTCCCAGATGGGCCATCTTGGAACCTAGAAATAATTTTTCTTTCAATTGATTCAATGTTATACCACCACATACTATGGGTGGTTTATAAATAATATCTTTACTTTTTCTTGCACGCATCCTCTCATCAACAATTTAGACTTGCCTATAAACTTCAAGCGCCACAAATTTGTTGAGGAATATGGTGGGAAGCAAAAGTGGCTCCTCAGAGAAGCCATGGACTCTGATTATAATAAAAATTGGCTTAAATAACTAATCTACAAGGGGATCAAAATGCTGCAACCATGAATCTTTTGTTTATGTAAGCCTTCCCTCATTAGGTTTATCTAGGAGGGTCCAAAGAACTAGGCTCCAAAAACATTCTACAAATAGGTTGTAATCATGAAGCCTTGCCAAAATAGGGGTCCACACATAAATGGATTTTCTCCATTGAGCTAGGTCCCACATATCTAGAGGTGTAAACCTTAGTAATAATTTGACATTTTGAAATAAAAGCGCATGGACAAAATATGATGGGTACCTAAAAATTGAAGACATGAAATATTCTTGCAATTGTTGTGTTATGCCTTCTACAATAACCTCAACGACGTCAAAATAGACCATGGGTGCAGAGGATGCCTTCAAACAATAGGCAACATTTTTCTAGAACTCCTATTCCACTACATCACTATTCATTTTGCAAATGAAAGCCACCATGGAGAAAACATCTCTTGAATCTCCCTTAAAATTGGTAAGAGCCATTAGAAACCTTAGGAGAGCAAAGAATTTCCTCTGCATTTCCCTCTCTAAGAAGATCAGAGGGCCATGAGATGCGTCCACTCATATTCTAGCTTTGTCTTATTGAAAGTCATTATATTATTTGGGTCACAAGGAAAAAAGAGCATACTTCTCACCATATTTGGATTGATGAAAACCCTTAATTAGCCATGTTGGATGACACCAGTATGTTCATAAAAATTATTGACCATGGTCTCGATGACTTTAGGACATGTATGAACATTCAACACCATATGTTGTGTCAACCCACATTCTCAGATTTGGTTCCAATTAAAATTTATTTTATGTTAACGCTTCTTTAAAAGGATTACCTTCCATATCTTCCAACTTAATGGCATTGTTTTCTTTGTAGTGCACAGTCTAGAAAGGGCCTTCTCATAGGGCATCAAACTTTGTGCACTAACCTGGTTTAGCCTTCCTTTCATTGTACTTCATGACCAAAACAATTTCGTTAAAAAGAGGGTCTGAAGACCTCTTGCCAAACCAACATTTGATGACTCCTTGATGATGTGTCAAAGTGTTATGTGCATCTTCTCAATCTTCTTACAATTTGAGAAGCTTTTCCAACCTTACTTTCATGGCGCCATATTCCTCTACCTTTATCAACTTTATGAGTTGCAAAGCTGGAATTTCCATTGAGATTGGAAGTGCAACCTCCTTTATGTAGACTAGTTCATAAGATGAGGCCTTGAACACTTATTTTGGGGTTGTTTGATCTGCCCACAGAGTTGTCTGCAAATGCTTGTACCATTCTCATTGGTTTTCAAATCCCATTCTCTTGATAATCCTTACTAGGTTCTTATTTGTGGACTCAACCAATCCATTTCCTTGAGGATAATAATTTGAGGATATTTTTGGGAAGATGCCATTTTTTAATAAAACATTAGATATATTCGCTCTTGTAAAAGCCTTTGCATTATCTAAGATAATCTTCTACAGAGGTTTGAACCTCAAAACTATTCCTTCTAGAAAATTGGCAATCTCATTCTTTGTGGCATTCTTAAGAGGTTCTACTTCCACCCACCGAGTGAAGTATTCTATTGTAGTCAAAATCCATTTATGTCCCACATTAGAGAGAGGATTGATCATTTCAATAAAATCCAATCCCCATTGGGAAAAGGGTTCATCTACCATAATGGGTTTTAGGGGCATAATTGAGTTCTTTCATATCTGAACGAAGAAATAACAATGTTTACATCTTTTAACTTTCTCAAAGTAATCAGAGAACATTGATGAACAAAAGTAACTAGTCAACATAATCTTCGGTGTTGTAGTTTTAGCTAAGAAATGTCCACCAGAGGGTCCATTATGTATTTATTCCAATATTCTTTGGCTCTAAGAATTATTCACGCATCTCATGAATAGAATGTTGTTGAAATTCCTTCTGAAAAACACTCCTTCAACTAAGAAGTAACCTATGTCTTTCAATTTGTAATATATTTTCTTGTTCACGAGAAGATTGAGTGGGTATCTACCAGCTTGCATGAAATTTATTTGATTTTCCAACCAATCCTAAGTCTCTATGCATGGTTGATGACAATGAGTTCTTCTACTCCTTTAGCTCCCTCAATTTCTTCATCGATATACTCACATATTTCCCTTGCTCTATTTATTTTGGTAGGCCTGACCTCTATATCATACTCCATGATTTTGGTGATCTAGTTGGCTCTCATCTCGATGATCTCTCCTTCTATAATGTAATCTCATACACTAGGGTGAATTACATATACCATGATTTTTCTTTCGACCACCATGTGTTTAAATTTTTTTGAGTCCTTTCACTAGGGAAAACACTAATTTTTCTACAAAATTATATTCAACTCCATCGCTCTTCAAAGTTTGGGAATAAAAGGCAACATGATTCTCTTCTTTTTTATTGCCTCCCTTTTGTGTTAACACTACGACAATATTGTGTTCGCTCCCATAAGCATACATTATGAAATATTTTGAGAAGTCAAGATTGGATAATACTAGGGTGGTAGATATAGCTTTCTATATTAGTTCAAAAGTCACCTTCCCTTCTACTATGCATTTGAAGAACTCTTCTTTCCACAACATTGCGATGATAGGTCACACCAACCCAAAAAAAGCTGGAATGAATCTATTAACGAAATTAATCTTTCCCAAGAACGATTGGACTCCTTTCTTATTTATTGGTAGTGGAAGCTCCAAAATGGCTTTCACCCGTTCTGGCTCAATGGATTTTTTGTCTTTAGACACTAGAGTCCTAGGAGTTTTCTTTTAGGGACTCCGAATACATATTTCTTAGGATTTAGAGATATTCCAAACTCTTGACACCTCTGAAATACTTCTTCAAGGTGATCAAAATGATCTTCCTTCTTCTTTGAAAACACAGTCAAATCATCTAAGTAAATGAATATGATAAAATTTACTAACCCCTTGAAATCTATTTTCACGACATTTTGGAAAGTTGACCTTGTGTTAGACAATCCAAATGGCATCTTGCCATAGGAAACTTTTCCCCACTTTGAGGTGAACGTTGTTTTATGTTGATCTTCCTTGTCCACCCAGACTTGATTATATCCCGAGAAACCATCCAACATGGAAAACATTTCTGATCCTATAATGATATGTAGGATTTGCTCTATTAAAGGGAGATGGTGGCATCTTTTAGCGATACTTTATTTAGATCTCATAAGTCCACACACAACCATATATCACCATCCTTCATTCACACAGGCACCAAATTTAACACCCACGTGCTATGCTTGATTGGATAGATGATCTTTGAATCGATCAACTCCTGTGCAATTAGGGATTCTAACTTTAGGTCGATAGACCTATGTTTTTGTCTAATAGGCTTGGCTCCTTCTACCAGTTCAATGGTATATTCTATGACATCCTAGTTGTATCCCTTCATATCATCATAAGTCCAAGCTATAACACTTTGATATTTTTCACACATGGATTTAAGCCTTTGTTTATCAGCTGAGGCTATATTTTTTCCCACCTTGAATCTTCTGCCATTTTCAATCTCAAAGTCTTCATATTCTTTTTTATCAGGGAAAAACTTCCATTTGTCTCTTCTTACATCATCACTATCAAATAATATCTCCAAGGTTATTTGACCCTAAGGCAACTTGTTTCCTTTCAATAGGATTATTTGATCTTCATATTCTTCCTCAATTTTTGGGTACAATTGTTCAGTTAACTCTCCAAATTTTTGAATGAACAAAGCAATGTTTTTGCCACTTTCAAACACTTGCCAATGTTTGTCAATATCTGGTATAGTTGGTTGAACAATCACCTAAACTGAATGCTTGTTCATGATCAAATCCATTGCAGGATCAAACTAAGAACCGATTGTAGCTAATTGGTCAATTTATATATTTTATTTCCTTGGGACCTCCTAAATGTTAAAGGCATCAAAACCTTCCACCAAATCCCATACTTTTTGGTGGTATGATCTCATCTGGTGGTTTTTGGATACCAAAGCATTATAGATTTGCCTTACAACTAGTTCAAAATCACCAAACACTCTTAGTTGTTGGATTTCCATTTTTTGTGCCATTTTTAGCCCTTAAACTAACCCTTAATACTCTATCTCATTGTTTGTAGAACTAAACTAGAAGTAGAAAGATTTTTTTACTTCATCCCCTAAGGGAGAAACCAAATGAACACCAGTGCCTAAACCATCTTTGCATCTTTCTCCATCAAAATACATTATCCATATTTGGGATGCTCAGAGACTAATGTCTTTTATAACACCTAGCTTTTCATCTATGACCCTAGGCATAGGGTGATGTTCATCAAACATCATATAGGTTCCCAAACAAGTGGCATGGTAATTAGAAAATGGTTCATTCTCAATTAACAGATTGAGCAAGACCTCATGTTCTTCAATATTATAACTAGTCACTTTTTCATCTTCTGACATCTCAATAAAATACATCTCATCCTTGCATATGGATGTATGAGTAGGTTCAAATTTTAGCACGAGATCATCTACAACATGGATTCTATGCATGGGCTCTGACAATAATTTACACTAAGCTCCATATTTGGTACTTAGAATTAGATGGGACCAGTCTAGTGAAATGTAACCTCCTATCTTGGCAGTGAAATATAAAGAAAGACAAACACCAAAAAAAGGGGAAATGTCAATTACCACAATTTCTTGTGAACTATGATGTTTGAGTAGGAAAATAAGGTTAAGGGAAGTTCCTTTATGATTCCTATAGATTGGAATTTCTTCCCATCTAAAATCATGATACCTCTATTGGATGGCTCATATTCTACATGAAGATCTTTATCTATTTTCTTAGGCATGACAATACTAATAGCCCCTAAATTAATCATTGAATTGTGCAACAACATTTCACCCACTAAAATTCTCTCATCTCAATACTTTTCATTTTACCAATTAATTTGTTTTAAGTCTTCAACCTGTGTAACAACTTTCCCCCACCTAGCATATGTTCTAGCATGGGGGTTTGAGATGAACTTGGAAAACCTACTTTCAAATTTAAATGTTTTATCAATAATAACATTAAACTCATCGACATCAATTTCCTTATCAACAATCATCATTGTGTTAATAGTTGGGAAAATGAGATCAAACTCCTCCATCCATTTATTTGAACCTTCCAAATTTTTATATTTTATCTAGGATGTGAGGAATGAGAGGGTGCTCCAAGCTCAATAGTGACAACATCTTACCTTTTATCAACTATTCCTTTCCCTCAAATAATGGTAGTAAAGTATTTATATTGTTCACTCTACCTTTGGTCTCCATGAGAACTGGAGGCAAATCATCCCTATAATCTGCAACAATGTATAATTAACCCATTAATACTGACCTATTAGACCATTTGTTGTGTAATGGATTCCAAAGGGACACATAATAAATACAAATATTTTTAGATTGAAATAATAAAAAATAACATGAATGAACAATATCATCTTTCACTTTGATCTTATCAAGCTTGTGCTCTAGAACCTGAAAAAAAAAAAACCTACACTTTCCTTCAACACATCCTCCTCAAGGTCTACAATTCTACCAATGTATTCATTTAGTTGCTTCAAAGTGTCTAGACGTACAACCACCTCTTCTATTGTTGGCTATATTGTAACTCATCTTGTTGGATGAAGTGGAAGAAGATATGATGTATACTGAGCTATATTTTCCATTAATTCTACAGTTTCTATGTGTGATTCATGACATCTCTTAGAGATAGCCATAAGATCAACATACATTTCTTTGTATCTTTCATCATTGTTCCATGCCACTGCTTAGTTCATCAATGCCACATGTGTCACCATGTTGGCAACTTCCACAAAAAATGTATTATTTATGGTTTTGATGATGGAATTTACTCTTCTTTCTTCACAAATATTAATCACGTGGAGTTTTTGTGTGGAAGGGGCCAATGCCTAGATAGCCAATGTTTTAGACCTCGGTCAAATCCTAACCCTCTTAAGAACTCACCAAACTCAAAATCAGTACAAAACACTGGATCCTGTTGATTCCTTATTTGATCAATGATGAAAGAGGACTATAGATCCCAACCAGGAAGCAACAACATACCACTGTCCAAAACCAATTTTCTTGCTTCCTCTACTATCAAATGTATTGTATTTGTATCAAAATATTGTAGTGTGGAAAGTGAAACCTAATGTTTTTGTTTAGAGTTTGTGCTCTGTCCTTTTGTCTCCATCGATTTTTAATCTCTCTACCCTTTAAGTTTACCAGAAAACTTTTGAATTCTTCAAAATTAATAAAATCATCATCATTAAGAAATTGATGTGTTGCAATTTCCTTGACATCTATGAGTTTGTTGAGAGGTTGATCCTTGTACAACTATAGTAGTCCATCACCAGGCCCTTGTTCCAATTTCTCTCTTAATCTCCTTGTAGACTGGTCCACCTCATAGTCCCCACTCTCCACAATATCTTCATAAGTAGAATAATCCATGGGATTCAAGTCTTTGTTTATTTTTTGATGGGCCTTTATGAGTGAGACTTTCTCCTTGTATAGATGCAAATTCCTCTTATTCCTCATCTAGAAGTATAATTCATTTTTTCTTATATTGAATTGGGTGAACTAGAAGTGCAAATTCTTTTCTAGAGGCAAATTTCCAATCAAATTTTCATATCTTCTCATCATGGCCTCAAACCTCTTCAAGGGAGGTAGGTCTAGGTAGAACCCAGGGAAATAGTTATCCATTTCAATGAGCATATTTTATGCTCTGATTAGATTCATCCATTTTTCCCTTATTCCTTGCACTTTTGACTTCACAAAGAAATTTTTGAAAATATCCTCTTCATATATTACATCATGAGTGTCCCTTTCTCTTAACAATTTGAGCAGTGATTGCTTCATAAAACCCAGGGTCACAAAATTGAATTATCCATATTTCCATCTTGTACTACCAGAGGAAAGTATTCGAGGCTTCTAGTGAATTTTTACTGAAGCTGAATTCACTTATCTTTATCATCTTGGGTAGAAAATTACCCCTATTCTTATTTTATAAATACAACTTTTCAACCAATAGCAGCTATCAGAACATTTTGATTGCTACAATTCTATTGGGAACAAATACAGGTAACAAATGTGGTGGTTGAGGACACCCATAGACTCTAATAATTGTGAAATCATCAAAATAGTTGAAATCTCCCCAATTGTGATCATAAGGCCCATCTACAATCTCTTCCTTTAGCCTTAGAATCCTCATGATTTGTGGGGATAGTTTGAAAATTTTCTTCTTTCTAAGAAGCTTCAAAATAGGAAAATCAACCCAATTCTCAAAATACACAAAACTTGGGGTTGGGTGATTCATATCCCAAGCCCTTGTCCAATAATATCGAATTGATAGTCTTTCTTCATTATTGTCAAATATGTAAATTATCAATTTTGGGTCAACATTGAAATAGAGAATTAAGTGACAGAAAATAATAGTGCTTGAAGATAATTTTCCAGGGTTTGTGCTAAATGAAAATCAACCTCTCATGCAAAGCCTTAATGAGAAACCCTACATACTCATAGTCTAAATTTACATCTGGGTTTTGTATGGCCATTTCCATACACATGATTTCAATAGGAACTTTTGCATCAGTTGTATGAAAGGAAACCTAACCTATTGGGATCATGTTCATACATGCAAAGTTAGTGAAACAAAAGAATATTCATGTGTATATGATTCACAAGAAACAAAGCATGTAAACTAAACTAAATCTCCAACATAAGTCTCCTCATCACCTTAGAGCTCAATAAGTGCACCCAAGACTTGTTAGTTTTCTCATGATGAGGATTGTGGGTGTGCTCTCTCAACATGAGTATTTGAATCCCATAATAAATGGATGAAAGACTAAATGCAAGATACTATAATGAAGATTGAAGAACTCAAGAAGTAGTTATGGAACAACTACTCGCAAGCATTTGATGATAGTATGAAAATGGAAGTAGATTAAGAACTAAATTCAACAAGATAAGTAGTAAAAACATTCAACAACTACACTAAATGAAGCATTAACTATCCATGAATGCAAATCTACCAAGAAAGGGTTAGTCACAAAATCACTAAATGCTCTAGAAAGAAACTAGCATAATAACCTTAATGCAAAAATAGGAGAGATGATTTTCTTGAGACAAAGGCTCTATTTATAGGATTTTGGAGGGACTTGGTGAGGTGGAATCTATGTGGAATCCACATAGGTGTCACATAAGGGACACAAAAGCCATGAAAATTCCAAGGTTGCTCACACATGTGTGAGCAACTTGAGATGTGATGGATGCATGTGTACTCCAAGTACACATGTAATATGTGTCATAGATCTTGTAAGAGACCTAGACCAATGAAACACTTTTAGAAAGTGTAAGACATGTGTCATCAAGGTTGTAAGAAACCTTTTTTGCATCAAATTAGAATTTTTTGAAAAAGTGATTTTTTAGAATTTTGCTCACACATGTGTGAGAAAATAATTAGGACTAATAGTTGCAGGAATTAGAAAATTAGTCTAATTAACCTTGGTTAATTAGTGGGCATGTTGATTACTTAGAAAAGGATGGGTGTAGGGTAGTATCTAGGTTAGGATTAAGATTAAATTAATTAGGTTCAGAAGAATTTAGGCATGTGAGGGGAATAAAAAATAAAATTTATTTTAAAAGGAGTTATGGGAGAGAAGTGTAAATTTAATACATTAGGGGAAGGTATTTAAAATAAATTTGAATACTTTGGAAGATGAATTTATTTAATTAAATAAATGGAGGAACATAACATTAATAATCAATTTATGTAATTAATTACAATGTTATTAAAAGGACACTATTAAATAAAATTTAATTAATGTTAAGGGACAATTTTAGGTGTCTACATTTTGCCCCTCTTTGATGCGGTGTCAAAATGACATGACATCAAAGAAAAAGAAAAACAAGATGCCCCAAAGAGAAATGGGTACCTAAGAGTTGTTCCAAAGCAACAATAGTGGGAGAGTGTGCCCCCTCACAAAAATAGGGCAGAAGATAAAATTTTGTCCCATTTTCTCAAAAAAAGATGCGAGAAGAAAAATTAGTAAATCAAACAGTTACATGACTTATGGTGTAGATGGGGGCCGAGAGGAAAATGGGCCTCGGGGGGGCCTATATAAGCCCTTGGGGGTCCCAAAGAGGGGTTATTTTCACATATACCCCTAGGAGAATTGAGAGCGAGAGCATAGCGAAATGGATCCTCGAGATGGATATCATCTTGGTGAGCGCATCTAGACATACCAGTGGCCAGCTGATGCAGAACCACCTATGAGTACTCAATCCTTTCTTTGTTAATTTTTTAACTTGATATATGTTTAATTAATTTATTAGGCTAAAAGGGGAGGGGTTTAAAATGTGGGTTGGAGATGAGAGTTGCTGAAATGTCATCTTCACATATGAAAGTATAGAAATTATCATCTCTGAGGATGAAAATCACCATATTGTCATCCGCACAGGTGAAAATCATAGATTGTTGTCAGTGTGGCAACTAGGAAGGGGGTGAAGATGACACATTGGCTGTGTAGATAACATTCATCTGTGTAGATGATAGTCAACTAAATTTGACTATTTGAAGATGAGGCGACATGAAATTTCATCTCTGAGAATTGGTGTCTACACAAAAACTGTCAGGGGACACAAGGTAAGGGGACTGACCTGAGGGGATAGGGGCAATGATGCCCTAGCTTACAATAGAGGAAAATATTAATTTTTAGAAGAAATGTCTAACATGATTGTGATAGGTTGCAAGTGGACGTTGCACCTTTCAAATCATGAGAGGTGTATCCTGAGATGATGTCGCTCACAGAGGGACTAACAAACACAGAGTGGGCGCAAGTGCGGTTATGCGGTCTAGAGCACATTCATGAGTCTTCGTGTTTATAAGTGCATACCGCTAAGATGACAACATTGGTAGAGGTGGCATAGCCACACCAAATTTTTATTTTTCCATAGGAGAGGCCACAATTACGCTTTATGATGTTTGGCAGATCTATAGAGTTCTCATCCAAGGACTCAATCCAAAGTATATTCGGATCTACCATGTTTAGTACTTTATTTGGTTGGGTTGATCAGGGGCTATATGATTCTTGATCATGTCACTAGAGGGTTTTTGATCAACTAGGCTCATGCCCTGAGTACTATGTTGCAAGATAGAGGAGAGATATACTACTGGGGTCATGCTATTCTAGCACATTTTTACTATGATTTGTATATGTGTGTCTACCACACATGTAGGACATCAGGACCAAGGGTTACATTGTTACTTCTATGGTCATGGGAGCACATAGTGGTGGTGAGACCGGTTAGGCACCAAGAGACCCAATAGTTTCATGATCCTTTTGCATGCCGATATAGACCGCCTACTAGATACACTTTGAAAAATTCAATTGGATTATAGAGGTGGTGTATAGATGACATGGTTAGTTTTGATTGGACTCCCTTCCATGATTGTGAGCCATGGGGTCATTGGGACCCTACCTCACATGATTATAGGGAGGATGATCAAGAGGGTTTATGGTACCTTCGATATTTAATAACTGATTGTTGGTTGATCATCTAAATAGCGTACATGATTACTCTATATATGCCTTTGAGGGTCTGGAGATAGTTCAGATAGGTGCAGGATGCAGTACTAGACCATTTCCTCATCTAATGGTGACACAGAAGGTGGAGATGTTGGGGCGTTACTATCTAGCTAGCCAGACAATTGTGGTTATGTATGGTACTTATTGGATGGGTGTGAGGATAGTATAGAATTATAGATTTTGATGTGACACTAGTATATGTGCAGTGGTGGGAAGCACACACACTAGTGCAACTCACCATCCTAGGGTAGGTACAGTTAAGGGAGAATCCCCGAGGTGATCAAGATGGAGTTGGAGCTGATAGGGATGGGGGGATGATGGAGGTGATGACCAAGGATACAAGCAAGGACATTGAGTGTGTTAGTGAGTGACACTAGTATAGGTATAGCAAGCACATGTACAACAAGCATAGATACAATAGTGACAGGTACCATAATAAAAACACCCACCACAACAGCCAAAGCAAAGACAACATGGGCCACAAGGACCACCTCCTATTAGATAGGAGGATTATGATATATTATTGGCTGAGAAGGCTAGATTGGAGACAAAGGTAGCTATATTATAAGGGGTAGTACATGGAGAGACAATATGGGCTCAGATTTTACAGATGGAGGTCACATAGTTAAAGGTTGTAGTACAGGCAGAGAGATCCCACATGGATAGTTCCCAGTCCACACTCGATGCTCTATAGGCCCGAGTAGATTATGGAGAGTTCATGATGATAGAGACACATGCAGGGGTTATAAAGGCACAAACTTAGCTTAATACACTACATAGATAGATTGGCACATTAACGACTGATAGGGATTCTTGGCATGAAAGGGATGAGTGGTACAGGGGAGAGAGGGAGTTAGCCATTCAGGGGTCCATATTTTTTAGGATGAATAACATCACGTAAGACTCCTTCACTACCTAGAGGTGAGAAATGCGAGATGTTATAGAGGAAACATATTATAGATGATTGTATTTTGATGTGGTGCCACCAGATCAAAGAGTTGTTGAGTTTACAAGTGGTGAGAGGTCCTTCTCTACAATTTCTAGAGGTGGAGGGGGATCACAAGGTTTGGTGGGATTACCACAAAAAACCCCACACAGGGATGAGGCTAGCGGAGCAGGAGATGTAGGGACATCCTTCCAAGAGGCCACTTGAGAGCCTCAAAGTTATAGATTGATACATAGATTTTTTATTTATGATATTATGATGATGAGATTTACATTTATAGATGTACCTAGGTGCATTTTAATATGTAGTTTTGATGTACCTCTCATATGTACTCTTATGAAATCTTATGACATTATGATGGACTATGATGGACACTTTATGGACATTTTTATGATATATATGCATGATGATTCTGATGGTCCTATATGTGATTTATTTTATGTGATATATGTGCATGATGTTATTTAAATGATGTGATTATGTGATTGACATTTGTGATGCCGGATGCGTGTGATTATGTGAGATTATTCTATATGTTGTTCTAATGTATTGATGACATAGAGACTGCATGGAGTATGTGATGTACCTTTATGATACAAATGTTATTGTTGGATGATATTATGGATATATTTGACATGCAATGTATAATTTTTAGTAATGAATAATGATGAGTGAGATATATTTGGCATGCAATTTATGGTTAACGTTTAATGATTAATGAGAATGATTTAGATATATTTGATATACAATGTATAATTAATGTTATGAAAGTGGACTATGTAATTAATGATTAAGGAATAATACTAATGGGTTAATAAATGGATAATAAATGAGCCTAATGCACACTAATGTTATAAGAATTTGAAGTTAATGCTTAAAATTGTTAATAATAGTGATGTATGGTAAATGCAATGAATTATGCAACTAATGCAATTAAAATTGTTACATAGACTTTGAAGTCAATACTTAAACTCATGAGTAATAATTTATGCAATCTAAATAATGAACCTAATAAATGTTAATTGCATAATCATGACTAGTAAATGAATACAACAAAATGTAATGGAATGCATTGTAATTAAATAAATGCAACTTCTAAATGAGACCCTATTTTTGTGTGTACCAAACATAGCTAATAGGATCAGGTGGCCAACTAGGAGGGGGGGAATAAATAAAACCCTTATCTCAAGAAAATGCATAAAGAACCCTAACTACATGCATCCTAACGATATTATTTTAGTGGGATTACTTATCTTTATGTTAGAGAGAACACCCTAGTTTGATTTTTCAAAAGGAGGTATGCATCATGCATTATAAAAGCACAAATAACATTGTTCCTTTGCATGGACTAGACTCTCAAGCACAATAGATAGCTTTAGGAACATAGATGTAGATTTCATAGTCACAAGGGAACCAATGTCATATAGTTATTAGAGAGGTCTAGGCACACCCAAGTCCTTTTAAAGGATGTGAGTGTGCTAACCTATTGCCCCTAGTAAGATACACATAACCATAACTAGAAACCAATAAGAATGCACTAAAGTATTAGCTAACAGATCATATTGTGCAAAAACATGCATCAATTTACACCATTCGTAACAGACCAATATATGAAATATTGAGGCCATCTTGAGTAGGCTTGGATTAACACACAAAAGATAAAACTGAAAAATAAGACCTCATGACCAAGCAGTCATCTGGTCCACAATTATTTCCGTAAACAATTTTGTGACAGTGTTTCTGATAAGCTGACTTAGGAAGGAAGCATCCTCAAGGGAAAAGTTTGATTATTTTGTCAAATGTAGGTATTTGCTGGAAATAGATGTGAAAGGAACAACAACTCAAAAATTTGATCTTAGTTTTGATTTTTTAAGCACTCATGCGGTCACTGTATCTTTCAAGGAAAGATCAGTTTGATGGGGTTAAGCTCAGTGTCATGGGATTGATGGGTGATCCTTATTATGGAAGCATGATGGAGTGGTTGCGTCACAGACTAGAGGTCTTTGTTAAAAAGGAAGTGATTCAAAAATGGGTGAATCAGAAAGGACTCATTCACAAACATGGAACATGTGGAGGAATCTAGAAGTGGACGAGTGGTCTTGATAAATAATAGATTTGAGTTTGCTACACATGGCGTTGAGATAGGTTTTCACCATGGTAATTATCCAGAGCGCTTGATTACCAACTTTCACTATTGGATGATTTATTTATCTTTAATATTTTCCTTTTGATATCATTGAGGTGCCTATTTATCAGGTTTTCACCAAAGTGATGATTTTTTTCAGGACTTTTTTTGGCTGATTTTTAGAATTTTGCCAATGTTCTCTATATAGGAATTATGCTAGAAGTTCACACATAGAAGCACTTGAGATGCTAAATATTTATAGGATTAGGGAATGGATCTCCCTCTAAGGTAGCAACTAGATAGGTTTTGGATCCAAATTTAGTTGTGATGATAAATGGTTCAAGCCAGTTAGGCTAAAACTTTCCTTTCTTTTCGCAGTTCTGAAGATTCTTCATGTTGTGATACAAGATTAGATCTCCAACCTCAAATTCATGGGGCTTGAACTTATTGTGAAACTGAAGGCGTATACTATTTTTATACATGCAGAGGTGGTTTAGGGCATTGAGACATCTCTCATCGAGGATTTTTATCTCTTACAAGCAAGAAAATTGGTATTCTTCTTCAAACATCAGATTCTTTAAGGAGATTATGAGGGAAGGGAGCTCGATTTTAACAGGAAAGACAACCTCAGTACCAAAAATAAGGGTGAATGGAGTGGCTCTTGTAAGGGTGCAAATGGAGGTTTGGTAAGCCTAGAGGGAGGGACCAGCTTAAAGGTACCAATCATGACCAACATCATCGATTGCATTTTTAAGGATTTTCAAGATAGTCTTATTTGTAGCCTTAGCTTGACTTTTTCTATAGGGGAAGTACTTTGAGGAGAAATGTTGGGTATTTCCAAAATTCTTACATAGGGTAGAGACCTCCTTGTTCTTGAAAGGGGATCCATTGTCATTTAAGATGTCCTAGGGAATACCATAGTGATAAATGATGTAGTTCAAGATGAACTTTGAAATCTTCTTTCCTATTATGTAATTAAGTAGAATAGCCTCGACCCAATTTGTGAAACATTTAGAGGTGAAAATAATATATTTGTGACCATTCGAATAATTTGAATAAATCTGGCTAACAAGGTCAAAACCCCAGCATGAGAAGGGCCAAAGTGTGATGGTAGGTTGAAGGGCTTAAGCGGGGGCATGTATCAAATCACCATGTTGTTGATAGGTGATGCAACGCTTCACAAACTGATATGCATCTTGTTCCATGGTCGACCAATAGTAGCCTATTCTTAGAAGCTTCTTTGCAAAAGTGAGTCCACTATAATGGGCCCCGTAAATTCATTGGTGTACCTTTTCCAATGATGTTTTGGCTTCCTCTAAATGGAGACATCAGAAGAGGGTTCGATCGAAGTGCTTTCAAAAAAGGATATTGCTAAGGATAGTGTAAAAAAAGTGTAGTGAATGAAGTTTTTACGTTGATTGGGGAAAAGGGTGATGTGAATGGTCTTATCTTGTCAATAGGCATGAATATTAGAGTACCTAGTGGATTCAGGACTAACAATCTCACACACTAGCTTAGACTTTGGTTGTTCATAGGAAGGCACAAGGATATTCTCAACAAGAAAATTGCACTTAGGACTGTGCTCTGGCATCACGATCAAGGAACCAATGTTGGTCATTGCATCATATAATTTATTATTGGCCCATGGAATTTATTGAAAGAAAAACTCTATAAAATGTTGTTTAATATCTTCTACTATTCTATGATAGGGCAACAACTTATCATCCTTAGTTTGGTACTCATTTGTTACCTGCCTAATGACCAACTGGGAGTCACCAAAGACAAGCAAGATCTTGATTTTCCAGCAGATAGCTTGACAAAGTCCCATTACTAACGATTCATACTTAGCAATATTATTTGTACAATAAAAGGAGAGTTTTCAAGACATCATAATGATGTATCCTTGAGGGGTAATAGATAAGATTTCTGCCCCAGATCCTTTTTGCATGAAAGATCCATCAAAATAAAGCTTCCACTATGTACTAGGTGAGATAGTCATTATTGATTCATATGAAAAGATAGGGATAATCGGATGTTTTATAGGGAGAGGAGCTTCAAAAAGTTTATCTTCTATCATTTGTCCCTTGATAGCCTTGTGGTCTATATAGACAATGTCGAATTCACTTAAGATCATAACCCACTTAGCAACACAGTCAATGAGTGTAGCTTTAGATAACATATACTTCAGGGGATCCACCTTAGAAATGAGATGTGTTGTATGATTGAGAATGTAATGACATAATTTATTTTTACATAAAACTACAACCAATCAAGCTCTCTCAATAGTGAAATAATTCAACTCGTAACCAACCAGTGTTCTTCTAGGATAGTAAATAGCATGTTCCTTTCCATTATCATCTAATTCTTCCAAGAGGACACCTAATGAAACTGTGGTGGATAAAATATACAAGATGAAAGGTTGACCAGGGACATACGAGACCAACACTGGTGGATTTTCAAGATATTTCTTTAATTTTTCAAAATTCTTTTGACAAAGGTAATCCCAAGGGAACTTGATGTATTTTCGTAGGAGATGTGAGAAAGGATGGACCTTATCCGCAAGCTATGAAACAAATATTTTGATGGACTATAATCTTCCTTGCAAGATATAAAGTTGTTTCAATGTAGTGGGAGAAGGCATATCCAAGATAGATTTCACTTTCTTGGGGTCTAGCTCGATACCTCTTTTGGACACAATGTAACCAAGCATTTTCCTCGATTGCACACCAAAGACACATTTCTTAGGATTCATTCATACCTTGTACTTCTCCAATATTTCAAAGATTGTGGTAAGGATAGAAATATGTAATTCTCATGTCTTTGATTTTCCTAAGATGTCATCTACACAGTCTTCCATGATTACATGCAGAAGGTCATGGAATATTGTTGTCATTGCACATCGATATGTGGCATCGACATTTTTAAGGCCAAAAGGCATGACTTGGTAACAGAATGTACCCCAAGGGGTAATAAATATTATTTTGTGTTGATCTCCTACTACAATTCTGATTTGATTATATCCTAAAAATTCATCCATGAGGGATAACATTTCATTCCCAACAATCAAATCCACTATAATGTTTATGTTTGGGAGTGGAAAATCATCCTTAGGGCATTCAATATTAAGATATTAGAAATCTAAATAGATATAGATTCCCCTAGTAGCTTTACCTATTAGTAAAATATTAGAAACCCATTCAGGATAGTCAATTGGATGGATGAACTTAGCATCTAACATCTTCTACAATTTTGCTTTCACTAAGAGCACAGCTAGAGGGTGCATCTTGCATAATTTATTCTTCACTAGTTTTGCTTTAGGATCAACTGCAAGGTGGTATACAACAAGGTCTATATCTAGTCCAAGAATGTCCTTATAAATCCATGCAAAATTGATTTGGCTTTTGTGAAGAAACTCAATCATATCTTGGCATTCTTGTTCATTCATACTAGCTTCAATGTAGGTGATCTCAGGATTCTCAGTGTTACCCAGATTTACTTCAATGGTTTTCTCAATCAAAATGGAAGCCTTTTCAGGTGGTTGTGGCATGAAGGGAAAGTAAACTTCTCCCTCTTTTGGCACCTCAAGGAGGTTTTCACCAGAAGATGCCTCCTTTATTTTCTCTTTTTCTCTGTACAAAGGCACCCCAGAGGGGTTTTCACCAAAGGATGTTTTATAATTTTTTTTATTTTGATTTTGTTTTCCACTTTTGTGACTAAGATAATTGACTTGGCTACCAAAATAGGCTTGATTTTTGTATTCTATCTCATGCTCGTAGTCTTGGAGTTCTCATAGGCCAAAGAGGGCTAACATTGCCTCATCTGTTTTGCAAATATCTAGAGATGATGGTGAGTCCCTTAGGTCCCAGTCTATCATATCGGGGTTTATGAGGGGAAGGTCAGGGGAGGCAAGGTTAAAGGCGGTTATGGTTTGGACATAATTGTCAAGATCATCTTCTATGTATTGGAAAGGCACTTCAAAGAATTTATCCTTGTTGTTATCAGAATTAGTTTCCACCAAACAATAGTCATTAGTAAAGGTTGCATTGGGTTCGAGGGAGCCCAATCCCTTTCCTTGGGGATAGATTGTCACTTCAAGGGGGTTCCTTATCCCATTTTCATTTGTACCAAGGCTAGTACCATAATATCCCATTTTTTAAATGATGGGAGGAGCCTTGATATATTTACCTTTAGGAATATCCACATGATCATCTTTTCCATATTTGTAGACCCAATCAAGGATGTTAGACTCCATATGTTCATCTTCAAGAGAATCCCAATGTTCAAGGGTTGTTTTCTTGCACTATATAGTATTCTTATCTTTCTTGGGAAAGAGTTGGGAAGGTTTACCATAAGATCGCAGGGACAGTGATAGTTGTCCAATGCACAAGGCACTTTCAAACTCATACTCTCCTATGCTAGCATCTGTGAATGTAAAAAAATTCATTGTGTTAAGAGTTTTGACTTCACCAACCTTCTCATTTCCTTTTTATTTTTTTGGATCAGTCTTAGATGATTCATTCGTAGAAGGCTTTCCTGATTTCAGTGTGAAACCTTTTGGAACAATCTTTGCAAATTGACTCAGAGGACAAAACTGTATTTGAGAACCTTATAATATTTTACAATATGAAAATGGTTGGGGGATCTCCAAGAATAGTAACTTCCCTTCCTTGATGAGAGAATTTAAAGCACTAATGATAAATATATGGAACACCTACGATAGTGTGTATCCAAGGTCTACCAAGCAATATATTGTAAGGTAAGTCCAAGTCGAGGACAAGGAATTATGTTTCAATCAAAGCAAGCCCAACTTGAAGTGGGAGCATCATCATCCCCTTTGATTCTCTTTCTCATTCATCAGATGAATTTATTGTGATTCTCTTTGTGACATCTAGGAGATCTTCAGAGAGTCCCAAGAAATAAATCATTTTCAATGTACACATATTTAAACCGGATCCATTATCTATAATGACTCTTTTTACTTTATGTCACTAGATTATGAATTCAATGTGGAGTGGCATGTTATGATGGGTGTTTGGAGCATGGAAACATTTGTTTGTGAAGACAAGGTTTTGTTGGGCTGCAAGATTTTGGATCATAGTTGTGAATTAGGGTGCATTGATATTTTTAGGAACATGAGATTTTGCAAGAGCAATCTCAAGGATATCTTTATGTACAAGTGAGGTAGTGAGAAGCTCAAGAATATATATTTGTGCAATGTTCTTCCCTAATTTTAAAAGGATGCCATAGTGGGCTGTGGGTCAACTTGAAGTGGATGGTGCGGCCGATGCATTTTGAGCTGGTGGATTAGTGGAAGCAAAAGCTTGCATGATGAATTTTCCTCTACGAGTGGTAGCATTGCAGTCCACATCCTTAAGTTGAATCATGTTAATGTGATTATCAAATACTTCAATGTGGCCACACAATGAACCAAAACCACAAATATCATTGTCCTCTATCTTTCCACACAACATATCAAAGCCTTTGATATGGTGTGTGGTGTAGTCATACAAGATTGTATTGGATGTTGAGGATTTTTTTGTGTTATTGTTGTGATTAGGGAAGGTTTTTTCATAGATCTTTAGCTTTGTATTTGTAGAAGATGGGTTTCCTTCAAATTCAATTTGTCTATCATCTATGAGATCCTAGATAAAGTGCTTAAGTTTCATGAATTTCTTAGTGTCATGCCCTTGGATGTGATTATGATCACAATAATAATTATTTTTGTACCAATGTGGCTTAGGTTTATTGTCATCAAAGGGTCATGTGTTCAGAAATACCATCATGTTTTGATCTACGAGTCTTTTTAAAATGACATCCAAAGGTTCTTGAATTGCATTGAATTGACGTTTACGATCATTGTTGTGATTATAGTTGTTACCATTATTGTTACTGTCATTATTATTGTTGTTTTTACATGGAAAAATATAGCACTGATTACGCGATTGTTTTTTATTGTCCTGTTGTTGATTATTGTTGTTTTTATTCCAATTGTGGTTCTAATTATTATTGTTTTGGTTGCGATTATGGTTGTTTTTTGTTGTCTCGATTGTGATTACCTTGATCATTTTTTGTACCTTGGACAACTTGAACATGTTTTACATCGGTAACTCCATTGTTCTTAACGCCTTTGTTCTTGGGAAAATCCTTAGGCTTCTCATTGTTATTGTTCTTGTTCTTGTTATTTTTATTGTTATTGTTATTGTTTTCGAGGATGATGTAGTGTAGTGTTTAATAGAACCTTTCTACAAAAGTCCATCCTCTATGTTCTTCCCCTTCTTGACTAAGGTTTCCAAATCCTTAGGAGATGCCATCTTCATTTGGAAGGATGTTTTAGGTATCATATTTTTTAGTAAAAATATCAATGAGGCATCTTCCAAGGCATACGATTCACAAGGTGTCTCCACCTTTGTAAGAAGTGAGTGAAGGTGTTGATGTTTCTTTGTTTAGTGTTGCAAAGGTCACTCAATGATGCTTGGTGATCGATGTTATATGAGTATTAGCCTACACATTTTTCTGCTAGGTCTAAAAAGGAATTTCTGGACCCACGAGGAAGATTCATCAACCATTCAAGGGTGGGCCCACCAAGGCTCCTAGTGAAGAGTCACTTCAAGTAGTCCTCATTGTACGAAACTTCTCAACATGCCACATAGAACTTGTTGTGATGTTGTATGGGACATTTATCTCTCAAGTATTTGTCAAACTTGGGTATTTCAAAATTTGTCAGAAAAGGTACCATATTGATAGATCTATCAAAACAAAAGGGGCATATATCTTCGAAAGAGAACTCCTTACCCTTGTGTATCATTCCCTGAACAAAGTTGTAATCACCCTAAATTGGGCTAGTCTAACCAAAGGCCCTATTTTCCCTAATTCAAAATAATTTTCTAATTAGGCTAATCGAATCACTTGATTATTGGCATAATTCATCAAAATCAATAAAATTCCTAAATGAAGCATTAACTCATCATCAATGGATAAAAGATCCTATTAATTACCTCTAGCCTAATTAATTAAATTAATCCCACTTAAATACATGGATAAGATAATTAATTAAAACAAATTAATAAAAAGGCATAAAATACATGTCACCTATCAAGGGACAACAAGGACAAATGCAAACAATCAGAGGCTAGGCACATGGATCAAAGGAGGATGAATCTCAACCACTCCTATCAAATTGAATCTCAACCATTGAATTCATTAATGTTTCTATAAAAGAGAATTTTTAAAGCTCACAAATTACCTAGTTAATTGCATTCATACTTACATGTTGTCAATTTGAATTCATAGATTAAAATACATTTCAATTCATAGATTAAATCATCTAAATCTGGTAATGAATCAATACCATTCAACAATTTAGCTTCATTTCTCAATTCTTAGTTAATTTAAATTTGAATCTCTCATTCTAGTAGTGTAATATCACTGTTTAGGGTCTAAATCTGAGAGTAGAATTGATCTTAATCACACTCTTTCCAGTTAGAGAGAAATAGGATGATTTTTATTAGTTTACTTGCTTTCAATTTTATTTTAAACTAACAATGTAAAGTCTTATTGAAGTGTTGTGTTGCAGGATAACAACTTCCACAATTCACACATATTTTTGGCACCCACCATGGGGCCAAGCCCCAAATTTCTAGCATTTTAAAATATTTTCTGACATTATTTTGCAAATTCAAGGTCACATTTAGGAGCCAGAGTTGCATGTGGGAAACATAGTTGCCTTTAGTCAAAATAGGGTCACATCTGGTCTTTTCTAGATCACATACGGTAAAGGATCACATTTAGTTTCCTTGACCTGTTGGCAATTTGGCTGAGTTGATTACATAGATGTTGTCATTATGGCAACATATGATCTGCATGAAGATCACACAGGTCAGAGAGTAAGTATGACAGAGCGCATTGCAAATTTGTCTAAGTGTGAGATAATATTTTTACCAGTGAACCTGGACACAGTTTTTGTTTGTGATGTTTATTGGAGTAATTTCAGTGCTTGCGCACTTGAACATAGACTCTATGATGTCTATTGAACACCCATATCAAAGTGCAAGTCAGTACGGCATGTATGGAAGGAGTTATGATAGTTTTACCGAAGACAGTGTCAAGTCGACAAGACATAATATGAAGACAGAACTAGTACAGAGTTACGGGATTATTTTGTTTATCAAAATAATGACTTAACAATATAAAGGGACGACATCCTAGATGTTCACTCTTGGATAAAGTTATTTGTATAAATGTAAATGTAAATGCAATTGTAATTGTGAAAAAGAACACATAGTGTGGACAAGTGATATGATGCGAAAAATATGATGCATATGTAATAGCGATAGTGAAAGAGCAACGAAGAGATATTGATGCAAGCAGTATAAGGTTATGTACCTTAACCTATTTTTGTAATCAGTGTATATTGTACATTACTTGTTTGGGCAGTGGGCTCATCTGGTAATCACATTTTGTACTACCAACTCCTAACAGGGTTGAGGCTTCTAACAAGGCCTATAGTCCCTTAATCAGGACTGATACACTATATGTTTGTAATAGACTCCTAACAGGGTCAACATCCTTAATAAGATACTTTTGATTACTGGATCTTTGTGGGTACCATCCCCACCGGGGTTTTCCCTTGGCCAGGGTTTCCTCGAGAACAAATAATGTGTTATGAGTTCTTTATTGCTATGCATGTTGTTTAGCTTCTTATGTTATGCATGTATAAAGATAATTTGTTATATCCATAATTGGGAAAAAGATAAAGTTTGTAGAATACTGATTCACTCTCCCCTCTCAGTATTCCCTATTTCTAACAGTTGGTATCAGAGCTTAGTTACTCGGAAAAGAATCATTCAAGGAAAGCCTAACAGCTTGAGTAAGATCTCTACGGATATGGATCAACTACAGAAGAATCTTGAAGAAACTCTTGAAACTTGCTTACTATTGAAAAAGATACTTTGAAAAGAAAGTATGATGATGCAAAGAACCTCATTGAGAAACTGAAAAACAAATTGGAAGATCTGAGATCTGAAAAGGAATCTGAAGTTTTTATTGAAGATTGTGATGACAATTTAAAAAAAGCAAATGAGATCCTTAAGCATGAATTGAAGATAGCAAATTTGAAGCTTAGTTTGAAAGATGGAAATGGCAAGAATGAAGCAAATCTAAAATCTGAGAATGAAATTCTAAAGACTGAAAATGAAGGACTAAAATCTAAACTTTGTAAAGTAACATCTAAACTTGAGAAAGTCAATTTGCAGTATGATGAACTTGAGAAATACAATAAGATTGTGAAAGGTGAACTGACTCAATCCAAACAACAACTTGAAAGGCTATATTCAACTAGTGAGAAGATTGATGAACAAATATCTTATCAAAAACCATTCTATGATAAGACTAGTCTTGGATTCAACACTTTTAAAGAAAATGATGAAAGCAAGGAACTAGATCTGAAGATATCTGAGAGCATAGATGAGAAGAAGTCTGATGAGATCAACAAATCTGAAGATACACCTAAAGAAGAAGAAGAATCAAAGAAAGAGGAATCACCCAAAGGTATCCAAAGAGAATTCAAAGGTAGATGTTTTGCTTGTAATACTATTGGTCATATGAAGAGAGATTGCACAGGTAAGCAATTTAAACCTCTTAATGGTTATTGTTACAATTGTCATGGTTTTGACATAGAGCTATTGAATGTAGGAAACCTAAATTTATTGAGACTAATGATGGTAGTAGAATGTTTAGGAATACTAACAATGCAGATAAGAAACCTACTAAAGATATGAACAGAAGAAATAGAGTAATATGTTATAGATGCAACAAGGTTGGACACATTGCTAGAAACTGCAGATCACAAATCAATCAACCTGGACCAAGATATGGAAACAATGGAATTGTTTGTCAGATATGCAAAAAGATTGGACATACAACAAGGTTTTGCAGAATGAACAATAGAGTTTTTCATCCTAATCCTAATCCCATAAATCATGTTAGAAGAAATGAAGATGCAAGTAAGAGTAAAAAAGGATGTTGTAGTAATTCAGATGAAGTGAAGTTTATCAAAAGCATAGATCAAGGAGACATATTCAACATTGAAGGTAATCAAGAAGGTGAAGTATTGAAAGGTAAGAATGAATCTTTACCTGACCCATCTCAAAGTACTTAATTTATGTAAATTACAGTAGAATAGGAATTTAGATTAGTGTAGAAGTAGATATATGATGAATTGAGTCTTGCACAATTAATGCAAGGTAGTTTATGATGTTCTAATGTTATGGTTAAGAGTGCAAAGAAAAATATTATGTTTTGCGAGATCGCAAGAAGTTTTAAGTTTTTCAGGTTAGCAGAAATAACTTTTTGGAAAGAAGCGGCAAAAGAATTGAATGCGATGTCAGATTTAAGTGAGATTAAATTAATAAAAGGTTATGATCGGTATTATTTGATCATCAAAGCAAATTCAAGTGTCAAGGAGATCAAAGAGCAGTGATTGGAAGCATTTTGCAAGGATTTGGAGAAGAATTTTGTGCCGAATCTACGCAAGCCCTAAAATCATGAAATTAAGGTATTTTACTTGACAGATCTTTGAATCAGTAAAGGAATTTGAAGAAATCATGGATGTTTCTTTAATACACAATGTCAAAGATAAGAATAGACCTAAATTGAAAAGAGAACTAGTAGAACCCTTGGAAGATGACCCTAGGTTTGCATTATCATCCGTACCAGACAGAGTTTTACACTTAGAGAATGTTAGAAGTTATCTTGGATGCAAACTAGAGACAGTCAGTGATAGTAATTTCACAAATGAATATCAGAAGATTTACAATCAGGATATGACACTGAAACAAGGTTTTGAATATTTGGAACATAATGAAATTGTTAAGTATGGATTACATTATGAATTTGATAATGAAGAATGCACTAAGATTATCTTGAGCAGAATTCATAATGGAAAGTTTTGGTTAGAAGATAGAGTGATAGATATCTCAGCAGATTTGATTCATGAAGTCACTGGATTATCTAAAACTAGAGCTATTCCTTTAAATGAGAAAAACATGAGTAAGACAGTCATTGATAACACAAAATCATCCTATAATGGTAGAGGAATTGTGATTAGTAAGATCAAACAAGATGATGTGAGATACTTATGCAAGATCCTAACTACTAAGTTTTGTGCAAATTCAAGAGAGGATGGCATGGTAGCTGGAATGATACATGAAGCCTATCTAATGTGTGTTGACAGGGTACAAGTTGATATGTGTGAAATTTTAAGAATTCAATTGTTTGAGAACTTGGAGAAGATTAAGAAAACTAAGTATACACAGTTTAGGTTCTCATCCCTAATCACCTATATTTTTTTTCATCTTTTGAGGAGATTTCATTACACCATTGGAAATGACTGGAATGATGGACAAAATGCAATGGAAAGGATTAACCTAGTGTACAAAAGACATGTTATTGACAGTGTAAATGAGAGTGTAGTACTGGTAATTAAGACATTTCAGAATATTGTGTCTAGCAGATCAAGGATCCCTAAGTCTCTTGTGGAAAAATATAAAGATAATATATGTTTTATGGTGGATATTGACTTTACCTATATTGAAGCAGTAGAGCCTAGAACAAAGTTCATAGACCCTCTTGGCTATGAGATATATGAGGTAGAGACTAAAGAGTATGTTAGCAGGTTACTTAAGTGTAAGTTGGACACTCAGTGCAACAGGTTTGGAATCTTTGAGGAGAACTTCAACTCCGCAAAGATCTTAATTGAAGAGAAGCAATCTAAGAAGAGAGTTGAGAGCACTATAAAGAAAATCCTAAAAGATACAGGAACGATAGAGCATGAGTTTTTGGTAGCAAAGCAAATAGCAACAACAATCAGAGAGAGTGGACAAAAAGAAGTTTTGTCTATTCCTCCTTTATCATCAATTGCAGTACAACAGGAAGAACCACAAGTGAAGGCAAAAGTGGAAGTAATTGAGAAGGATATAGAAGCAAAGATGTCTACTAGATCCACTTCCTCCACACCTAGCAAAAGAGTAAAGGAAAGTGCTACTGGACCAGGAAAGAGACATAAAACTTTAGTGCAACCAGTTCCAAGAAAGATTGTAGAAATACAAGATGATGTCACTACTGTTAAGAAGAAAGCTTGGAAACCCAAAGTTGAAAATCTTAATGAGCAGATCATTGAGGATGGTGACTTTACAAGAATGAACAAGTACTATGATCTTTATGACTATACAGACAGACTTAATCTAGAGAATGCAGTTGTGAAGCATATGATTTTGGCTGACAAGAAGTTTGATACAATTCAAGGATAGATACCTGATGATTCATATAATAAACTTGTAAATAGGAAGAAGAGAGCATCAGAGGAGGATACAACTATTAGAGAAAAGCTTGTGAGGAAGCTTTGTGAAGTAAGAGATGAAACACATTTCAATCAGATAATGAAATCCTTAAGCACACCCATCTAAGAACCAAAAGGAGAACCATTCAGATCATGGGAGGCAGGTATGAAGAAATCAATTCTGAGACAGAGCAAGCTATTATCAAGGTTATGATAGAAAATGTTGGAGAACCATTAGTTGCAGTAGAGCAAGTAGGTGAGAAAGAATAAGAGGTCATTCCATCTCCTCCAACTATTAATATTGAAGATGAAACAATGAATGTAGAAGGTACAAAAATCACCTTGGATACTGATGAAAATGTATTCAAGAATTTGGAGAACATTGTTGACAATTCAGCCTTTGAAGAACATGAAGCTACAAAAGAAGAAGAGATGACAGAGACTACAGTTGTAGAACCACTAGTAATAGAGGAACAGGTTCCCATTCCCACCAAAGAAGATATCAGTCTTACTCCTAAGACTGGAAAGAAAAATCAAATTGGATCTATGATTGAGCATTTGGGAAAGGAAGTAGATGATGATGATTAGTTGTAATTGATCACATCCTTGAATAAAATCATTGGCAAGAATAAGAAAGTGAAAAGTCTTGAAGGGTGTCTGAAGGAACTAACTAAGAAGTTACAAAGCACTGTAACTACACAAATTGTAGAAGCAGACCCTATGGAGAAAGCAAAGAAGGTAATGAACACCTTTGACAATGAATTCACAAACTTGTTTGATATTGCAAAAGTGAAAGCACAAACAGCCTATGAGGCTAGAATGCTTTTGAAAATCAATCAAAAAATCAGGAATGATATCAACACTCTTGATATCCGTATCAAGGATTTGAGGAAGCATTTGGAAATAGGTAAATCTTTGTACATACAGTGTACAAAATTAGAGACCTTGACAACAGAAGAATATTAGAAGATAAAGATGAAGGAAGCAGAAATTCTGAATGAAACTAACCTTCTTTCTAGCCCCAATGTGAAGGAATGCGATGTTGAGAAGAAATTTCGGAAGCTATATGATGAAATCAGAGTTGTGCAAGATGAGAGAGATAGAAAATTGAAAAGATTCACTCTTTTGAGAGAGCATACTTCTATGAAGTTAAGCATTATTGAAGAGCAGTTGGAAGAATGTCTTTTAGCTAAGACATCTTTTCAGAAGTTTAACTTTGAAAACCTCCAAGCATGTGAAATAGCATCTTATGGACTGAGTGCATTACTTAATGTGGCAGATTCCATTAAGAAATCATGGGAGAAGGAGATAGAAGCCATGAAGATAGATTTTGTAGATTGTGTTGCAAGCCTACCGGCTTTGCAATAATTGAATTGAGGTATAATCTTTTTTTGAGATACAATATTGTAACCCTCCCTACCTTTATTTTGTCATTGTTGTCAAAGGGGGAGAGATATATAGCAAAAAATTGATAGTATATGATAAGGATTGATACTCCTAGGGGGATTACTATATTAGAGATAATAATTTTTTTAGGAGTTATAAGGATAGTATATATTTTATACTATGGCCACAATTTTGAGATTTTGAGTTGTACACTTCGCCAATTTTCTCATATGTTGCCACCAATGACAAAGGGGGAGATTGTTGAAATTTTGGCTAAGTTGATTACATAGATGTTGTCATTATGGAAACATATGATCCAAATGAAGATCGCACAGGTCAGAGAGAAAGTATGACAGAGCGCATTGCAAATTTGTCTAAGTGTGAGACAGTATTTTTACCAATGAACCTGGACATAGTTTTTGTTTACGATGTTGATTAGAGTAAGTTCAGTGCTTGCGCACTTGAAAATAGACTCTATGATGTCTATTGAAAACCCATCTCAAAGAGAAAGTCAGGATGACATGTACAGAAGGAGTTATGACAGTTTTACCGAAGACAGTGTCAAGCCGACAGGATAGAATATGAAGACAGAACTAGTAAAGAGTTAAGGGATTATTTTGTTTATCAAAATAATGACTTAACAATATAAAGGGATGACATCCTAGATGTTAACTCTTGGATAAATTTATTTGTATAAATGTAAATGTAATTGTAATTTTAATTGTGAAAAAGAACACATAGTGTGGACAAGTGATATGATGTGAAAAATATGATGCATATGCAATAGCGATAGTGAAAGAGCAGCGAAGAGATATTGATGCAAGTAGTATAAGGTTATGTACCTTAACCTATTTTTGTAATCAATGTATATTGTACATTACTTGTTTGGGCAGTGGGCTCATCTGGTAATCACATTTTGTACTACCAACTCCTAACAGGGTTGAGGCTTCTAACAAGGCCAATAGTCCCTTAATCAGGATTGATACACTATATGCTTGTAATAGACTCCTAACAAGGTCAACATCCTTAACATGATACTTTTGATTAGTGGATCTTTGTGGGTACCATCCCCACCGAGGTTTTCCCTTGGCCAGGGTTTCCTCGAGAACAAATAATGTGTTATGAGTTCTTTATTGCTATGCATGTTGTTTAGCTTCTTATGTTATGCATGTATAAAGATAATCTATTATATCCATAATTGGGCAAAAGATAAAGTTTGTAGAATACTGATTCACCCCCCCTCTCAATTTTCCCTATTTCTAACATGATCACATTTAGGGAATATTGAATTGCATTCATTTTAAGCTCATTTTTCATTTAATATAGGATCACATTCAGGATTTTTATTTGCAAAATTAAATTTGTTGATGACTAATGAGTGACTCTAATATTTTTAGTTGATCTTCCAGCTTAACTGTTGTTTGCGGGTTGTTTTGACAAAGAAGGAAAATAATTTAAACTACTAATGATTGGTTTTGTAGGTTGCCTTTGTGGAGTCAAAAAAAATCATGCTTTTATTGCTTAATTTGATAGGAATATAAATACAATTTGACGTTAATTTCCAACCTAATTAGAGGATTATCCTCTTTTCTCTTTGGGAAAATCAGAAACTCAAACATTAGGTTGAGATTTGAGATCAAATTTGGTGAAATTCACAAAATTATATGATGTGTTTGATGGAAGAAAATGACATGGATAGGAGAGTATGCTCTTCTCCCTAGTGGAGAATCAAAAATCTAGATTCCTAACTTGTCAATCCTCTTTATTTCATTCTTATAATCTTTAGAGGGCCTACTGATTGAGGTAAAAATCTCCTGGGAATGACCCAAGTGAGGATAGGTAGAAGCCAACCCTTCCACCTAACTATAATCAAGACGCTTCCTTGAGATGGAAATCTCAAAAAAAATTATTCAATTTTGTCCATGGAATCTTGACTTGATCATTCCTTGGACATGCTTAGATTTATGTAGAGAGGAGCTGCTTAAACCTCACTTGCGATACTACACACATTTGAGTACTCATAGGGCTATAGGCCTCAATATCTCTTGCGAGAATATGAGAAATGATTATGAACAAATGTCCTTATTAATTCCTCTATGTTAGAAGCCACCCAAAAGGTTGGTAATGCTTGTGCAAGGCAAATTGAAATTTCCCCAATAAGTTCACTATATCGAGCCTTCATAGACGTTACTACTCAACTAATATGGCCTTCAACATCCATTGCATGTTGTTGGATCATCATATTCTGAGGAGTCTTTGAGTGTGTTCCTAAGCTAGTGAACAAGCATTTCCAATCTCATCCAAGTTCATAGGGAAATTAGGTGTGTTTGAAGGTATAAACATCTTTTCTTGATGTGTTTGAATTTGAAACAAAAGATAATATCCTTAATAAATAATCACTGACATTTTAAAACACTCAGACCCACATGAATCTGACAAAAAAAATCTTGATATTTGACAAAGTTGACAAAATTTTCCCTCATACCAGTCATCAAAAGATTGCATTTGGGATTCAGAGTTGTTTTTAGTATCCTCAGTCACATTCATTAAAAATAGGATCGCATCTAGTTTACCCTAAGTTGCATTTGGAAAGAAGATCGCATCTGATCTTTCCTGGATCACATTTGGTAAACAAACCTATCAGATCACATTTAGAGAGTCACATCGGGGACAAAGATCATTTCTACATGTGCTAGAATCTGGATTTTTGCATTTTTGGATACCCTTTTGAGTCCTCTGTCAGGTTCAGTTATCAAAACCAATAAACCTATAAATTTGAGATGGTTAATTCTTGAGTGTAACTTTCATATTTGTTTGGTCTTTAACCCACCTTTGTTAAGTCATGTGGTCCTATCCTAATCAAACTCACTTGGTTCCCATCTCAAAAATAGGGCATTCTAACCCTATGACTTTGGAGCTTATCAAACACAAACACATTTTCACTTGGTTCCCAGCTCAAACAATAAGGTATTCTAACCCTCTGATGTTGGAGATTATCAAACACAAACACCTTTTCACTTGGTTCCTAGCTCAAACAATAGGGCATTCTAACCCTCTGACGCTGGAGCCTATCACATTTTCAAACCCCCCTTTGGAACCTTAGACAATCACACTTAGACAAGATCCCAAGATTGCTAACCTTTAGACAAGAAGAAACTTCAAGGGTAAATCATTTATTCAGCACTACTCCAAGTATTACTCATACAGTGACTCCTAGTACTATCAACATGTCAAATCTTAATGACTATAACTGGGATGAAATAAATAAAAATTAGAATGATCGGGAAGATCAAGCTAACCAGGGTGAAGAAGATAATTATAGACATCACTATGATTCCGATAGTGATGGAGAACCGATGAAACAAGATTATCAGAGATGTCAAAAGAGTAAGAGATTCCAAAAACTACTTGAAAGAAATTTGGAAGAGAACAAAGAGAAATACTTTTTGGACTTAGCATCTCAGGGAGTAAAGATACCTAAGGAATATGATGTAAAACAAATAAAAAAAAGAGAAGTTGATACTCCCATATCAATATTGACTCGATAGTTGCTTTCCATGCAAGCCGAGATCCAAGATTTGAAGAATGAGAAGGAAAAATCAGCAAAGCAATACTTCTTAGAACATATTTGTCATTTCCCATTTGATAAGGATGTTCGAATCATACCATTTCCACAACATGTTACAATTCCTAAATATGATAAATACACTGGCAAATCAGATTTACGAGATCATGTAAGAGAGTTTTCCACATTGAGCATGGAATTTATGCATGAACAAACCTACTTAATGATGTTGTTTCCAAGAAGCTTGGGTGGACAAGCAATGAATTGGTTTTCCAAGTCACCCACGGGTATTAAAACATTCAAAGAGCTATTCAATAAATTTATCCAACAATATTCATACAATATACAAAACACAATGACCATGTTAGACTTGTGTAATACAAAACATAAAAGTGGGGAATCATTACTAACATTTTTACAATGATGGAGGATAATATTCCCAAGATACTCAAGGCAAACACCTGAAAGTGAGAAAATGGACATCTTCATTAACAATTTGGTGCCTAAAATGAACTATCCCATACAACTTTAGGGTCCACAAAGCTTTGACAAGATGATAGATAGTGCAATCAAGATCGAAGAATTATTGATTACAAAAGGAGAAATCACTATCTACAAGGAAAATAAAGACATGTACTATTCTACCAATAACAAGGATAAATAAAATATGGGAATAAGAATAAGAATGTGGTCAATGATAGATTTGTGGACACACCTAACACAAGGCCAAAACCTGAGGTTTTCAAAATTTCTACAAGCTAATAAGAGCTCCAATACAACAATGACACCAACGGTTCCTAAGGTTTTCAATAAACCTAACAATCAGAATGAGCCTTGGTTATCAAAACCTAAGCTCACATTTACACCTTTAGGAGATACACTTGAGGTGGTCTTGAAATCACTTTTAGACAATAAAATTATTATGATTCCTGAATCAAAACCATGGGAACCAAAAGTGAAACCAAATTGGTGGAATGATAATGAATATTGTGATTTTCATCACAATAAAGGACACAAGACCAATAGTTTCATGAAGCTAAGACATGTCATTCAGGACTTAATTAAAGAGGGTAAGATTAAAGTGGATGGACATCATACAAACAATGATCATAAAATATTCCAAATCCCACTGCCTAACTATGAGAAAGGTGAATCATCTAAAGGCAAAAAAATAATTACACATACACTGATAGTGATAATGATATTCATATGGTGGATCCATGCAAACAATCCATCAATGTGATTACTCTCAAAGGAGTACAAGATAAACCATAATATTCCAATGTTGTGATGAGGAGTCAAGCTAAGCTCACCCTTAAAGGAGCTTACACATAAAGTCAACCTTCTACAACAACGACTTCTAAAAAATTGACATTGTCTTCAAATTTCAACCTAATAGACCAATTACAACATACTCCTGCCCAAATTTCAATTTTAGAACTATTAATGATCTCTCCAGTCCATCGAGAGATTCTTGATCAAGCCTTTCTTTCCACTAATGTACATAAAGACTTAGATATAGATAGATACCAAACTATAGTTGGTCATCTAAACTCACCACATTATTTGTCTTTCTCTGAGGAAGATGATAAATCCCTAAACCATCCACATAATCAACCATTACATATGGAGGTATTGATCTAAAAACACCAAGTCAAACACGTCTTGATAGATGGAGGCACTGGTTTGAATATATGCACATTAAATCTTGTGAAGCAATTGGGATTCTCTCAACATGCAATTGATCCGAGAAGAAAGATAACCATTAAAGCTTATGATGAAGAAGAAATATCCTCCAAAGGATTGGTTGTCTTGCCTATCAAAATGGGGCCAATGGAAAAAGATGTCATTTGTCAAGTTCTTGATCTACCACTTTCTTATAACATTCTTCTCAGAAGGCCATGGATCCATACAATGCAAGAGGTACCTTCTACATATCATTAGTGCATAAAATTCCCTCATAATGGAGTAGAAGTAACCATTCCAACTGCTACAACTTATCCTTGGAATAATCTCAAGCAAGCAGATAGTATGGTTCCTCACAAAAAATAGAGTTCTCACAATGCTGAAACTTCCAAAGAGATGGTCCTAAGAAGTTTTGCAAAGAAGATGAATATTCAAGATACAGGGATGGAAGAGTATAAGATAGACTCATTAATGTCCATGACAGATTTACCCTTATCTCCTAGATCTCAGGGAAGACACATCAAACTTCACACCCTCTAAAGGTGATGCATTAACAATTCATGAAGGAACAAGGATGGTGAAAGCTAAGGTGTCTTTATAATAAAAAAATGAAGAAAAATTTGTCCTATAGTGGCTATACAATGAAGGTGAACATTCGGGAATGTAAAAAACATGGAGATATCCCCGAACAAATATGGAAAATGGTATGACAACATGAAACATATGGGTTATAGAGGAAAAGAACCACTTGGTGAAAATAAAGAAGGAATCATATAACCAACACATATAGATTTTTGTAACCCTAGAGACAAAATTGGTGTGGGTTTTAAAGAAGAAACATGTCATCCTATAACTTGAGATGGTCATGTATTTGACAGATCATATGATTCAAATGATGAAGAAGGGATAGAAGGACAACCAATCTCATATGAGAGATTATTAATCTTTCAAGGAGATCCTCTATTAGAGATAAGTACTATTCTTACCAATCCTATACCTGAACAAGAGTTAGAAGAAGAACCAAAGATAGAACATCAAGAAAGGCATCCTAACTGGGTGCAATTGGTTATTGTTACTCATATTCTTGATATGCCTCATTTTGAAGATCAAAAGGATATACCACTATCTATACAAACATATTTACAAGAAGGTGAGAATCAACAAGAGGAAAATAATTTTGAAGGAGAAGAAGGGGTACCAGTGACTATAGCCCATTTCTTGGGTATATCAAATTATAGTCAGACTGATTCACATGAATATGAATGGGATATACTATCTAACACTACAATGGACATATAGATAGATGTGGTGCATAAATACACTCCTAGAGTTTAATTTGAATAAGGAGAAAGTTCTAATGTTAGGTCACTAGGGTTATACTTACATAACACTAACGTAAACTCCAATAATAACGATCACGACTTTAATAATCTTAACAACTCTTTGGAAGCTAACTCGACTGAAATCATCTTGCAAGTCAATAACATTGATAATAATATTGTGTTGTCTCTTGAACCGTACGAATCCCTATCCTTGTTGAATCCTCAACTTATAGACTAGAATGAATCTGAATCTACAAGTCTATTATCCTTTGATAACAAATATGCTTTAGCCTTCTATCTCAATTATTGTGAACCCTTTACCTCTTCCATAAACGTAAGGAGCATAAATATGATAGAGGGGGATATCAAGTTTCTTAGTCTAAAAATGAAATATAAAAAGAAAAAGAGATTTGATGGTGAAAACCACATCATGGCAGTATCAGAATCCAAAATAGTAAAAGAAACGGACATATCCAATGGTGAAAACCTCTCAGAGGCACCAAAGGATGAGAATCTTGATATTCTTCCCGATCATTTCCAAGAAAGATCTTCAGTATTAATAGAGCCAACACAAACAATCAATCTTGGGATATCAGAAGCTCCACAAATGGTACACATTGCTCAATCTTTATCAGAAGAGGAGAAGACATAATTCACTAAGTTTTTCAAGAAAAAGAAGATCAACTTATCTTGGTCTTACTTAGACATGCCAAGATTAGATACTGACTTAATAATGCATCATCTATCTATTTCTTCTAGAGTGAGGCATGTAAAACATAAATAGAGAAAAATGAATCCACACATCGCATTATTAGTGAAAATAGAGCTAGAAAAACTGTTGAAAGTTTGATTTATAAGAGCTATTGATTATGTAGAATGGATATCCAACATATTTCTTATTTCAAAAGAGGATAAATCTATAAGGGTTTGCTTGGACTTCAGAGACCTAAAGAAAGCTTGTCTGAAGGATAATTTTCCTCTTCCAAACATAGACATGATCGTGGATATCACTATGGGATATGAGATGTGCTCCTTAATGGATGGATTCTCAGGTTACAACCAAATCAAAATTGCCTCTAAAGATCAAGAGAAAATTGCATTTACATGTGCATGGGGTACATACTATTGGAATGTCATGTCGTTTGGTCTCAACAATGCAGGTACAACCTACCAAAGAGCCATGGAAATAATATTTCATGATATGATGCACAAAAATATGGAAGAATATGTCGATGAAACATTAGCAAAATCAAAAGTCAAAACAAATTACATAGAGTACCTAAGGAGAATCTTTGACAAAATGGAACAATTTCAACTTAGGTTAAACCCTAAAAATTGTTTATTTGGAGTATCATCAGGCAAGTTTCTAGGCTTCATAGTTTCAAAAAAAGGAATTGAGGTCAATCCAACAAAAGTAAAAGAAATCATTGAAATGCAACCTCCAAGAAATATCAGTCAAATGAAAACACTTCAGGGAAAATTACAATCTATAAGGATATTCATATCTCAACTAGCAGATAAAGCTCAACCATTCACTAAAGTGATGCATAAAGGAGTCATGTTTACATGGGATGAACAATGTGAGAAAAAAATTGCTCAAGTTAAACAGTATTTGGTGAATCATCCAATTCTGATGTCTCTGATTCATGGAAAACCACTCCTATTATACATATCAACAACTGACACATCATTAGGAGTGTTACTGGCACAAGATGACAAGGCTAAGAAAGAAAGGGAAATATATTACATCAACATAACTCTAGTCTCTGATGAGCTAAATTACTTAATGATTGAAAATGCATGTCTACCAGTGGTATTTGCATCTCAGAAGCTCACACATTATATGCTATCACATAAGGTGAATCTAGTCGCAAAGATAGGTCCACTCAAATATTTGTTGAATAAAGAAAAACTAACGGGAAGACTAGCAAAATGGGTCCTAATATTAAGTGAACTTGGATATTGAATATATCAATAGAAAGGCCATGAAAAGATAAGTGATAGCTGATCAACTTGTTGAAGCACCATTAACAAATGACAAACCATTGCACATAGAGTTTCCTGATGAAGCAATCATGTACCTTACAAAACACCCATGAAAGATGTATTTTGATGGCTCTTTTACACAACAAGGGTCGGGAGTTGGAAGTTTGTTTATTATTCCTCAAGGATACAAAATACCAAAGGATTACAAGATGATATTTCCATGCATAAATAAAATAGCAGAGTATGAAGCACTGGTCAATGGATTGAAGCTAAAAATACAGTGGAAAATCATTGAGTTACATATTTATGGAGACTCACAGCTTATAATCAATCAATTCAATGATGATTATAAAAAAAAGATAATGCCTTACAAGAATATGGTGGATGACCTCAAGAAATATTTTGTCTACATTACATTCGAACAAATACTAAGGCCAGAGAATAGAGCTGATGATGTGATGGATACCTTAGCATCCATGTTACAACTAGAAGACCATCAAATTCACTATGACTTCCTAGTGGAAGAATTACCCTTTCTATCCTATGACTCCCCTAATTCCCAGATCATATGCGATATTGAAACTCAAGTCCTATCTTGATACACCCATATTTATTCCTATCTAAAAGATCAGACATTTCCTAAAAATTATTTGAGAAATGAAAAAAGATGCCTCATAAGAGCAACATCACGTTATTTAATCATTGCAAATGACTTGTATAGATGTGCTCTTGATGGTACACTACTTAGATGTTTAGAATATAAAGAGTCAAATCCTACTTTAAAGGAAGTACACAAAGGTGTGTGTGGGTCTCACTCGAATGACTTTTCATTAGCCAAGAAACTCTTCAGATTAAGATACTACTAGCCTACAATGAAAAATGATGCTATTAATTATGCCAAGACATGAAAGAAATTCCAAGTTCATAGAAACTTGATACATGCTCTAACTAGGGAGTTAATTCCATTTATTACACATTGGCTAATTCAATAATGGACCTTTGATCTACTAGGACAAATTTTCCCAAACTCATCTAATGGATATAAGTATATCATTATGGCAATTGAATACTTCACAAAATGGGTTGAAGCAGTCCCATTAGCCAATGCTACAGGAAAAAAGTCTCAATGTTTATCCTAAACTACATCATCGGTAGGTATAGGGTACCCTCATCAATTGTAACTGGCAATGGAGGGAAATTCAAAAAAAAAGACATGGATGACTTATGCCTATAATTCAAAATTACTCAACACTATTCCTCGATCTATTACCCTCAGGGAAACAGACAAGTTGAGGCATCAAATAAGACAATTCTAAAGATCCTACATAGAACACTCAACAAATCAAGAAGAGACTAGAACTTGCAAATTAATCTAGAATTGTGGGCATACCGCACGAGCATTGGAACACCAATAGGAGAAAATCCTTTGGCATTGGTCTATGGGTCAGAAGAAATATTACCAATTGAAGTAGAGATTCCATCACTAAGGGTTTCATTGAATTATCTAGTCATTGATGAGGACTACAAAATCTTGTGTCTACAAGAGCTAGAATTGTTAGTTAAACGCAGACAATAGGCATTTGATCACCTCAAAGTCTATCAAAATGTTTAGAGGGTATAATAAGAAAGAGAAGCCAAGAACATTTCAGGTCAGAAATCTAGTCCTAAGAGAAAATTTGAAGAATCAACAACATCAAGAGTAGAAGGGAGAATTTGAACCCAACTAGTCGGGTCCCTTTGTCATCACAACTTCATTTGGATCAGGATCCTATCAATTGGCTACACCTGAGGGAGATGTCCTACTAGATCCAATAAATACTCTTCACCTAAAATGGTTTTATGCCTGACATTCTTGAGGAAATTCCTGTACAACAAATATTGATCCTAAAGAAATACAAAAAAAGTAAATATTGATTCTGAGAAAAATAAAAAACATCAAAAAGAAAAAAAGTTCCAAAATAATAAAATGATTTCCTGAAGAAAAGAAAAATAGTGGAAAGCGGAAAATTCAAAAACAGTGGAAAAAATCCTGAAAAAATGAGGATCTCAGTGAAAACCTGGCAAAAAGGTGTCTTGATGAATCAAAGAAAAAAGAGAAAAAAATTAAAACTATAAAGAAATTGAAAAAGACAAAAAGTATCTCGGTGAAAACCTGGTAAATAGGCACCTTGGTAGAAAAAATAGAAAAATTTCCCAAGTGGTGAAAACATGGTAAACATGCGCTACTTGTAATCAATGCTCAATCTATAAATACAATGCTTGAACGCTTGGCCAATATAAAGTTTTAGATTGTACATATCTTTCAGTCACTTTCGTGGCAAACAAATCTTGAGCCATGCTATCAGAAATATCCTATTCTCCTAGAATGGAATATGTCTATATCAAAGTCTTAGGAAAGTCGTATTCTCTAGGGGGTACTGGTCATGGTCATGCGAGCAGTAAGGTCACCTAGTCTTCATTAGGGCTCTCTTCTGGGGTTGTTGGTTATCCCTGGTCTACAATTTCCATTAAACTACACAACCAAAGGTATTCCTTAAACTACCAACCTAAAATAAGAACAATATTTCTTAAATACTTAGACCTAACAGTGTTCCTAAACACTAGTCATGGAGACTGAACCTAATCAAAAGTGTTCTTAAACACTAATGCAAACAAAAAGACACTTATTTCACTAGACACGAACTATAATTGAAAAGAATCTATGATTGATAATGATTTCTAAAAGTGATTGAAAATTAATCAAAAGTGTTCCTTAACACTACATAATAACAATCAAATGCTTTGAGATTTAAGTTGATCGTGTATTTTTGTATTATCTCGAAGATGTCCATGGACTAGGGAAACAAAGCGAGGAAATCACAAATTTTTCTTAGTTTTTTGTGACTTATTATCAATTTATGATTGTTATCCCTCTCAGTAACTCAAAGATGTCTAAAAATGACTAGAGAAACAAGGACTGGGGGCATAACATTTTCTTTGTCTTATGCTTGTGGTAATAAAACTAGTGATCCAATATGATCATATGAAATGGGTTTCTATGGTAAGAGCCTCCATCATGATTAGAATGTTGCATATACCTTGATATGTTTCCTATGAAAGCTTTGGTGAGGTTAGATTCATTTCCTTGTCTATTTTAATCTAAAAGAAACAAATTCCTAGTAAAGTACACAAAACATACCATACCCAAGGATATGAATAATAAAAGGTCATTGCGGGTTATATATGTTGCACATGAACATAAAATTTTTGTATTAACAAGAAGTAACTAAAAAAACATTATGGCCTATATGCCTTGATGTTTAGGCTCACTTTCGACATGACATATAATAGGGGAAGTATTCATATTTTCATGATTGCTAAATCTATCAGTGAAAATTGTACTAACCTACTTGGTTCAAACTAAAAGACTCTATGATGATAAAATATCCATCTTGAATAAACAATGACATTCCTAGAGGTCTTAATCTAGATACATTTCATTAGTTAATTAAGGTGCATTTCATTGGTTAATCTAGTTGCATTCCATTAGTTAATTTAGTTGCATTGCATTGATTAATGTAGCTGCATTCATTTGTTAAGATATTTGCATTCATTTTTAAGGTTGCATCAGTATGAAAGTATGAATGTGATTAATTAACATCAACTTGACTAAAATTCTAAAAAAGAGATAATATCAACATATACAAATTTGAGCATGTAAATCAAATCATCAGGATCAAAATTAAATCAATGACTAAGTTCTAAATACCCATATCTACGTACCTGCATAATCATGTCAGTATCATAAAATTTTCTGCATCAATGCATCCATCAACATAAATAAAATGAGATAGTCATTCATCGCATCGCATTGCATCTCAATAAATATCTCATATACATGCATAAGTTGAAAGCACATCAAAAGAAATGCATTCACATAACATCTGCATCCATACATCTATATAAGCATAAAAATAAAAGCACAAAAACATCTGCATATATTAGTGACATAATAAAATGAAATCAACAAGTCATTCATCTATCTAAATCACATGACCAAGTATAGAAAGATGAGATCAATATCGACAACATATGTATATCACTATATCAATATCAAGAAATGTGCAAAATCAGATAGCATTAGTATTAGTAGCAACAAAGTACATGAATCAAAAGAGAGTATATATGTCAGAGTCCAAAGAGTATCAATATATTAGATAAAAATGGTACATTAGATAGTACATCAAAAGGTACATATATCAAAATACATCAATGGTATATCATGAATCATGCCTGGCTCCCTCCCTCATCAGCTCAAGGAGGGGAAGGAGGTGGAGCATCAACTCTAGTAGGCACAAGTGGTGGTATAGAACCCTTGAGTTGTTGAGAAATGGATGAATATAATGGCACCCTCTAATATGTTGGAACAACCACACAATATAAACAAAAGTAATATGCATCTCTCTATCCCTGATGAGTAGCTATATGTGCATGTCTATCTCTCTTAGCTCTCATAATCTCTAACTGTTTGTCCATGTCAGTAAGAAGAGCTCGTAAAGTAGCAACCTCTAATCTCAAAGTTGATCTCTCCTACTCACAATTAGATAAAGGGTCTTTGTCCCTATCTCGAGGAGGACCTCAAGGTGGCTGACCACCACCACCACCACTAATCTCTCTAGGAAATATCTGATGATGTTGTCTTGGTGGTGGTGGAATAGAATCTCTACGAGGAGGAACAACCCTCAATCTACTCTATCGACCTTGTTGGTCACCATTACCCCAATCTCCTCTACGTCAGATACCTCCTCCATCTCCACCTCCTCCTCCACCATCTCCACCACCTCCTCCATCACCCTGCCACCTCCATCATCTCCCCCTTGATGTCTTCATTTATCCCTGCCTCTGCCTCTATCTCTATCTCTACCCCTACCAGCGTGAGCTTTTCCAAGACCATCATCTGCAAGATCGTAATCTAAGGCATCCTCGATACGAGGAGTAATTTCATCAGGTGCAGTGAACCTAGGAAATGGGTGTTGTAAATAATGCACATGATACACATATGTAATGCCACCATTAGAAACATCTGGTAATAGGTCCCAACCAATAGGTACCCTCTATAAAATCTCATGAACAATAGTCTTGTATGGTAACCTGGCCCCCCACTAGTTCTCCTCATCATGGACATATGCATAGATTGCAAGATCCTAGGGCATGCCTTAAACAAGGTCATACTGTCTCAGTACCCAGGTGACAATAAATCACTCAACAAAGTAGTGCATACGACCAATCAAATACCTACTATGGATAAAGTACATCTGATGGGCATCAGTATGCCACTCCTCACAATCTAAATATGGTCTCAAGACAACATCAATCACATCATCTAAAACCCTACGCTAGTACTCCAACTTTCCCAAGTGGGGCTGTTGAATGAAGTTGATGTACATATAGATATATGGCATCTCAGGATCTCTATGTCGGTCAACTATGGGTCATGTCATTGGGATGTGATTCCAGACCCAAATCTATAAGACTAAAATGTCAACAATCATGCTCTGTGAATGTTGGTATACGATCTCATGAAGCTCACGATAGATGTGAGCTAAGATAAAACTCTCCTAGGTAACGTGGCAAGGAGACTAAATCATGTCCTCAATGACTCAAGACCAACCACACATAAAACTGTGCTAACCTCTATCAGGCATCATAATCCCGCCTATAAAACTAGCAATGAAAATAGGAAAGCACTCATAATGGGACACCATATGGTCCCAAGAAAAGTATCTTTGTGCAATTTTCGGATCCTAAAATAAGCGGTGAGCATCTACAATGGCCACAATAGCTCCAGACTCATACTCAACATGATCTCCCATAATAAGAACCCGTAGAATGCGCTAGATGTCCTCAGGAGTCACAGTCATCTCCCTAGTAAGCAAATGGAAGGTGTTATCTAAGTTCCATCTCTCGGCTAGAGCAATCAACAACCCTTAATTTACCCTAATGTCGAGTAAATCAACTAGACTCCAAAGGCCACAATGAGCAATGGTGCGCTACTCAGCAACAGTCAACTACCCCAATAGCTCCAAGACCTAGGTAGGCCTTGAACTTTAGAATGAAACAACACTAAACTGGGTCTGCAAGCAATAAATTAGTACTAAGTTAGCATCAAGCAAGAAAAATTGAAGTCAAATTGGTTAACATGTCATACAGAAAGCCTAAATCAGGAAATTCTAAGTAAAAAGCAAAAATGATCCTGAAAACTGGATGCAATTTGGGATTTACAAGACGTGATCCTTCGCATACAGGATGTGATTCAGGATTGACGAGATGCAATCCAAAAATGGGATGCAAGTCTATTTTGATAGGGTGTGATTCACCAATGAAAAATAAGAAAAATTTGACTAAATGCGACCCAACAGGGTGCAATCCTAAAATAACAGGGTGTAATTCAGAATTTGGTGAAAAATCGGATGCAACGCGGGATTGACAGGATGCGACCCAAGATACCGGGTGCGATCCAGAACTAAATTACTTCTAAAAGGCACAAAATAAATCAAAAGTTTAAATGGAAGGTGTGGGAAGGTAGGTTATCAGGTACTTACCGGAGTTGCATAGTGTGTGAATCGTTGATGTTGACAGTTGAGCTCAAAATGATGCCTCTCAAATGGGAACACCATCTTCTCTCTTAGAGCTCTAAAATTACCAAGGATAAAAGTGAAAATGAATAGTAAAATTACCTTTTTGGGCCTATTTTAACCCCTCGAGGACCCTAATGGCCTAGGGCACTTTCATAGCAGGAGCTCCATATTGGGACCGAAATCAAAATAGGTGTTGTATATCAATTTAAAGTAGTTAAAACAAAGTTACTGGCATAGGTCAACATTGCAAAAATTTAGTCAACTATGGTCAAAATGCAGTTGACCAAGAGTAGAATGAACAAATATTGAAGTAGAAACATTACAAAAACATCCACTAATGTTTATTACTCAAATGGAAAGTCAACAAAAGTCAAATCAAGGGCAAACTTCAGTCAAATAATGGTTAAGGATACTCAAAATTGCTTATATGACAAATAAAAGCTTCCCAGAAACTGCACAAAGTTGTTTTTCAACTCACACATCAAATCTATACTTCAAGATATTGGTCAAACTTGGTCAAACGGTGTTCCCTTAACACTAAATTGATTCCTAATCAAATTCTGGCAGATTCTAAACATTTTTTACTGGATCCAATTCACATTGTTATCAGTTGAACACCTTCATCAATGCTTGAAATCAGGATTTCATCAAATTTTTGTTTTGATTTCAGTCCCGAGGGGGTATAATCATACCTAAAATCAATCATTTAAATCTGATCAAGGATTCAAACCAATCAAATCTTCAACATCAGGAGCATGCCAGTTCTCTTCAATCAAGTCAGGATTGTTGGCTAATTAACTTTATCAAGAACCATATCAAGTTTATTATCTATGCCTAAATCAAATCTTTCTGACAATGATCAATTTCATCGCTTCAAATCAAATTGATTATTTTTCATCATCGTGATCTTTCAGATATTCAATTTCATTGCACCAAATCAAACTAGATATTTTGATTAGCTCTTATCGATCTTCATGCAATCAAGCTCGGAGTCGATATGGTCGATTCTTGTTCAATCAAGTTCAAAATCGATGGCCTAAAATTTTCAATCACGTTGAATTTTGTTCAATCAAGCTCAAAATTATTGAATCTAGAATGGTTTCATCGGACTTCTCTCTAAATCTCCTTGAATCCAGAGTGGTTTCATCACTTCATATCAAGCCACTCTCTAAATCAACATCATCTATTTTCTTTGAATCACTGTGTTGTTCGCACATCAATTCAAAGAGGGGAAAATGTAATCACCCTAAATTGGGCTAGTCTAACCAAAGGCCCTATTTTCCATAATTCAAAATAATTTTCTAATTATGCTAATCTAATCGCCTAATTACTGACATAATTCGTCAAAATAAATGAAATTCCTAAATCAAAACCCTATTAATTACCTATCACCTAATTAATTAAATCAATCCCACTTAAATATATGGCTAAGATAATTAATTAAAACTAATTAATAAAAAAGGCCTAAAATACATGTCACCTCTCAAGGGACAACAAGGACAAATGCATCCAATCAGAGGCTAGGCACATGGATCACTCACATAGATCAAAAGAGGATGAATCTCAATTGTTAAACTCATTAATGTTTCTATAAAAGAGAATTTTCAAAGCTCACAAATTACCTAGTTAATTGGATTCATACTTACATGCAGTTGTCAATTTGAATTCATAGCTTAAAATACATTTCAATTGATAGCTTAAATCATCTAAATTTGGTAATAAATTAATGACATTCAATAATTTAGCTTAATTTCTCAATTCTTAGTTAATTTGCATTTGAATCTCTCATTCTAATAGTGTAATGTCACTGCTTAGATTCTAAATCTGAGAGTAGAAGTGATCTTAATCACACTCTTGCTAGTTAGAGAGCAATAGGATGATTTTGCTCAGTTTACTTACTTTCAATTTGATTTTAAACTAACAATATAATGTCTTACTGAAGTGTTGTTTTGCAAGATAACAACTACCACAATTCGCACACACATTAGCTCATTAGTTGATGAGTATCATGTAGGTAACTAGGGACAAGCCAGCGTAGAGTCTATATTTCTTCCCTAAAGGAATTGTGCTAGTCAGTGTCTCTTTCTCTGAAGCGGTGGGTGAGGGTGGTTCTGAGAGGGGGATATAAACTCCAGAAATAATCACCCTCATCACTCAGGCTGGGCTAACAGCCAACATCCAGATCCTATCCAACCAATCCGGGCGAGTTAGGTAGGTCAAGAATTGTTTTGCTAGATCAGGAGCATTTATGTGTCAAAGGAATTTGATTTTTCCTCCTAAGTTGGCTTAATTGATTGTCAATGATGGATTAGCAATAGGAGGAGGAGGAGGAGGCATGTATTGATATGATGATGATTTTAGTGGAACATAAGTCTTCAACACACTAGATGGAATTTGAAGAAAATATGGGGTGGATTGAGGAGTGAATTGTGAGATGTTTTCCCAATGTTGAAGCAACTCATACCAGCGCTAGTTAATTTGGTAGGTGGAGTGTTGTTATGTGATGTGGTATTGGGTAAGGCACTAATGATTTGTTGGATGTGTTCTTCACTCAACCAAAAATTATGCGGTCAGGAAGTTAGTTTAGGCACAAAAGATGTATCATTGGGTGCATTATCTCTTCCTAGAGATGTCAAAGGTTCAACGGGAGCTTGTAAGATAAGAGATCCATCCTTTGTTATGTTGTTGTAGAGAAAGGTCTCATTAAAGTTCTTAGGGAGAGTGACACCATCATTGACAAGATTTAAGAAAATATATGTTTGGTTAGCTCTAATCTTTTGTTCCACCATTTCGACATTGTAAGGGTCTCAAAGAAATTGTTTGATTTGCGGAGTTATTCATGGAAAAGGATTGGGTTCTTCTTTTTGATAAACCATGTCGAGTTGTGAAGAGTCATCAATCCTCGGATCTTTATTGGGAAGGGTATTCTCAACTCCCTTTTTTTAATCAAGTTGCGACATATTGGTCGATGTAGTTTTTTTGGATCATGTGGAGACCATATGTGTAACCAAAGATTGAAGAAAGAATGAACTCGACGAAGGAGTGGAAAGAGTTGAATGAAAGAGAAATTGGACTTTTATTAGGAGGAAAAGTGCCTCAAGGATGATTGATTTTGGGATTGATGTTTGATTTGGATTTGATTTGATTTTGGGATTTTTATTAAGGCTTAAGATAAACTTGATGTAGACAAAGATCCTATGATCTTGCAAACACACTTGGATGTTGGATTGATTTTTGATACCTTTCTTCCACTCAGAGATTGACAAATGATCCCAAGTGAGAATAGGATATGAATAGGTGAGCTCAAGACTTGACAATGGACAAATGATCTCAAGTGAGAGAGGTCAACTATGAAATTTGTTTGCTGCGGATAAGGATTGTCACACTTAGATAAAATATTCTTCCTAAAGATTGGATGAAATATTGATGAAGGAGAGGAGATTGTTTGATTTGATAAATCTTGATTCTAGTTTGGATGTGGGTCAATGAAGATAAAAGAGATTCGATTAAATTCCAATGATAATTCTCTTTGAAAGAAGAATGTTAAGTGATAGAAGAATATGTGTGATTGATGTTTGAGATGAAAGATTGATTGTCAAGAAAGTTGATTGATGTTTTATATGAAAGAGGAATGTTTGATTCGATTGGTCACTCTTCCACTATTTTGACCAGTCAAATGATCTATTGAAGCCAAAAGATTTTAGGAATCATAGAAAACTTGATTTACAATATTATGCCAAAATTTGAATCTCATTGTTTTAAAGTGGAGACGATAAACCACAATCGGAGATGACAAAACTCAGAAACGCCAATGTTAATTTGAAAATGATGGATCATGAATTTTGACAGTTTGAGTTGATTTTGCGAAATTTGTCTGATCGTTTGACCTTCAAGTTGATTTGTTCAATGGAAAGAACTGATGTTCAACCATTCAACAGGACATTGAATATGCTAAGTTTACCACAAGAAATTTGAAAACAGTTGTCGAAAACAATCTTGCAAGGGACAAAGCAACCTTGCAAGGTTCAAGTGTAAAGGGGTGTATAATGTTACAATAAATACAAACACATTTTTTTATCCCTAGAGGAGTTGGTAGAGGTTGAAAATCATTGCTCACTGACTTAAGTACACACCCAAGAGCTAATCAGAGTACAATCATCACCAAGCATGCAATGGCTCCAGTCGTGATGTTGTATTATCTGACTCCAAGTGCTAATGGGGGCATGATATTGTGAGTGTCTTGGGGAGATTACTACTCTCCTCGCATGTAGATTATCAACCTTTCGGAGGTGAACTAGGTGATCTCTATTCTAAAAGTGTATAGTCAAGGCACCCATTCGCAGTTATCCCCTGTAGTCTCGCAAGTGAGATTAAGGCATATAGCACTACAAGTACCTTCATAAATGTAGTCCCACAAGCAAGATTAAGGAAGCTCTTCCCTACGCATACCAAAGTGTATGAAAGAATAGAAAAGACTATGTAGACATAGAGCTAACTACGTCCTCTGATTTTTTGGGCTCAAGAGGCATTTTGATTATAGTGGGTTGGAAGAGCTGGCATCTGCTACGTTCACACTTGAGTCATTCCGAGGAGATTTTTTCCTCAACTGATAGGCTCACTAAAGGTTTAATTGAAAAACATTGATTGACAACATTTGAGATTTGGATTTCTGATTTTCCCTCAAGGGGAAAAGAGCATGCTCTCCTACACAAGTTGTTTTCTCCCAAACACTCAAGACAAATACTATTTCCCAAAATGCTAAAGAAAACACAATATCTAGTTGATAAGCCAAGGCAACCTGCAAAATAGCTTTACTTAGTAGTCTTTTATTTTTATCTTCTAATATTGTCCTGCAAAACCATACGTTAAAGGTTTTTTTTTTTAATTTTCTATCTTTCGCCTACGTTCAACAAAAAATGTTAGAAATCAGAAGTAGAGACAACTGCAAATAGACCAAAAATTAGTAACACACAAAATTTGTTGAATCTAAAAGTTCACTTATGAAAAATGCATACGACAATTCCAGGTTGCAGATGCTACAAAAACTTGTAAACGACGGAGTGTTAGGCACAGCAGAAACATTGTGGAAAGTATGAAAAGCCAAAATTATACCTGACGTGTCACTTACTTTTTTTACAATCGCAAACGACAGAACTTGTTTGCATAGACACCAAAACTCACAAACGATAGAGTTTCCTACACAGACGACAAAACAAAGGTTAAACAAAAAATACAATTAGATAATAAAAATTAAAAAAAATTGCCAGAGTTTTCTTCTATAAAACTTTCACCCTGTCAGAAACTTGAGAGCTAAAAACTTCAAATATCATTAAAAAGTGTTTTAAACCATAAAATTTGGAAGTGTTAACATAGACTCAGAGACGAAATTTTTTCCTGCACAGAGGACAATACTCACAGAAATTAAGGGACGTGGGTCCCACCATGCGTGCCAAAATGTATGCAAGGAAACCTAACCAGTTGGGATCACGCTCAGACATGCAAAGTTAGTGAAATAAAAGCATATTCATGTATATATGATTCACAAGAAACAAAGCATGTAAACTAAACTAAATCTCCAACATAAGTCTCCTCACAACCTCAAACCTCAACAAGTGCACCCAAGACTTGTTGGTTTGTTCATGATGAGGATTGTGGGTGTGATCTTCCAACACAAGTATTTGAATCTCACAATGAATGGATGCAAAACTAAATGCAAGATCATAGAATGAAGATTGTAGAACTCGAGAAGTAGCTATGGAACAACTACTCTCAAGCATTCGATGCTAGTACGAAAATGGAAGTAGATTAAGAACTAAATGCAACAAGATAAGTAGTAAATGCATTAAACAACTACACTAAATGAAGCATTAACTATCCATGAATGCAAATCTACCAAGAAAGGGTTAGTCACAAAATCACTAAATGCTCTAGAAAGAAACTAGCTTAATAACCTTAATGCAAAAATGGGAGAGATTATTTGCTTGAGAAAAAGGCTCTATTTATAGGATTTTGGAGGGACTTTGTGAGGCGGCATCTATGTGGCATCCACATAGGTGCCACATAAGGGACACATAAGCCATGAAAATTCCAAGGTTGCCCACACATGTGTGAGCAGTGATGGATGCATGTGTACTCGAAGTACACATGTAAGATGTGTCATAGATCTTGTAAGAGACCTAGACCAATGAAACACTTTTAGAAAGTATAAGAGATGTGTTATCAAGGTTGTAAGAAACCTTGTTTTCACCAAATTAGAATTTTTTGAAAAAGGGATTTTTTTAGAATTTTGCTCGCATGTGTGAGCAAATAATTATGATTAATAGTTGTAGGAATCCAAAAATTAGTCTAATTAACCTTTGTTAATTAGTGGGTAGGTTGATTAGCTAGAAAGGGATGGGTTTAGAGCAGGATCTAGGTTAGGATTAAGATTAAATTAACCAAAACTTAATTTAATCAAGTTTAGAAGAATTTAGGCATGTGAGGGGAATAAATAAATAAAATTTATTTAAAAAGGATTTATGGGGGAGAAGTGTATTAAATTAAGTTTAATACATTAGGGGAAGGTATTTAAAATAAATTTAAATACTTTGTAAGATGAATTTATTTAATTAAATAAATGGAGGAACATAACATTACTGTCAAAGGGAAAAATTCAAAGAAATCCTCTTCTTTTGACATGACCCTCCGATTTCATAAAAAGGGGATTTAGGCCTGGCTACTTGGCTTTTTTGGTCTTTGTGTCCTTCCTCATTTTGGTTGGACTGTTTCGTCATGAGTGCTAGTAATGATTTATCTTTTGAGTGCTCTTGCGGTGTCCGGTCCTTTGTTTTTGGTTGGACTGTTGTATCAATGGAACTTCATTATAATTATCTTTCGTCCCAGGATTGTAAAGGGTTTTGGGGTCCCTTCAAAACCTATTTTTTACCTTAATCAAAAACATTAATAATCAATTGTGTATCAATTACAATGTTATAAATAGGACACTAATTAAATAAAATTTAATTAATGTGAAAGGACGATTTTAGGTGTCTACATCAGCATTCAATCCAACACAACCCATGCACTACATATACAAAATAGAATTCAAAATCCTTGAGATCAAATAGCTCTTGCATACTACTGGGAATTGGGATACATTTCTTGTTTGGTCCCTTATGCATGTATCTCGATATCCCCTTTTCCCTTAAAACAACCTTATGGGCTTTGTATATCCTCTTCTCTTTGTCAAAATCAATATCAATGCAAGTTGCTCTAGTTATTTCAAAGTCTCATTGGCACTCTTCCTATCAATGGTGACTAGGGCTTGTTGTCTACCCCTCTTATGGTTCTAGTTGCAAGATAGTACTTGCTGCTAATTCCCTGAGGAATTCTACATCCATGAACACATTAATAACAATTAGTTTGGCCATATTCAACTCTCAAGAGTTGCTCATAGGTGGACCCTTAATCCTATTCCAATAGAAAAATTGAAATAAAACCTAGCCTGAGGTACGTATGATTGGGTTCCTACATGCATCACAATGTCTATCCACTTAGTTTCACTAGCTAATTGGGCATTTGATGATTCAGACAACAAGTCTAGAAAATCTTTCCAATAAGGCCTATCCTATTTCTTCTTACCAAATCCCGACCTAGAAGGTCCCTTTGCACTCATCCAAGCCATCGATCTCCTCCAAATTAGCAAGCATGGCGAAGTCAAAAATAATTGACTCATACATATCAGAACATTACAACCAACTAAGCTCTACATGGCATGCAACTATTCCTTCAACCCCTTACAATAGACATGTCTTTTAGTGACTAAATGGCCATAGAAACTCAAAAATTTAACTACATCATCTTGTGAAGCTACGAGATCAACCTCTAATGACACATGTTCAAATCACTCTACTTCGTAAGGTATGAACATATGCACTTTAATGGAGTTCAAAACTACATGCAATAGTTAACTAATCATCTTTTACTTCATTGCAAGGTCGCAAGTTTTTTTGCCCCTTTTCACTAATAGTTGCGAAGGAATTTATCATAACCTTTAGCAGATCGATTTGCAAGTTCGTAACCCTTTGAATAGTTGCTATTTAATTTGTTTCGAAATAGCGAAAACATTAGATATAACCATCAATAATTCACTTGCAACTTTGCAAGGTAAAATAACTAGCAGTCTTAACCATTGTGAAGTAGTGATTGACATTTCACATAACCTCAATAGTTTGTTCGAAGCTTCGCAAGTCAACTTAACAACTTTGGAAAACCGTTGCAAAGTTGTGAACAAGTATTTTTTAATTATTTATCTGCTTTCATCTCATCCCTTCAAAACAATACACATGGCACTCCTTGGCCACTTCACAAGCAAAATACTAACCATTTCCCTTAGATTGTGAAGTTGCGAACAAACTAGATATAACCACTTACAGACCTTTCGCAAGTTTGCAACCGCAAGCGGTCATAAATTCAACAAGACCAGTGGTCTAAGGGACCAAGAGAGGACCAATTAATCAGTGAGGCTGTGAGAAACATCAATTGAGACCATCCAGTATCCTCTCGCAGCTTCATAACCGATCAAGCAATTTATAGAAACTGTCGCAAAGTCGCGCTAAACATTTATCTTAACTGCTCAAGGTACTCCACAACTTCGCAACATTAAATGATGCATTCATAAGATTGTTGTGAACTTGTGAAAATGCTTAAAAGAACCATTAAATGCATGTGCATAATTGCATGACTCAAAAGGGGTCGTTCACTAGGACATAGGTTAATGAAAGACTTAAGACTAAGGCACTTGAAACACTTAGGACAAATAAAGGCAAAAAGGGGAACCGACTCAATAAGTCAACAAAAAATTAAAACAAAGGACACACTTAGGATATAATAGCTAACTTCATTTAAATTTTGCAAACCCTAACAAATAAATACACAACACATAGCATAAAATTACTATAAAATCAAGTGTATTTTATAGTTCCAACACCTCCCTAACACAACAAAAGTATTTGGTGGATGAATTAAAAATGGGGTAAATATTGGAACAAGCAAATGCAAATTAATTAGTTATCGAATACCAAAATAAGAAAAATGGCCCCATGTTGATCAATGTCTGTTGTAATAACCAGAAAGTTAAGTATGTTATAGTTAACCTTGGAGCAAACTTGAATTCCAGCATCACATGGAAAATTTTGGGAAGATAAAACTCGTAAAAACACTGATGAATGTCAATCTAGCTGATAATTCTAGAATGTAAACTCTCATAACATGCAAGAATGTGGAAGTTAATGTTAAAGGTATCAAACAATGTATTGATTTTAAGGTCATAGCTTAATGAAAGAACCTTTCAATACTTTCAAGGTCTTACTTGGTTTAAGGTGGTTCGTAAAATCCAATGGTGTAATAGATTCTAGAAGGAAGAGATTTCTTTTGTTGATAAAAAAGATTGTGCATATATCACTCCACATTGAAGATATATCCTACATAGAACATGTCCACAATACCCAGTCCCAACCTCTATGTACCATATCTAAGAAATTTGGCACTACCCCACTGCCACAACATACACTATTTGGGTTCCAATGAGTATTTATGATTCAAAGCTAATCCGTGTAATTTCTAGGAAATAAAGAATCAATAACAGAGACACAACACGTCAAAAGAAGCATTTCATACATGAATCTACCTAGATTCTTTGGAATGGGAGACATTATTGAATATATTTTAACATGGAACATGCATTTAGAGCAATCCATGAGAATGATCGCCATACAAAGTACTTTGGTCTACAACACTTCTTGCTAGTGGAACACTCATAGACACACTATTACAAATTGGTCTACTTTTAGGATTCGAATCAAAGCCTATTACATACAAAAAAGAGAGAATATCCCGAGAATATCCCACCAACCCCAAATATGGAGGAACAATCATTCCAAAGGACCATATTCAAACATGTGTAATTACATGGACAAAAGATAGGGAGTACAATCACTATCTCTACATACAATTGTTCTATTGGACTTTAATACCCATTATTCAAACATAATATATAAACCAAGAAATGAGAGTTGAAAGTAGGGAATGGGAAGACCTCTGAAAGGTCACCCATACATTTCCATTCTGGGATTATGACAGACAAATTTGCAGCACACTCAAAAAGATCAAAAAAATTATATTCAAACTAGTTCTAGAGAATGTATATTTAGAACCAAATCCTCCACCTTAGAATCAAGTTGTATGGAAGCTAGTTGAATGGTTCGAAAAACAAGTGAAATTAGTAGAAAACAAATGTTGTAAGGTACACAACAAGGAGGAATTAGACCCAAAGATATACATCACGGTGGAAGGAGAACATGAATTGGAATTGCATGAGGAATTTGGATATCATTAATATAACCAACCACTTAAACTTAAGGAAGAGAATATTGCTATTGTTGATAGCCCAAAAATTATAATGATAGGAGACTACTGGGAAGAATCGGTTGTTTCATCGGTAATTGGATTATTAACTGAGTATGAAGATTGGAAATAAAAGACATTAAGGAAGAAGTGGAAGCTATGGAAATACAATTAAAACAAGGCACCAAACCACACAAGAAGAGATCATACTACCTTAATCCCATAATAAAGAAAAAGATGAAAATAGAACTAGACAAAATGTTAGCAATAGGCATCATCAAATTAGTTGAAGATTTCAAATGGATTAGTCCTATGATCATTCAAAGCAAGAAGATTGGAGAACTTTGAATAATTGTAGATTTATGGGACCTCAACAAAGCATGTATCACAATCCATTCCCTACTCCTTTTACAGAAGATATCTTAGAATCAGTTGTTGGGAGGGAGATATATTATTTCATTGATGTGCTTTTTTGGATATCATCAAGTGTGAATCAAAGAAGAGGACCAGGCAAAAACCACATTTTCTATAGAGTAGGGATAGGGATCCATTATGTACACAGCTATGCCATTTGGGTAATGTCACTATAGTTGCACCCTACAAGACTTTCTTAGGAAAAAAAACTAACAGAAGATCGATGCCAACAATCTTTTAAACAAAAGATAGCAAAAGCCCACATACTTATCATTCTAGATTGGCTGGTACCATTCCATGTCCATGTATATGCCTCCAGAATAGCTATAAGTGTAGTTCTTGATCAGATAATGAGGAAAAAGAAATCCAATAGTATTTAATATCAAAAAGCTATCACAAAGTAATAAAAACTACACAACCACCTAACAAAAAGATTTGGCCATAGTATATGCCTTACATAACTTTTGCCTCTACTTGTTATCCACTCCATTTACGTTTTATACCAATCATGAACCCCAAAATTTCCTACTAAATAAACCAATAATACAAGGATGCAATGCATATATAGATGGCTCTTGTTGTTTCAATAATTAAATTTCACTATAATGGTTAAACTTGGGAGAAATAATCTAAGGTCGGACTACTTATCTAGAATTGACATGGGCAAAGAACTTGAATTGGTTGATGTAGATCTACTATGAACTTATCTTTTCCATATAACAAATGTCCCAAAGAGTTACCTGGCATTGAACTATTATCTACTAGAACCTGCTCACCATACATGGTTGCACATGAGAAACAATTGTTGTTGCAAAAATCTCTACAATTTTCTTAAATTGAAGGAATTTTATATAAGAAAGGGCGGGATGACATGCTCAAAGAGTGGTTTTTACACAAACAAGATCAGATCTTGAGAGAAGCTCATGAACGAATCATAGAAGGGCACAACCTTGGAGATGCCACCACTCAACAAATATTGTTATTTGGATTATCTTGACCCAATAATATAATAAGTGTGCAATTTATCAAAGAACTAGACATCCTACTACCCAAGATGAAATGCCATTACAACTGGTCCTAGCAAAAAATCTCTTTCAAAAATGGGCAATTTATTCTATTGGCCATATAGATCCTTTGACAAAGCTTTCCAAAGCTAGATTTAACATTATCAATATTGACTAGCTTGCCAAATAGGCAAAAGTTGAGTGCATAAAGGATTGTAGTGTGTATAACATCACTAAATTCGTGTACAACAATATCATCATTAGGTTCAGATACCACCTATGTATCACAAGTGATCAAGGAAAACACTTCATCAACAAATCCATAAAGGAGCTACTAGCTAAATTCAAGATCGCGCACAAATGAGTACTCCCTACCATCCACAAGTAAATGGGGCGAGTGAAGCATTAAACAAATATTTGGTATAACTCTGAACAAAATGTACAATGCAAATAAAGCTGATTGGGATATCAAGATATGTGGTACTCTAGGCTTATCAAACAACATACAAAAGAGCTACCTCACACACACCTTTTAATTTGATCTATCAAATGGAGGCTATCCTATCAATAAATTCTATAGTCAACAACCTCAAACAACACTGACACTAAGACTCGCTGATGCAAAATCTATTAAGCACAGGTTAGGGGAATTGGAAAGCTATATGAAAAAATCCAACAAGCTAGATCTCACTTATCGGCAAAGAGAAGAAGGCAAGAAGCCTAGCATGACAAAACATAGAGACAAAACAATTCCAGCTTGGAGGCATGATATTGTTGTATGACAACAATTTTAAAAAGAAAGGTAAAGTGAAAGTCTATTGGTTAGGACCATACAAAATCAATGGTATTCTTCATTCTAGAGCAATTCAGTTGAAGATTTTAGATGAAAACATCCTACATCCTACATCCTACAATGCTATGTTAATGGAACAAGACTCTAGACAAGGTTTACTTGAAAACAAATCAAAGTTTAAAAAGAGTATGATGTTGGTAGGTAAACATGGCAAAGAGACACATCCAAAGAACTTGTCGCATCTTACTACACGATGCGTGGAAGACAAGACTTGTCACATAGGAAGTAGACTAGGGATAATATCTAAGGGCCCGTTTGGGGGCTGGAATTAGAGTGGAATTGGCATTATCTAATTCTAGATAATGTCAATTCCATGTTTGTGTCCATCCAAAAAATTGGAATTGGAATTTTGAAATTCCAATTTTGCCTCAAAATGGGCATTTGCATCTTCCACTCAAATAGGTGGAATTGATTTTGAATTCCAATTCCAATTTTTATAAAACCAAATTTAATATTTCAAGGGTTCCATGACTATATATATATATATATGTGTGTGTGTGTGTGTGTGTGTGTGTGTACATATGTATATTTGTATATATACACGTGTGTATATATACATGTGTATAAACACGTGTATATATAAACACGTGTATGTGCATGTGTGTGTCTATACACACATGTACACACGTGTATGTGTATATATACACATTGTGCATGTGTATACATGTGTATATACACATGTATATTTGTGTATAAATACGTGTATATATACATAAGTGTATATACACACATGTATACACATATACACACGTGTGTATATGTGCATCTTCTCAGTCATCTTCCGGGTGAACCAAACGAGTCAGCCCATATTCCAGAAATCATTTTCAGGATTTGTATCTTCCAGAATTGCAGCATTTTATTCCAGCACCCAAATAAGAGTAATATCTCCTATATTGGATATAAGTATATTGTAAGATCCATTCACCAATAGGATAGGATAGTGAAGTTAATGGTAAATATAGTGAAATAGGAAAAAGGAGATATAAGGAATGAGCCATACAAATATAAAGAGTCATAAGAATATTTAAGTATACCAATTAAATATAATGAATACAAATAATTTTGAGTTCTAATCTATTATGTAGTGTATGTTATTCTGATTTAAAACAAATCATAGGTCCGGATGCAATTCCTCGTACCCTCAATATCACCCGTTATATTCATATACCTCGGAGATTTATTACCCGCCATCATTCAATAATAAATCCTCCCTAGCGATGGCCCCATTTCCTTCAGGGCCATCATGGAACTTATAAATGTAAGACAGACCCTTGGCTTTATTATTTTATGAATCGACAATCAGAAGGACCAGTCACTTTTTACTATATATTGTACACATTGTCACATCGATGTTTACAGCATCCTTCCTCTACTATCCTCTTCCCTCTCCATCTTCCACCCCACATTCTGTCTCGTATCTTATACCAAGTACAAATAAGGGTGCGTGTGTATCATTATTTCCAGTATTAGATTCATTGTTCCCGTTGTGTTAATATCACTTTCAGTGGGCAGTGAGTGATCCGTATCCAGAATATACCTCGTATTATGGATATACTGATTTAACAGGGTTTTTGGTGTATTATCAATTTGAATTATTGTTCAACAACTATTAAGCATAAAGAACTGTAGCTGACACTCCACATATGTGTTGAATCTTTGTAATAAAAGTCATATGCACTCTAGAAATTTCTCGGCCATCAAATCCTCTGATAATTTGGCTCATCGTCTTTTTAATAGGTTACAGTAAAAACATAAATGACGTCACTTAATTGGCAATGATCATATATTGACTGTGCCTTTGTGATTTTCGCAGGCATATACATCTGACACCTATAGGTGTTATTGCAAGTAAGATCAAACCCTGCATAGAATCCCCATAGGCATACATCTGACACCTATAGGTGTGATTGCTTATAAGATCAAACCCTAAAGCCTACAAGGACTCAATAAATCAGCACTACAATATATGAGTACTTAATATAGTACGGTCCAGAACCCCACACAGCTGATCATGCTTGACTACAACAGCTTTTACTATTGAAAAGGGTTATGCATTGTGTAAAGAAAAGTCAGCTTATGATTATAAGCCTTCTTTGTGCTATATCACTAGAGTCGGGGAACCTCCATAATATCAACCGTTTAAACCTTAGTAAACCTAAAATCCTGTCCAAACAAAGCTCAAGGAACGAGAAACCCTTGAGATCACTTTGAACCCTTCTAAAGAGTGACAGATAATAAGCTATACTCTGACAACCACAAACACCCAACTCGCCTGATCTACTCTTCAACAATCACATAAAAATAACTGGGCAAAAATTGGCCAAGAAAACATAACTAGCAAAGCTTGACCAGCACTTCCAGATTTACACATCACCCTTTAAACTGACAGATCCCAAAACCTTGGCTAAGCACAAAGCTCGGCAACTACTTTGCTTTCAGAACAATGAACCCTTCTCTTTTGGCTAACAGGTGATACAAGCTGAACAAAGCTTGGATAACCCCATGAAACAGTGAAGCGTAGGGAGGATTACTTCTAAAGCTCTACCCAACATTGTTCACTCAGAATTACAATGGAAAAAGTCAAGCAAAGCCTGTGGAACAACAGACTAACATGCCTCACCATGTGAGTAATATGTATTTATTTCCTGCCACTAGCCTACATCAAGAAGTTTTGTTGCTCAACAATGCAGCTCAACTATAAACTAAAAGTTCATGGTTGAAAAAACAAGTCAGTGAATTCTAAATGCCATTTGGCACAGAATGAGTGGGCATTACGTAGTTATTTCAGTGGTTTCTTTCAGGTCAAAACACTCACCACGAAAGAGGTTTAGAAAATCACTCAAACCAATGTCTAAACTATAGATTATCTTTGTGATAATAGTCAGAAATGAAGCATATGGCAATCTAATATATAAACACTATCCACAATTGTGCATGCCTTTAAAGCAAGCTAACAATCTGAATTTCATCCTAAATCAACAGATCATACTCATACAACTATAGAAATCCTTGACAGACATTTTCATCAAAACGAATGAATGCCAGTTTCATTCTAGGTTTTGATATCATGTTGCTTCAAACTCTAATGTACAGAAATTACAATAGCTTGCAGTGTCATTGATAGATATGACTTTGCAATCTCTATTCAACAGAAAGTACAATAGCTATCTCCACATGGCACCAGTGAATCTTGGATGAAATCGGTCATAGGTCCACTAGAAAAATTCTCATCTCAAATCCTAGTGTACAATCAAGCGTCAGCCATCATTCCTGAAATGATGTCTTACTATAGACGATAATTACCACCAGCACTATTGCACCATGTTGATAACCATCAGCACTATCATTTCATCATGGTTTCCTTGACAAATGCTTCTTTCTTGCTATTTCACTGAATCAGGAAATTTTGTTGCTCAGAAGAGCTGCTAGAGATGAATATTTCAGGTGTAGGCAACCCATTTAGCTACACAAGGACTTCTCTCGTTAGTCCACCTCATTCACTATAATACTAAGAGTTTGCAACAAAAAATACGTTGATGGAACTCTAAAAGCCATCTTCCAGGTCAAATTACTTACTTTACAAGAGGCTCAGAAAACCACTCATTTGTCACGGTGGAAGTGAAGTACTGTTGCACAACCTTTATAGTGCAAGTTTAATCATTGCCAAATAATCACAACAGCTCTGACTGGTGCCAAAAAAATCATTGTTTGCTGTAGAAATAGTAAACTAGTTCCAAAGATTCAATTGTATCGAAACAATCATAGGGTCAACAATCATAAACAAGCACAGAATCCAGGCTGATGCACCTTAAGCAAGAGAAATCGCAACACTTGCAGTTTGTAATTCTGTGTTATAATTAGTAGCAAGCATGAATAATTGTCTACATGACATAACATTCTTCACCCTAAGGATAATTGTTTTCATATTGCATCTTACCTTACCTATGAATTTACTGTTTACAGGAAAAAACAACTAGCAACTTATCAATCAATGTGTTTATCAAAAATATGGCTTGCCTCATCCCCACAAGAATCACTATTTCTAAACTGTTATGACTTAAAGTAACTACAATCCCAATTGCCCAACAAGACCTAAACTGTAGAAAATAACTCTTGAAGTGCAATTTTGGAATTGACATAAAACTCATTGTATTTACAGAAGCCATATATTTTATATTGATGGAAATACTGGAGCATTCCATAACATTTGAGTTCCAAAATTTGGCAATTAATTATCGTGACAACAACATCGCACCATACTGTACAACTCAAACCCAGACATGACAGCTCAATTACAATACTATCGTGCTTGATCAGCTTTTCCCATGCAAAAAGATGACAGTCCACCAATACCCAATAAAGAATGCAATCAGCCCACTAGTGCCTTCCACTGAAAAGAAAAATACAAAATCAGTCAATTAAACATAAATAGGTAGTTTCAATCAAAAAGCATGTCACAAGAAAAAATACTGCTTACCTGTTCAGCCCATGTCTGCTCTCTTTTGAGGACTGATAAAGAAAAATTCTCTTCAGAGATTTGGTCACACCAAGATGGGCCAGATCAGTTGTTCTTCAAAGGGCAAAATAGACTTTGCCTCTGCTGGATCAGCCCAACTCTAGATGTCTTTTATTGAATATTCCAAGTGCTGGGGGAAATGATTGAATCCCACATAGGGACTATACGTACTTCAAAATAATACAGAAAAGAAGAGTCTTTTACACATTTGCCAAGAGCTTATTCACTTGGCCAGGCTCCAAAGAATTTCCATTTTCCAGGAAAATAAATCTCCTGTGTAAATTTGAACTATACTAGTTGACTAACATGGTCGGAAAACAAGTCCAAAATCATAATTTCTTCAAAGCAAGATGAGGCCCTGCCTTTTTAGATCACATGTCAGAAAACTGCTACAAATCATCCTGTAAATCCCAAAAATATTGAGCATGCCTTTCTCCATCTCCTATCGTAGAATTATCACCAACCATCTTGTTAGCTGCAAAACAATTGACGGGTCGCTCTAGCCAAACTGTTCAGGGCGAAGACCATTAGGAATAATTCTACATGTTATGGTTAGAGTCTGTAATCATCAATGCCGAAAATAAAGGACAGCATAAAATCTAAATTGATATGGAGATAACAGAAGGAAACATTGGATGGGATATCTTTCCAACTTTCAGATACATGTTCTTTCAAAAATTGATGTGAAACCAGTGACATTATTCACTAGATATCTAAAAAAATTGTCTAGCCCATCCCCTGAATACTTGAGTGGTGAACTTTGCTTCTATACGAGCTTCAAGCAGACTGTACATTTATTCAATTGGAATTGGCAGCCACCTCTGCTGCACGCTGCCTCATCATTTCCATAACTGCAGCTCGGCGCCGTGATTCCATTTGTTGTTGCAACCTTCGCAAATGTTCTTTCAGATCCCTACAGATATTAACATGCACAAAATGGTGCATGAAAACAGATTAAATTCAAAATTACTAAAATTCATATCCTATACCAGATGCTTTTACTTTTTAATAAGTATTATCAGAATATACATTTGTGAAGTAGAATGCAAATGCAGATTCAGTAGAGCAGCAGGAAATGAAATTTATGTTTACTACACTACTGCTTACAGCAAAGGATGGTATAAATAGAGTACCTGCAACGAGGAACCCGACACTCTGACTCCTTGCAAGCTCGAGCATGTAATTGCAAAAGATACCACATTTTCTTGCAGAGAGGGCAACCTCCTGAAGCACGAACTTTACACTGCATCCCGTGCCGGAAGAGTCCTTTCACTCGACGACAATTTGGATATACACAATGAGAAGAGCAGCACTGAGAAGCATGTACCAGAAGATCCAACATTGTTCGTAGCTGTAGCAAAAACAGTCCAATAATCATCAAATAGTTAGAAACTTGTTTCCAGAGAGGATGCACATTACATACTAATATCACCATCAAACACAGTTGCTTTAATCGTTTACATGGGTTTCATTAACCTTTTATCTCCATCTGCCTGCTATAGCTTGTAAATACACATCTACAGAAGAGTTTGCATTCTTCACAAAAAGCCACTATCAAATACTTTTTTAGAAGGTACAAAATAGTTGCATGTATCCCAAAACATGGAAAAAAGCTGAGAGCAAATCACTCATTCTAAGGAGAATAGCATGACCTTAGCAACTAGCATTCCCAACCTGCACTTGACCTTATTTGAATCCCCACTTCCACATCTTCACTAGTTGATTAGTATGCCTGCTTGGCAATGGCTACAGGACCCAACTTCTGCTTCAAGCAGTGACAAGCAACATCAGTTCATGAAAATCATGACTGCTTGTCACTGCCAGCATATATCCAAGGACATCAGCTGCTCTTCCACCTTCAGTAAACAATGCTATCCAAAATCTTAACAAGCCTATGTTCCACAGCATTTCAGGGATGGCACGGGGGGAAGCAGGGGACGCATTTCCGGGACGTTTCCTAGAGGGCCAAAAATAGGGGACAGCAGGGGATGGACGTATACGAATCATATATATATATATATATATATATATATATATATATATATATATTTTGAATATATTATGTGTTTTTTATGTTTTATATAACTTTTAATGACAATATTCATGGTGAAATCAGAAAATGTCTTGTCTGCGATACAAAATAAACCTGCAACTCCAACACTTTGATGAATGCACGAAACATAGATTCAACTTAGTGCCGGCTTAGAACCATTAGTTAATGTCAAAAGACCACTTTGATTTGTAACTTTGCTGTCTTAAGAAAAACAGTGACTTGTGTTGGTTTTAAAAATGTTTCAGTGTTTTGAGGACAGGGACGGGGGACGGACGCATTTCCAGGACATTTCCTAGAGGGCCAAAAATAGGGGACGCGTCCTCGTGTAACATAATAACAAGCTGATTTTTTGAATCAGGCTCAAACTTGGAACAAAAGCTTAGCCGGCACTCAGCAATGAAAAAACATATAATAATAAAAATATGTTTCCAATCATTTCTTTTTGAATTTCTAGCTGATATTCTGTTCTTTTCAGACTCAGCCAAGTCTACAAGTCTTGCCTGCTGCCTGCAGACTTGCCAAGCATGAATTGGAGTCAGATTTGTGAGGCCTTACCAAAAGTCATCCAGTCTCAATATGCCAACTCCACAAAGAGCATTTTCATTGTTTTGCTTCAATCTGTAAGTTTGAGAGCATTTTTTGTTTGCCAAGTGTCTTCTAGAGTCCTCAATCTGAGTCAAAAAAATTCACTGCCAAATTTTTGCTAAGTCCATGATTTAAAACTATGCTCGTAATAGGCTTTGGTTGTTACATGCTAGATTGAGAGCGCCAAGATGTCATGTTTGTGTTTCTATGTTTAAGTTAATCATACTATTGATAAAATCACAAAATTGAAAGTAATCCTTAAAGGTTAAGCATTCTATTCACATTGAGAAGTTTGTCAAAACTTCATTCTTCAAGATTAAAAGCTCATGGGAGGATTATTTGCCTTGGTTGTGAAACAGATTCTTGCCACATTTGGTTTTATGTAGCATTGGGTAGGTCTTATCATAGATTTTTCTATAATTTATTGTGATACAAACATCAATACAAAAAATGTGCACAGTTGGATACAAAAGCTCTTATTATACTAAAGCTTTGTTTGCTTAAGACTCTCAAGTTTCAAAGAGTGCTACCATCCACACTCTGCACTCATCTTAAGACCTATTATATGAAGTCTAAAGAGGATAAAATTAGCCAGATCGATTTCCATGATTTTCATGAACAGAATTGAAATTAAAGAAGCTTTGTTTGTTTTTATTCTTTAACTTCTTAAAGAACAGATAAACCAACTACCCCTGTTTATGGCATTTTCTTATAAAAAATTAGCATTCTCATAATATGTGGTTTGAAGGTCCAAACTGTTCTAAAACGTCTGGTCTAGGTACTGGGCAATTGTTTGTGTAGATCAAGAATGTAAGCATAAAGACAACATTGCATAACCAGTTGACAGACTGCTAGTGAGCATGATAATTTGGGCCTGTCGAGAGAACTCCATGATATAGGGGCTGGGATCAAGATTTCTATGGCAGATGAGGAGGCAAATTCAAAGTGGAAACCAAAATGGTAATCCAATAATGGGGTTAAATAGTAGAGCATCCAAATGAGGCTTTCACAGCTGCTTGAGGTGACAGTTCAAGACATTTTTGGAATACTACCAAATACTAGTAGGCTGCCTTATTGGGGATGTCATTAATCCTCCAAATAGTTGAAACTGCTTAAGTGTGTTTGAAAGCTTAGCTCATGCACTAACCACCAAAATGGCTCTGATAGGTATGAATAATAGCCAAAGAAATTACCCTCAATAGACTCTTTGAAAGGCCCCAAAGTCTCAACATACAAATGTGCAGAATTTTTCGTTAAACTCAAAATTTTGACTCCATGAGTTTCTGTTCTGAACAAGGTCATAAGGGACGTGTTCCCCCTTTTGCAACCCCGACCTCCCCATTAATGTCCTCATACCCAACCCTGGGACAGCAAGAGGTCAGAGGATGTCCCCTGCCCATCCCGTGTCCAGGGATCCCCAGGAACATTCAGAGAACACTCTCCATAGAGTTGGGATATCCCTGCAACAGTCAAGAGACATCTCACCGCAAGACTACCAGGGGCATCTGGGACATCCCTTGGATGTCTCAGGGTCTTCAGGCATCTCCAGCATCATCAGTTTTTTAATTGTTTAATAAAAAACACTTCATTTTTTATTAACAGACACACACGTGTTTGAGCTAAAAGTATAGTGGTTTAATAGATCACCATATTTCAAAAGTATCATATAGTATGGCAGAGAAAATAGTTGAGGTCAGATGATGTTGAATAGATTACCCTAAGTTTTCAAGATGGTGAGAGGAACCAACTTCATAGTTGTGGCAATGTAGGTAGTTATAGTAGTTATCTCCCACGTTATTGCTTAGATAACATACACTGCATTGGACAATAGTGCATTACAGAGTTCAATTTTAGTGATGGTCCGATGGATTATGATACACTGGTTTCAGTGATTACCTATAATAATTTATCCACTTAATAGCTAAGTTACTGGTTCGGGTTCGGGTTCGGGGACAGGTGCGGGTATGAGAACCCGGTACATGGGTATGTGAAAAAAAAATTAGGGGTTTGGGTACATGTGTCTGTGTCTGTGTGTCTGTGCATTATATATACAAAAAAATAAGAGAAATATACAGAATTGTAAAACTAAATCATTTCATAGTATGATACTTGATCATTGATCAATGTCAAATGCCAAAGATAAATATTAAATGTCAATTGATAGTTGAAAAATATTGGAATAAGCCATATCATGTACCCAGCAAGTACCCACAGAAGTACCAGTACCGGGTGCATACCCAAACCCGGTTCGAAGCCTGTTGGTATGAACCCGGTAACTTAGCTTAATAGCTCTTGGTTGTATAATGTAATGTCCCCTGTCGGGACCTTACGTAAATTTCTCATTTAAGTTTTTCTGCACACTAATTTTCTATATCTCTTTTCTTAGTCTTATATGAATTAATAATAGATTTGTTTAATTAATCATAAATAAACCTGCAAGAATCAACCTAAGAATATATTTCTAAGAATCAACTTGCAAGAAAGACGTTAGTAATAATATGGAAACATAAGTATGAATAGAAAGCTAAATAATTAATTATCTACCCCAACTAATTAACCTCTCCAAAAGAAAGTCTACCAGGTCGGGCGCATTAACCTTTATAAGAACCCTTGTGTCCTTGATTAAATCTTGCCGTCGTCCTCTGGAGCGCATCCTTAGGGACTTCCCGAGCAAAGTCTACCAGGTCAAACGCATTAACCTTTATAAGGACCCTTTTGTCCTTGATTAAATCTTGTCGTCATCCTCTGGAGCGCATCACTCGGGGCTTATAGGCTGACCATAGGTCCATTCCTCTTCTTGGAAGAGCTTTCCTCTATCCAAGGCTTAATACATATGCATATGTGGGTCATCAGTGTACACTGGCTTAGTGGAGGTTTTAATCTCCCTTGAGAGCTCTCTTTTATTATTACTTTGATAAGAAATTATATTGTCAATTAACGAATTACCATTTACAAACTTGAAATAACATTATTTATGAAATTATCCTCTATTGAACATTATATTCATTGTGAATGATTAACCTGGATATATATATATATATATATATATATATATATCCCACTTATATATTAAATCTGAGGTAGTATATATATATATATATATATATTTTATATTATTCAATAAATCTGAAATATCAACATTTAATATTATTCATTAAACTGAAAAGAATTTGAAATAATATAATATATATATATATATATTTTGATATATAATTATACTTACTTATTATAGACTTTCCCTGTGCGCAGGCTGTATATTTCCCTGTTTTCGCTGTTTTAATACTGCTTTTGACTGTTTTTCTCTTCTTACGCTGACTTATGAAAGCACTAATTGATCTGAATCCTTTTCCTCTTCCCTTCAAGAAGTATCTAATACCCGTTTATATTTAGATGAGGAGTTACATTTCAAGAGACATGTCACACCGTAACATTTCATGATCCTTGGTTATCGTTGTAAGATTTCATAAGTTGCTGTTAATAAGTGACTTACCTTTGTATGTTAATCCTTTCTTAATTAATGTAATTAGTTTGCTGCTGATAATAGTAACAGTAACAGCGTTGGTTTAAATCCTAGGCTGTGTCATTGATTCATTATCATTGATTTATATTTAGTATTGTTGACTTAGCAGTTCATCGACTTATTATTGAAGTATGGATTACATTATTTAATTATAGGTAGCGTACTATTATGTTATGTATATTTATTGATATTATTAATATTCATCGCTTAATATTATTAATATTATTGATATTATATTTTGATTAATAATATTAATTAATTAATGTTGATTAATATTATTGATTATTCAAGGTATATTGATTAATAATAGATCATTCATTAATTATTTTAATTAAGTAATATTATGTTGATCAATTATTAATTAATGATAAAATTAATTTTATATTGATTAATTATTATCATTATATTAATTTCATTAATATAACATTATTGTATTATCATTTCAAATACATTATTATATTTATATATTATGTTATCATAATATATAATTATATTCAAAATAGATTACCTTATTTCCTTTTATTATTGTAATCATTATTATATTCATTTATTAATATTATTTAATCATAATATTAACATATGATTTATTAATATGTTAATAATATATTATTATTATCTATTAATAATAATCATATATTATTATTATATGTTGTTAATTATAATTACATTGTTAGTAATAGGCTATTATTATATATCATCAATATATTGATATAGATATATATTAATGCTCGATATATCAACTTTTTATATTTTGATTATTATATAATCAATATTATTATTGTATTATAATGTGTACTAATTCAATATTATATTAATTAATATTTAATAATATATTATTATAAATACATATATTATATTGTTCTCATCTTTTTATATTAAAGTTCTAATTGAATTTCATTATTGTTATTTTGTCTTTAGAGATTCTACAAAACAAGACGTGGATATCGCCCTAAAGGTCTTCAAATAGAGGGACATGACATATAACTTGTGCTTTTTACTTGTCTTGATACTAGATGAGGAGCAAGTTTTAGTCATTTGGCCTACTTGATGGATCTAACATATAAAAGCAGGGAATGTGCAGTTGTTTTAATACATTATACGAATGCCAAAATTTAAATCTTGATATGATGTAAATCTAAACTTTAGTTTCACCATATACATGCATGCCCACACTGCCATTCCCCAAAAAATGGCCCGACAGTCACCCCCATCCCAAAAACACAATGGAACAAATATTTTGCATGGCTTTTCTGATTCCTAAACAAATCATTTCACCTTCTATATTTTGGATTTTTGTTTCATGCAAAAGGTATCCACAAAGGAAATGTATCTGAATGTCCAAAAAAGATATCTTTATATCTCTTCTCACAAATTACTAGCTTCTTGTAGGTTACAGTCATTTTTAATGAAGTTCTCATTTTTACTGCAAACGATATGTATTTTATTGGGTTCATTTATTTTCATAGTACATTCAGTTTCTTTACATCAGTGTCAGATACTTAAGTCTAGCAGAAGAAAAGTACATTCAGTTTCTTTACATCAGTGTCAGATACTTAAGTCTAGCAGAAGAAAAACTAAGATGCTCAATTTACAATTGAAGTATGTTAGTCAATTTCTTGAAAACTTTAAGATGGAAAGCTGCAATCCTTGTTTTCTGTACTCGCAGAAATTGGAGCAAAATTAATGAAAAAGGAAGGATGGACAACCAAAAATAAACTGTATATAAACTTGTTGGCACTATCTACTTTACAACCTCCATTCCAATATATCTGCTTTGCGGTAGGAATGATTTCAGGATTTCTGAAGTCACCAAAGGAGACTTATTGGAATGTAACCAAGAGGGAGCAGACACACAGATTGGATAACTTGAGTTAAGGTTGAGCAGACACACAGATTGGCTTGTTTAAATGATAACAACAAAAAAGATGATAATCTAGGTGTTATCAATTGACAAAATACACAATTCATCATACACAATGTCACGAGCTGTAATTGAGATATATTTTTTAATGCATTCAAATATACTATGCTTGATTAGTAATTAATTCTTCATTTAATTACACTAATTGATATTGATAATATTAAACAATATAATATTGGACAATCAATAATATAATTAAATATCACTATAATTAATCAATATCAATAATATTAATATCCATGAGTATTAATAATAGTAAACATTATTATTAATAATATTTAATAATAACAATACTTAATACTAATCAAAGTTCATAATATAATAAAAATGAAGATTATTAAATAATAATATTAATACTTGTAGTCGACAGTAATGAGAACCGTCAATAGTCCTTCCCGCTAAGCCGTGACTCCTGGTGAAGCGCTGTTTCCATGCACGGTAATAATAACAATACTTAATACTAATCAAAGTTCATAATATAATAAGAACGAAGATTATTAAATAATAATATTAATACTTGTAGTCGACAGTAATGAGAACTGTCAATAGTCCTTCCCGCTAAGCCGTGACTCCTGGTGAAGCGCTGTCTCCATGCACGGGGATACTAAAGCGAGTTTGAAATACTAATTGACAGGGGAGAAGGGGTGAGTAAAAGAGGAGCACGGGATAATAATTGCGGACTGGGAGGAAGACAGTCTTTTTGTTGTTATTGTATTCAATCAACTGTTTGACAATGATAATAAATATAAGAAATAATAGCAAGGACCGCAGGCAGATAAAATAGCATCACTACCCAAGGATGAATTATTTGTGTCTTTACATACTGGGACAACTCGATGCCCAAGACAAAGGCATGTAGATAAGATTAAATTAGTAACTGGCAAAGATAGTGTGCTGGGTGTTGTTCCTAACAAACTCGCAATAGTTATAGATATCGTATCCTAGACAAGAGGATTCTTGTGGCTAGTATATACTACCATTTGAACATACTCTAAATGAAACATTAGGAAATGATACGGTCTCTGCATGAGACATATAAACAATGACATGATTTCTACGTTGGACATGGAATAAAGAGGAAGGAACTTCAGACATTGAGTATTTCTGGGAAGAGAGTACTGGACATCAAAGAGAGATGGATATAATAATTCCCATTGGAGAGTAAATAAGAGAATGGTAGATGGGATTATGAAATATATATTGGATGTTGACCGATGGAGAAAGGAACAATGAAATGAATCATACTTATTGTTGGCTGGCAAGCTTCAATAAGTTACTATTGATTACAAAATACTGAATCGGGATATTATTAAGAAATATGGATAATACACATACATACATAGTATTAATTCCAGTTATAATAGTGAAATCAGAAGTATATCTATAGAGATTTATATATATATATATGAATATGAATAACAGTGACGTCAGGAATATATATATACATATATATGAACTTACATATATCCAACATTTATATATAGATTAATAATAATAAATCACAAGTATATATATGAACTAATATATATATATATATTGCATTTATATATGTGCTAATATTAATGAATCAGAAATATATATAGATTAAGATATATACTGTTATATATATAAATAATAATCAGAAATATATGGGCTAATATATAGAACATTTGTATATGTATCTTGTTAAGATTTTAATAAATATATATATATATATGTGGTTAAATTAATATCACTAATATTATGGAGGAAATAAATATAATTGATACTCTCCAAGGAGGAGGTATCAGTCTATATTATCTGGTAAGGAATTAAGATAGTCAGGAATCCCAAACATAATATAAAATTGATCTCTGTTACTGCTTCAAATACGAAAATGGAAGGCAGAGGCTACCAAAGAGGGGCAGTCTAAATCCAGTAGGGTAACTCCCAACATAAGGTAGGGACCAGCCCCCTCTTTAACCTTGAGAGCTTGAGCTCGAGACAGGTTAAAGGCTGAGTCTGTAAACTTTGAGGAAGTCTATCAATGGTCTCTAAGCGCTTTGGTTTGCCTCCAATGTCTTCTCCCTTCTCAAGAATTGAAGTAATAATAAGACCAGTCTTGTAATACGGATTGGAAATAGCCAAAAAATCTTAATTCATTATTTATTCTTTATTTTACTACATATGTTATTGTTAAATTAGCAGGGGACATTACACACAAATAAAGCAAGGCAGATAATCATCAACATATTAAAGAACGAGTCTAGAACACAGGTTGAGGTTATTTGCTGAAAGAAAAAATACCAATCAACATAAAATATGCAGAAGCAATAGGTAGAGATTGATTCCAAAAGAGATATGATGTCTACTTACAATTTCAGGACATCAGGTTGTACTGGTAAACCGTAAATCATATTAGGTACACAACAAACCCAATTGGATCACCCCCAATATAAAATAATCTCCCTATCACTTTAAATGTGAAAAGGGGATGCAGAAATGCATCATATACAAGCAAGACTTATAAAACCTAAACATACCTGTAGTACACGTTGCTGACGAGCTTCTTGATTCTGTGCATCACGATCAGATGTAGGATGAGTTGTCAACTTATGAGGATGATCTGCAGTCCCAACCTTTTGGTAGCAGGCATTGCATATGTCAAAATCAGGACACGTCTCACAGCGCCACCCCTGTCCCGTCTCAATATCATGGTGACAAATGTTGCATGTAGTTACAAAAGCAGGTGCAGTTGGGTTATGCAGATGGTAAAGCACCATCATTGAAGAATGCTTTGCACGACGCAATGTATCATACTGATAATGATTTCCTTGACAAAGACTTAGAAAAGCCTGGCGAGTGTCAAAGAATTCACTTTCCACAATCTCGTCTTTATCCCTAGTGTCTGCAGGAACATCTATCACTTCAACCTGTGGAGAAAGGATAAGAATATGAACCGTTTAGAAGGCCATAGGAGTTGAACAGAGATATGGATGAAGTAAAAATATCAAATAGATAAAATTCATGCATACCCTGATGCCTAAAAGCTAAATATATAGATCCCTTGGACTTCAATTTTTTTCTTCACAACTACCAAAAACCATACAACGCAGATGGAGATGGGGAATACATACAGAAAAAAGTGCATGTTTTTCCTTTCCATTGATAGGATGTCGTTCCCTCTCATCAAGTTTTTGTTCTGCCACATAACATCTACAAAATAGAAAATACTAGAATCATCAATAACTACACAAATTAAAACATGATTAATGTCCATAAGATTGTCAACAATTCTTGAAGAAACAGACATGCTGACTCATATCTGATAGACAAAGAGAACAGAGGAAATATAAAAGTAAAGTCAATTCAGCACCCATACAGAAAAGTAAATATATACTTGCAATCCATGCAACTGTTTAAAAGTTTGTATTGCTTTGAGATAGAAAAAAGAGAGTTAAGTTATCAACATATCCTGCAGGCTGCAGTCAACCGCTTAAGACTGGTTATCAGCATGCATACAACTCACCCTATCAATTGCACAGCCTTTGTGTCTGAAAGTTGGAGACTGAACCAAGGAGTTCTTGGAGGTTTCAAATTTGCAAAGAAAATTACAACTGCGCCACATAGGCCTTCTGTGTGCAGATTACAGAGTTTGAGAATTTGATTCAAGGAGATATTGGGATTTCAAATTTTCAAAGTAATTAGAACTGTGTATACATCCACGTATGTCGGATGGTGTGTGTCGTTGAGAGCACATGGGGTGGGGGTGTGGATGGGGGTGGGAGTATAGGTAGGTGTCTGTATCACAATCACATTAGTGCATGCATACTTGTGTGTGTGTGTGTGTGGAGCGGGGTGCACATGCAAGCATATAAAATATTTGCACTTTCCTGTTCCATGCATCCCCACATCCTCTCATGCTAATAATTGTTTGAAATGATTAAAGATGTGAAGAGAAATGGGCATGAACTTTGCTGATTTTCGCATGATAAGCATTTTAAATTTTTTGCCAAAGCCTAGACTGGTACAATAAAGAGACAAAACAATGAGAAGATGCCTGTGTGCCATGATAGCAAAAAACATAAAGGAAAATATTTGTGTTCTATCATGGTTTTAAACTTTTATGCACTGAAATTGTAAATTAGTTACAAAAGTCAAGCCCAGAAATAACTCAGTCAAACCCACATTAATTGAAAAAATAAGGAATTTTATTCAGAAAGACAGTTTTCACCAAGTCATCAAAAAATATTAGGAACAACAAATCAATTATGTATTTTGCTCGATTTTTTATATTGTTTCATCTATTGACAATTTCTTGCCACTAAACCCATATAATTGAACAATTCTTACACTGACAATTTTACAATGTTCTCCAAGTATCATGATACTGTGATGTATACACAAGTTTTAACAGTTAATCAAAATAGAAAATAGGAGTACTCCATGTAGTAGGCTGTGTTAATAAACTACATTTTGCATTTGCAATTTTCTTGACCTCATGAAATGACAGAAGAATTCTCTATAGGAGTTAGTTTCTGCCATAAATCCTTCAGTGATTGGCAACAATATTAGCTCAGTTAAACTTTACCATGTAATGAAGTGTATGGGGAATATTTATTTTGGACATTTCCATGCATATTATCTCTAACACTGGAATAGAGCTACGTGTCTAGAATCTTATGGAGGGTACAGGCTTCTGATTTGATCTTATTAGAGACCTCTTGAATCATCTTATCTTTTGACATCTCCTACCCATCATATATTGCACTTCAACATACTATGCCGAACTACTAAAATGTTCATAAAGCATTTCAAATTTTGTACTATATTTATACAAGTACTTTTGTTTATGTCCATGCCTGCATACGATATTTGGCATTTTATTATTCCCCATACATTCATATCTTTGTTTAAAAATGCACTTTTCATCTTCATTTCCCTAACCCTCTCTGATTCTTAGCAATTATGATAGCCAGTTTTCTCTGAAGACCATAAAAACTAATGTTACTGGACTCTTCAAACACCCTATACATGCATACAATATATATATATATATATATATATACACACAAAAACAGATTGTGTGAATATGTGCATATAATATTTAGTATTTTGCAGTTTCCATTACTATAAGGACTATAAAACGTGAGAAGGGAGTATCTCCAAATTGGAAGCAATGTTCTTAATCTTGCAAAGCATCTTATAACAACTATAAAACTTGGGTAATTGTGCTCTTTCTGTTTCTTGAGAGATGGTTAGAGTCTGAAGAAGAACCAATCATCAACTTCAAACAAGTTTTTCTTTTTAAATTAATCAACCTAAACATTATCCTATTTTGTGCTATATGCAAATTTAAAATTTTCCTTGGGAAGCAAATGGGCATCCTGTTGCTCCTCCATTTGGACTTCTGATGCCTAAACCACTGAGGTGGGCTGAAAATATGAACATACTGGTTGAAGGATAGCTATAGACTCATAGAGTAGTTCAAAGGGGTTTTTTGTCATATCATCAGATCCCAGTTAGGGAGGAAGACTAAAATAGGGACCTAAATTGGGATTGAGCACTGACATATCTATATCAGACGGAAAAATCACAGTGTCTTATACAAGCCAAAGATTGATGGAGAAAACAGTAGAGTTTGATACCATCTCACTCACTGTACAAGGGCCTTCACATGTTAGACACATATATATACTGGAAGTGGAAACCATTCAAGAGATGAAGCAATCCAGTTCCATTTTTTTTCTGTACATGTGGCTTCAATCTGGCACAGACACCTAGCACAATGGAATGGAATGATGATGTTGCTACAATAAATGCTTTGGAATGATGATGTTGCTACAATAAATGCTTTGGCATAAGACTCTTTAGCTAGCTGCTAAAATGAATGTGAATTTCAAAGATTGCTGGCATGTGGACTGGAATCTTGTTAAAGAGGAGATCAATTATTGGGGCTGAACTCTGATCAAGGTGCTTATCATTTGAGGAAAAACAGTGACTATCATGTCAATGTCCCTCAAACAGGAGCAGGATACAAGATATTAAGATCAAGTTCTCATGGTTTGCTAGGGAAACAAATTTCTCACCTGCTTAGGGAGAAAACACAATGAGGATCTCAAAAAATTAGGTTTTATTTCATCGTCAAAATTCAAGAGTAGAAGAAAAGACTCTACGCATGCAATCAAACTAGGAAAGAATCTGAATAAAACAGATTCGGAAACCACAAATGAAATGGGACTCTGTCCACATAAGAGGGTTGAACAAGTGAAAATAATCTGAAAAAAAATGGCCCAAGCTTTATCACTATAATGGTAAACTAGAAAGTATATATGTGGTGTTAGAGCATAAAAGAAAAGGCAAAGTACTAAATTCTAACCTGAAGGATCTAGCCCCACGGCAAAATTTGATCTTCCTTAATGTTAACTGTAAATTTGTCAAGGGTTTTGGTGCTACTTCACAGTATCTAAGGGCAAAGTTGGTAAACATGATACAATAGTGGGAAACGACTTATCCTTTTGTCACCAAGTTAGGATGATTTATAAAATTGGACTTCCTATTAATATCTTAAAGATAAAATGGACCAACTTAATCTATGAAAATTTAAGGAAAAACTTTACAAATAAGTTGAGATTTTTTTTGATGCACAAGAAATCTTTGACAAGAGTGACATTGTAGCAATACATCATTTGGAAAAATGTAAATCTCAAATATCAGCTGAAAGCCAATCTAATAATATGGAAGTTGGTCATACATAAAAACAAACACCCTTTTAGAACATTCCAGACAAGTTTGGGATGGTTCTATTTTCATCTTGGAAGAAGCCAAATAGCACATAAGAAACATTACAGTCTTGCATTGCCCAAGCATAGTTCAAAATAAAAATGAATTGTCTTACCTGGAATAAATCTACCAAACATAGTTCAAAACCTCAACAGCCCAACATTTTGACTTGTACTCGGTACTCAGCAAATTAAAAAAACACATTATTTTAATAATGCATGAGAATTATAAAAAAATTATTTACAGACATGTATATTATGATCACAGTAGCATTAACACATATCAGAATTGACTCAGCAAACCAAAAGTATAAATCATAAGTGAAATTCAATTACTTAGGACTTAATCAAGAGACTGAAAACTGCAGAAAAAATCATAAACATAGGGGTAAAGAAGCTGTTTTTGCTAAAATCGAAATGAAAGGAAAAAAATCTGCTTTTCCTTCCATCACAAACCAAAACAATTTTTATCTTTTTCTTTTTAAAACTAGAGCAGAGGTCCAGAGGCAGCAGCCACCAGTGGGTTAAAGGCCAACAGGTCCTTCATGGCATGTGCCACTTTTCATAATTTTATCATTTTTATGTTTTAATTCAATCATCATTGAATTCTTTCAATCAATTTACACCATTGAGTTCCTAATAGATGAAGACAAAAAAATGACAAAGAAAAACTCAAAATCCTGCTCTTATCAAGGGATCTGCCCAAATAAACTTTCAGTGATTGAGTTCGCAGAGAAAACTCAAAAGTTTAGGTGAGTCTTGCCAAGCTGGACTTGGTGTGCATGTATCTGAAGAGTTATTTGACAGACAGCAAAAAATGCAAGTTCTAGCCAAGTTTGCAAATCATGCAGTATCAATTCGAGATTATCAATTCAAATACGTATTTGGTAATTATGAAATTCTATTCTTGATGTTGTCTACATATTATGTATTAAAAATTTAAAACAATGAATTAATTTTACTGGCATGTATATGCAATTCTTAATAATTAAAATTGAGAAAAAAAACCATGTGCAGTAATGACATTCTTCACTTACTTGTCACAAAGATTAAAATTTTTGCATTGCTTGCAAAACCAGCGTTTGCCAGAGACAATGAAGTGACAACAATGAGAGCATGCATATTGCATGTGAACCATGATGAAGTCTTCTTTCATTGGAAAAATGGATTCCCCAAGCTGCAGACAACACCATAAAGTTACTAGTGAAGAGAAGGCTTGATACTACAGAATTAGAGTTAAAAAATTTAAAAATATTTAAGATGGAAAAGTATATAACTATGAATGAAATGATTAAAACATAAACAAAAAGAAGAAGAAATCTACTTTCTGCATTAATAAAGCATCTTTTGAGGCATTGTTTGCAAGCTCAGCTAGTGCAGCAGCTTTTGATGCTCTTTTGGTGGCAGTTTTTTTTGTCTTTCCTTTCTTTTGATGCTTCCGACCATTTTCTTCTGCTTGTTGAAGTTGCATTATCATATCCTCAGCAGCACCCGGCCAATAGTCACCATCAAAGTATGGCAAGCGAGCAGCTGTGACCTTAGACTTGCTTTCACCAGCAGACACAAAAAAGTGATCATATAGATTAGTAAGTTCCACAACAATCTCTTCTTTCATGGCTTTCCGCAACATTGTAAGATACCTGCCACAGTAAAATTGTCACAGTTAAAATCTATTCCAGAAAGCAATTCACTTTAGCATTATTGTTGAATTTTCCCTTCAAAATTTAGCCTGAGAAGAAACTACCAACCATTCTCGGAGTTTATCAGATTTTGGTGTCTTCTGTATCTCAGGATGGCAATAAAGAATATAATCTTCTCCCTTCAATGGAGGACAGGCCCATATATAACAACTAGTCAATCCTCGTCTCTTGCAGTAGTCCAGATATGCAATCTGTTAACAAAATATGGTATGTAAGCCTAGTATGTAAGAATAAGAAATCGTGTGGCAAGGAAAGCGCACAAAGAGACGAATAAAATGCTCCGAAATCCTTCCCTCTTCCTCTTATTCAGATTTTTTCTCCCCAAAAAAGCCCCTAGCTCAACTTGATAGTCTCTTTCTAGATAGAACCATTTATTTGAAGATTATTTCATGACAATAGTGGAGGAGACCAAGACAAAGAAATAAATCAATCTATTTCATATTCTCTTAAGCTGAACACTATATTACCAAGATTTCATGGTAAACAAAGGTGCGAAGAGCCTCTCCATAAACAGTTTTCACTTCGGGCCTGAAGTACTTGACAGAATCTAAATAAGAAAGATAGACACGACGCTGATTTGGATGAGCACACTCTGATCCAAACTCCTGAACATACATTCCAAAAAGGCAAACTTCCACTCCTTCAATTTTCTGAAACAACAATACCACCTGGAAGTACAAGCAAGATATAACCATTAGACAATCAAACTCTTGCATTTGTTTCATGATAGTTATTACTTATGATTCCTGGATAAGAAAACAAGAAAAACTGGATGCACAAACAGAACACATTTAAACCTTTGACTTATAAGGAAATTCAATTGGATAATCTTCCTCTTGAAAAATCTCCAGGAAGCGCTGCTTCACTTCCAATTTCTTGTCGACAGAAGAGACAACCCTCACAACAAGACAGTCTGCCCCAGGAACCTGCCAATCAAACACAAATGTTTTTAACAAACCCTTTCAGCCATACATGTCCCAAAATTGAACTACAGAATCTAGAGGAGAGATCTACAAATTCTGAAATATAAATGTTTCCACCTGTGAAACATTTATTACTTTTCCATTCTAAAGTAAAATTAAAACAACTATGTTTCTTCAGTAGGACTTCATAATCCCACTTAAAAGCCACACACCCATTCTGTATCCACCTTTCAATGTAGGTGAATTGGCAAGTTGTGCACATGACCCCCATACACACAGACATGCTCATGCACACAAGAGTATAAGTAGGGAAAGGGCTCTATTGCATATGCACACTTGTGTGCATGTGCATGCACATGTATGTGTCTGTGCATACATAGTCATATATATGTATACGATGACTTGATAACAACTTGAAATGAAACTTTTGTCCAATTGAAGATTCACCATCTTCAATAAAATCAGATTCTTCTGCAGATTTAAACTCCACTTGAAAGAACATAATGCTTGTAGGATAATAAATTCATTGTGAAAAATACTTGGCATTTTCTTCTACAATATTTTAAGATCTCCAGAGTTGTATTACAATTGGCTTTTCTCAAATGTCTTTTTTGCTACAAAATTTTAAAAAATCCAGAATTAAAACATTTTTATATACAAGATTTTAAAAAATTCTACAATTTACATTGGTCTTTGACTCTTTTATAAAAAGTCTTTTCCATGTCAGCATTTTTATATATCATTGTTCTTTATTTCACCTTCATCTTTTCAGGTTTGCAAAGCACTAAATGTTAAACCTCTTTTTACCAATATGACTTAAATATTAAAAAAACATAATGGCATTGTCACACATCATCAACAACTGAAGCTATCAAAATATATCATAAATTCACTTCCATCCATATAATACAATATACTTGCTTGCTAGCTCTCAGAGTGTTTTTAATTAATCTGTCATCAAAATCCAAAAATAAAATCCTTGTTGTCAAGAAAAATATCATTCCTGCTGCTTCTTAGTAATTTTGCAAATGAAAAGCGATACATGCACTTTCCTTTTAAAAATCAAAGACAAGTTATTTCAATTCAATCTTCAGCATTGATCAAAAAGCATATATTTACCTCGTCATAGCTCTTTCCAAGTCCTCTAGCTCTTTCTTGCCTTTCCAGCTTAAGTCGCTGAAATAGCCTCTGCTCAATGTGGTCACTCAAAAGTGTCCTAGGTAAATCTTTTGCACCAAGGACAGCACTTTGAGGCAAGGGTATCCGCTCACCTCCTTCCACCTCGACAACATAACAATTTGGACAAGTATACTCAGCTTGCCCACCTTCATTCCTTCTACCATTGAAAAGAGCACATATTTGATGTTGCCACCCCTCACATTTATCACACTGCACCCACTGCACAATGGAGCCAACAAACAGTCAGTATAGAGTGCTGTATCCAATAAAAACTGCAATTTTATGCTTTCTACTACAGGCATTCATATTCTTACCGCCTCTTCAACTTCTTCATCATTCTTCTTCTTCTCTAGCCTTGACTTCAGAAGAGTTACTCCATCTACCTCAATAGTATCTCCTCTAACCTCATTATAACAAGGTATGCAAAAGTAATGCCTTGTGTCACCACTGCCCATGGTGTAAAATGCTGCATTCCTTTTGATGCGGGCTCCGCAAGGTGTGCAGTAAATAGGTGGAGGCTCAAATGTAAGCCTTTCCACTGCACACAACTGACACGAATTCTCACTCATTTGATTTTCCATCGCCTGGTTTTTCTCAGCCTTTGCTTTGCTCTAACATGGAAGAAATCAATATGGCATTCAATTAGCAAACATAATATGCCCTTATATAGTGTCAAAGCTCTAGAGCTTTTACCCAATGACAAACCACCCATGAATCAAAAATAGATTTTAGATCTCTTCTTGTTAAAGTCTTTCCTGGATCTCTAGTTCTACACCATATATTCATTGCATATAGATAAGTTTGCTCATTACCTATTTTTAATTAATTATAAAACAGAAATCTGAAGTGTACCAAGAACATCAAGCAAAAACCGACCTGGCCTACCCATTGTCGTAGCCCGATGATATGCTCCCTAATCTGCTCTGGTGTGAACAATTCAGTAAGAGAAACACCTTTCATTTTTGGTTTTCCTAACTTTGATGTAGCTGAATTATCAGAAAGTACTGCTGTGACAACTTCTTGTTTGACTTGTCCAGATTCAGGCTTCAACTGCCCAGCTTCTTTCTTAGCCGATACAAGTTCTTGCTTAACCTGCACAGGAGCATTGCTCATAGGCGTTGCAGAAGGATCGGGTTTTATTACTTGCCACAATGCTTGCCCATGTTCAACTGTTGCATCATTCTTTAATTCTGCAGATTTCTGGGAAATGAATGAGTTGAAACTCACATCTGGTTCCATTTTTTCAGATATAGTCTCTACTTTTGCAGCAGCTTTGAGGGTCTCAGATTTTGTTACAGCTGCACACTGCCCAGTTTGCTGGAGAACTTGAGGCTGCACTTGGGAGGCCAACTGCTTTTTGCTTAAGCTTGGAGTAGATCCTTGTGAGTTATCAACTTGTGGCAATCCACAATTTGGTGAGGAAGGTTCAGTCTTTGCTTTCTTGAGTGGCGGCTGCTGAATTTGCACTGCTTCTTGCACAGCATTCCAAGGTTTTGATGGCAAAGATGCATTAGTCTCAACTGTATGATTAGAAATCACAAACTTTCTAACACCATTCGCAGAACCCATCTCCCCCTGACTTGATGATTGCCCTTGCCCATGTCCTGCACGTTGCATTATGATTTGACGAACAGGACCACAAACAGGACACTTTATATCACGACATTGCTGATGATGCCGTAGAAGAGTCCTTGATGCTTGACATCGAGAATAGGAACAATTAGTCTCATGGCACTTTGTAACATGTGCCCATAACTTCTGTGCTGTCGCACAATGTGCTGTTTGGCATTGTCCTTCAGGAGCTGAACATTTACTAGCATGACGCAAAAATAGCAACCAACGTTGTTGTTTGATATATTGCTGTTGGCGTGCCATAGCAATATTATTAGCTTGTCCAGGCAGCCCCGTAGCTCCAGATGGTGCTTCAACTCTACTTTGATTTCTTATAGATGAAACGGTTCCAGTCACAGAAGATTGTTGTGGCAGCTGATTGTTTTCAGATTCATCATGATTGCTTATACTTTGCTCAACTTCTTGGGGCAGATGTTGCTGATCTGCTAAAGATGGACCCTGCTCTGTAGAACATGTAACATGATCTGCAAGGTGAAGTTTCTCCTGAGACTGTGACTCTTGCAAGTTTTGCAAGACAGCCTCTGTCTGAAGCTCTGTAGGATAGCTATTTGAATCATTCTGTGACTGGGTTTGTTGTTGTTCCTGTGCCTGAGGAGACAATACCTGCTGCTGGTGTTGGTTCTGAGAGAGTGGCGGACACAAGAGCCGAAGATTAGAAGGATCTTGGTGCATATGCAGTCCTCTTGACTGAGATTGCTGAGCCTGTGGACCTGTGACTTGTGGCTGACAATTTTCATTTGTGACTTGTGGGATAAAATGCTGCAATGTTTCAACTTGGAGCTGCATACCAATCCCAGAATGTTTTTGCACAGGCAATTTTGGAATTGGCTGTATAGACTGTCCCTCTTCATTTTTTAAAAGAGATTGTTGTTGATTTTGATTTTGTTCATTTTGATGATGTTGCTGTTGATAGTGCTGAAATTGATGTTGCACATTCTGTTGGTACGGCTGTTGCATCTGCTGCTGATATTGTTGAAATAATGGACCTCTTTGCGATTGAAAATTTTGCTGTGAATTTTCAAGAGACTGGGACTTATTCTGTTGAACCTGCTGCTGAACATGCAGGTTTGGTTGCTGAGATGATAAACCAGGGACAGGGATCATTTTTGAATGTAACCCTAAGGAGTTTGAATTCAAGTTTGTTCCAGAACCAGCCAGGTCAGGTGCATTCATTGCATAGCTATCACTTAACAGGGGAGTAATTGAATGAGACAGCGCTGCTTGTAAACCACAAGTATAACAACTCTTAAAATTCAGAATCACAATAAAAAATATTTTATGTTAGGTTAGTTTTGGAAGTCTAGAAAATATTATACAAACAAGAAACAGAAAAATCCTTAGATTGATAAAGAGATAAACTCACGTTGCATTACATGTCGCTGCCGTTGCTGATTTATATGCTGTTGCGAAGGCATTTGTAGGTGGCCAAATCTAGAAGCATTCACAAAGCTTCCGGTATTAGAAAGTGAATTAGTGCCATTCATCAAATGTTGATTGCCACTCATCAGCTGCATCCCATTACTCATACTTCCATTTAACAAGCCGTACGATGAATTTTTTGACTGAATGTTAATTCCCATTGTACCACCTACTTGACCATTCATGTTATGATACATTCGACTGTTTTGCCCTCCACTATATTGTTGTTGCTGTTGAGCAGCTGTCAGTAGGTCAACATTAGAGTGACCTAATCCACCAGAAGATGAACAATTAATTGGCATAGATTGTGGTGTACTTAATCCGGGAGTTGGAATCATCTGGCTTCCAACTCTTGGCACGCCCATTGTAGGCATCATGTGGTTTCCCATGCCTGTGGATATGCTACTTATTCCTTGCTGGGAATGAAATGTATTGTTCAACTGTCCTGGCAAAGAAGACATATTGTCACCACTGTGTGAAAAGATGTTGCCAGTAAGGCCAGGAGTTGGCACCATTTTACTTGTGCAGCCATCACTTGCCAATAATGAGTTACCATGCATTATGCTAGTACTATCATTGCTATTTGGAAGCATGTTTCCCATGGTGTTGGGCACCGCATTACCATTGCCAGGACCATTAGCTGTCGAAATATCACTACCTGGTGTAGGAATCATTGAGCTTACATTTCCATTTTGTTGTAAACCTGGAGTTGGTATCATTGTTCCCACAGAAGAAGGATTGTGATGAGTACGATTCTGGTTACGACTGCTTGGTGGTTGAAACCGCTTCACCATAGTCTGTAAGCGCCGTTCTAAGCTATTTGAATCCATGTATTCTTCCTGACATGGAAAAAGAAAGAATCCCCTCAACTCAAGTAAATTATTCAAAGAGATGTGTGACAAACTTCAGCTAAAGATCAGAAATTTTAGTTCAAATACCAAAAAATTGCTTTTGAAAATAAGAATTATAAAATTTGAACTACTATGGGTACAAATCAAAATGATCTGGTAATCAACCTTACTTTCACTACAGAAACAACATTCACAAAACAATTAAACAAATTGCTACAGGATTGGTCAACCCCAATTTGAATCCTAAGCAAACTATTAGGCAAAGATTTGAAAAATAGATTACTGTTTTATGTACATAAATACCTTTGAAGCAGCATCCTTGAATAGAGCTTCCTCAAGGCGCTTCACAAATTCAGGCAACCGCTGTTGCCACTCTGGAGTAATTGGGTGCCGCTGAAAAACTTGCAAACTGAGAAAACCAGAAACAAGGGAAATTAAACAGAAACCCCAAAAAAATTTAAAGAAGTATTTGAAATTAACCAGGATGAATCGTCATCTTCTTTACTGAATGAATTAAGCCAAAGCACAATAATTTCATGATAAGCATAATTCAAGAATACCATCACTTAATTTGGATTCTTAATAACCACCAAAGTTTTGCAGAAGCAGCTGCACTTTACAACTATATCTTGATGTTTAATAGTTTTCTATACATCAAGATAAATTCAATTATTGTCTCACAAAAGCAAAGAAAATATTAACATAAACAGAAGAAGCTGTTATATTAAAGTCATATGCTGAATTAAATTAATTTTATTCTATTTTACATAACATTGGCAGGGGCAGCATTATTATTTCATAGTATCAGCCTAGAAAACATTCTTGCCAATCAACGGACTATCTTCTAAATTGACAACTGTAGCCTCGGGCATGCCTTTGCCTTTTTCCGACTTCTTCATTCCTTCCAAAGGTAGTTCAATAGTCCTCATCTATTATTTCGCTTTCAGTAAAGTTTTTCTTACACAAATGTCTGAAGTAGAAATCTTTAACCAGAGTTTGTTCATTGCCATCACTTGAATCAGATATTGAAATTCATTGCTTCTCGTAACAGATTATGATATCTATATATTTCCATACTTCACACATTGGAACAAAATGACACACAAACTTACTTAGCTATCTTGAAACACCTAATTCACCTGATTAATTTGATTGGCATGGTCACAGTAAACTAACCTATGTATTTTCTCTTAACATTTTCAAATTTATTTTTGGTCCATTTTCTCCACATATTGCCATATGCAGGAATTGTCTCCTGCCTGTATGAATCTGCTCGTAGCTGGCCCACCCCTCAAATACTTTATATCTATATGAACCCCCTGGCCCTTGCATCTTGACAAGCCTTTTATCTTTTCCTGGCTCCAGTGCCCCAATGTTCACAACTTACTCATTTTATGGGATACAGTAAGAACGCCAATGGAATGAAACAATTTTCCCCTTCTTTAAAATTGGGGTTAATATTTCTCCCAACACAAACTTTCAGATTCTCTTCTAAATTTTTACAGTTCCTGTTCCTGTAACCAATGTCAACCAGCACAGTCATGTTTATGTGGTAACTGTACCCTCATTAACCTTCACATAGACATAAGATTTAGAAATGTAAAGCCCTCAGTATATCATATGTTTAGCTCTGTGCAAATCTATGGTAACATATGGGTGACATGGTACAACTTAAGAAAATGGCAGTCCAATCCCCTTAAACTTTGATACATATTTATATACGTTTCATCAAAGAACATTAAGTCAAACCATTAGAGAAGCAGGAACAGCTCATATTCCGCCTTATACTCTTCTCAGGGCTAACCTTAGACTCAGGTATCCAGTTTTCATACATCCTGTTCTTGGCATGAAGCAGTTCATGCTGACCTACCTGGGAGACTGACAACAGAATTTGTAGCATACTGATGGCAATACAGACAAGATAGAATGTTTGTTTAAGCTGCAAAGTTCTGTTGCTACCTGTATCAAGTGCACATATATGTTGTAATTTGACTTCTCTCTTTGTTTTAGATACATTGGTTTCTATTTGCATATTATTGATATTCCAATGAGACAATGATCAAAATTGACCAGAGGCATTTAAAAACATTTCATCATTTCAAGTGTGTTTTCCCATAAAACTGATAGCCTAGAGTTGTATTGCTTGATTATTTGGAATTGATCTAAGTTGCAAGGAGATGTGCCTCTGGCCCCTAGGACACATCTCGGAGATCAGGATGCACTCAAAATTCTTCTGCCGGGTAAGAGTTGTTAAACTTTTTGGAAATGAAAATGGATGCAAGTGCTGCTGCATTCCTCATTCTTTTGATCTCTGCCGCCATACTCAAATATTGGAGGAAAACTCAATCCCAACCATGGCCTCCATTTGTGAGACTGCTCCATATGACCATATTGTGAAGAAAGAGAAAAGCATTACTAAAAGTAAAAATTTTAGTGGTTGTAGTCACTGGTTATATTGGTCGCTTTGTTGCTCTTGCAGCTGTACCAGCAGGTCATCCTACTTATGCTCTTATTAGACGCACAACTGCATCTGATCTTGTCAAAGCACAGTGCCTACATGAATTGAAAGACTCCAGTGCTAACATTGTTTATGTGCATGTAAGAAATTTGCTATACAGAATGATTTTTGTAGTCTAGGCCAGAATGATATGTAAGATATAGCAAAGTCACAAGTGTATAAACTTGTTTAGAATATTGATTTTATAGAGGTTATTAAATTTTAGAACATGGACGGATTAAATTTTATTTTCATTTGATTATTATTTCATGTTATCTACATTGTTTACTTCAAGTTTATTTTTATTGAAGAGCTCTTTTTGAGTAATACACTTGTTTTACTTTTGCACTTAATTTTTTATTTTACTTTTGGAAAAGCTTCCATTCATTAGTTAGTGATACTTTTGTTTTGTTTTTATTTTGAAAGATGTAGCAAATATTATTTTCTATTAGAGTCATATGCTACTATTAAGTAGTTCCATTTGTACACATTTATAAATATGTTTAAATTTTCATGTCTTTGTATAATAAATGTTGGCTCTAGATATATTTTCTTTCAGGATCTTGACATCAGACGCTACTATCCCCCTGCTGCCATTGCAAATTATGCCCCTCTGCATAATAATCCTCCCATCTGGTGATTACACTTAATTTAAAGGCTTATCATATTATATATTTAAGCTCGCACATTTCTGAATTATAGAATTTTGATAACCAATTCATATCCTTCAAAATAAACCTACCTACTTTTTGTTGTCTTAATGTGAATACCTAGCCAGTACCTAGAAGTTATTGAAATTTGTGATAAGTTCCTCCGAGTCATCCTTCAATATATTCCCTCTCTATGTCATTTAGGTCTGTTATGTGTTTGCATATTTGAAACACATATTGATAAAACTCAAAATTCTTCTTGTTATAAATTGCTTCATAAATTCTTTAGAATTCAATATTAACTTATATATCCTCTTGAAACTAGCTTTCGGAGATTCAGTACATCTACAAACTACATAAGACATATAAGTGCCTTGGACAATATCTAATAAGCACATTCGGAAATTTGATATAGAATTCAAATGAGCATATTCAGCCTTTCTAACGGTACAATCAATATATTGTTGTTTCATAAACCACATCAATGGGTCAATTCTATGTTTCCAACTGCATATTCCCCAGCACATAATGCCTTTTCATGGTCTATTACATTTGCATCAAAATTCTTCGATATAAAAGTTAATTATACATCTATTTAATTAAAATAATAAAATACTATACAATTCAATTTTAACCCTTAACAATCATACGTGAGTTAATTAAGAGTAATTGTATTGATCCCCATCTATATTGTCTACCATTATCTCTTATCAACATGGTGTTAACATATACAACATTCACATGCATTGCCCTTTGATTACACACCTCAACAATCACATAAAACAGGAAAATTTGTAGCAAGATGAAACAGATAATGAAAGATGTGACATTGGAACAACTGGAACAAATCCAGCAAAAAGAAACTGGGAAATAATGAAATCTAAACTCAGTATGGACCACTCAAAAGAAGCCAAGGACAACCTGTAAGACATCAACAGTTAAATGAAATCATCTACACAGACAATACAACCTCTGGAAAATAAAAAGTTCCTCAAAAAAGGTCACAAATATAGAATCAAAAATAAAAACAACGGAAATAAATAAGCTCTTTACAAGCAAAATATGACCAAACTATTCAACAATTCAAAACAAAAAATTGCAAGAAAAATGATATGATGTCATAAGTATAAACTGGAAAGGAGGAACTATTAAAGGCAATCAATGTAAATCAAAAGACCACCTAAAAACAACCAAGTGCAAAAGAAAACATTATGAAAAAATGATGAACCATCATGAACCATGAAGATTCAAAAGTTTCAAGTCTCTTTAGGAAGATAGAAAACTTTATGAGACATAACAGAAAGCATCAACGAGATAGAAGAATCAAACACAACTTAAAGCAAAAAAGTCCAGAGATGAATAAAATAAATTCAGAAAACAAAATATGATTATTGTTAATAAGGATATCAAAGGCATTCCCATGAGGTTGGTAGCAAACACAGATTCTAACATACAAAGAAAGGAAAGAACAAATAAGACAAATAAGGGATAAATCCTGACCAAGGTAACAATGAGACCAAATAATAATAACAGCAAACAGATGGCTACAGACGCACTGCAAATAGAACCCATAGCAAGGTAATGAATACCTCTTAAATTCATGGATTTGGGTCTGGGCGCGGGTCCAGGTTTGGCCCTAGGTTCGCCATTAAATTGGGGTTGAGTGTGACAAACAACAGACAACATTGAAGATAAGAAGGGTTAAATCCTGACCAAGGTAACAATGAGACAAAAGAATAATGATGGCAAACAGATGGCCACAGACACACTGTAAATAGAACCCATAGCAAGGTAATGAATACCTCTTCAATTTGTGGATTTGGGTCTGGGCGCGGGTCCAGGTCCGGGTTTGGCCATGGATTCGCCATTAAATTGGGGTTGAGTGTAACAGACAACAGACGACATTGAAGATAAGGGGTAAAGTTGAGAAAACTGCAACAAAAAATCAGTGTACTACCATCACACCATGGAAAAAATGCTCTGATCCCATTTGATGTCTTAGTGATAGGACAGTCAAGTGATTTTACCATTCTTCAATAATATTGCAACTACTTCATTAGTTAAAATACTTCAAGACCATGTACTTCAAACTAAGACACAGCAATTTTCATTTTTTGAAAAAAAATTGATGTTTTATTTAAATTCATCTTAAATAAAGGAAATCAATTTAAAAGTCCTTAATGTTGCGATTAGTGATGAGAATGAAAGTAAATAAGAATAATGTACATCAAGTGTGATCCATTGATTATATTATAAATGCTTGTATCCCCTTATTAATTCACACTACAATTAATTACAGAACATATTCAAGATTTTATCATCTACCATACAAGAGAAACACAGAAAGAAAAAAGCAAGTGTTGTTCTTTCTCTGAAGTATTAGGGACTTTGATTGCTTACATCTTGTCTATAAAATGTCGCCGCACTCCAGGAACATCCGGATCTGTGTGCCACGACCTTCGTATACCCCCATGATTTGATGCCTGTGAAGCTAAACTACTCCCATTCTGTTGTGCCAAACCAGACAACTGTCCTCCCACTTGGCCAGTCACCTGTCCTGAGACCTGACCTGTAATCTGAGCCTGAGCATGCATCCTATTGTTCTGCAATTCTAGATCTAAACTGCTATTTCAGACTACCAAAAAGAAGTCTTATCCATCTATATTTCCGTGACACATATGAATTTGCAATATAGCAACTTCTGCAAGATGCACATTATGAGACCCAAAAGGCAATCCAACCAGTTTAAACATTTGTGCTTTCATCTTCAAATCATTGGCGAGCTTGTTTGCCCATCAGATAATGCAATACAAATATATTACTCATCTCTAACAATCTGAATCTAGTGAAACCCATGAAGAAATGAACCATGCTCAGAGGTAAAATAGCATCCACCCATATTAAAGACCTCAGAGAATTCTTCAAACATTGAGGAACTGCCTCTTCTCCACAGGTTGCTAGCTACATTGCCAAATTCTGCTGCCAAAGGATGAGACTGAGTCTGACTGTTAAGGGAAAAGTCACCTGAAAAAAACTAAACAGTCAACCAAAAAAATCCAAAATTATTTCAAATGGACATGCAATGCATCTTTTAGTGTTGGCATTAGAAAAATTTGTCAACAGCACTAGTTATCACTTACACTTATCCAATGGACTCAATTATGATCCACCCAAAAACTATCACGTATGTCTACTGAAATTTAATGCACCCAACATTGATGGATAAATGCAACAGCCATCACTTAAACCAATCGTAAATGACGCTTGATCCACTTAAAGTGGATGATCCTCAGTACATGAAAATTGTTTGTGACCAAGTACTGTTGCAAACCAGCTGTATTATTTTCAAGATGAATGTATGAACTTCCGATAGGCATGAAAAACATTTTCGTCTTTCTGAGTATATTAATGCATGATATTAAACTTAAAATACATGGAAAAGGCAGAAATGGTAAAAATCCAATAATCAAGACAGTGAGAATCAGGTAAATCTACTGTATTGCTCTATCAATGCAGTTAAACAAGATACCCAAGAAAAACTATCAATAGAGAGTGTTATTTCTAATCCACAGTAACATAATTACCAATTACCTTAATCAATTCAAAAGTAAGATATGTACCCAAGTTACCAACAATGCAACAATTGGTCTTACGAGAGTAGAAAATTTTATAGCCATACGTACAAGGAACAACCCAACTGCACTAGCTGTAGGTATTAAGAACAACACCTGAAGCACAAATATCAACACATCTTACCTTTATAATGCCGTGCCCAATCATAACCACAGCTTATTTATCTTAGGAAGGCTAATTAATAGACTACGCAGACATGCAAGCGCTGTAGTTAATATTAGTAGAAACAAGTGTGTTTGTCATACCAACTACATTGGCAAAGGGCAACCTAGCTGACATTGCTCATTAGTAGGGAAGAACAAAATCCATTGCACGTCATCAACCTATTAGCATAGGCCAACCAAATTGACATTGGCGGGAGCATATTCATTGAGCAATATCAACTCCATTGGCAAAGGGCAATGGAAATGATGTTTGTCGGTGACCATCGTCACACTGCATAGACATAGGGAAGTTTTGTCGTTGTTGATAAGGAAGAGAAGGTTCATTCTAAAACATCAATCTCATTGACATAGGGCAATTTAGCTGATGTTAGAAGGGAAGAAAATGTTCATTTTGCAATATCAACCCCATTTATATAGGATATCTAGCTGACGTTAGTAGGGGAAAACATCCATTATGCAATATCAACCACATTGACATAGTGCAATCTAGCTGACATTAGTAGGGGCAAGCATAGCTACTCACCCAGGATTAACCTCAGTGGCACAGGTCAATCCAGATGATGTTATTAGGGGATGGGAATGTCCATTGTGTAATATCAACCCCATAAGTATAGGGCAGTCTAGCTGACGTTAGTAAGAGTAAGAGCGTACACTGTGCAAGAGCAATCCCACCGGCATAACGAAACTTCACTAAATGAGACCATGAGCATGAAAAATTAGAGAGTGAAGAAATGAAATTCACTCAACAGCTGATCTAAGTAAATATTTTTTTAAAACCCACGAACGCCGCCAGAAAACACTATTTCAATTCTATTGTGTTTTTTAAATTTGGTGCCCGATATGTAGGGAATTAATCAAAATTACCCGCGCCAACCGAAACCCCCAAATTGTCAAGCTAAAACAAATACCCACAAAGACCAAAAACCATAGTACCTTAATTTAGGATGTGGGTCTGGGGCAGTTCGTGAAATTTTGAAACCGCGCGATCAAAATACAAAACCCTTGCCACCCCCCAATCTTCCTGCGCGACCTGCAGCTTCCACCCGCAATTTGATTTATGGCATCTCCCCACGCAGATCGAAAAGCCCGATTACAGTAGTTGAGCCATATATAGCGTCGATTAAATTACGCCTGTAGCAGAAGATGAGAAGCGTCCGTATAACAGCACATATGTATCCTTCACTAGACTAGATGGGCATAGGTGCAAAGCTCGAACCCCTGGGGCCAACTACAAGCGGGCAATTTGGCCAAACAGGCCGCGCGGTTATCGCATTGAAAACAGCATACACCTGGAGAGAGCGGGCACGGACAATTCGGGGCTACAAAAATTCAGTACAAGTTTTTTTTCCCCTTTTTTCTTGCAGCGTATAAATTGTTTTGTAAAGCATATATTTGGGGGCTGAATTGGGCCCGAACGTGCCACTTTGTAGCGAATGAGGAGATGAGGAAGATTTGATCGAGGTGGGGTATACGCTCTTCCTCTGCTCTACGATGCCCTTTCCTCCCTTTCTTCCGCTAAATATATCTCTTCTTACAACAAATTGAAGGGTTTTCCAATATAGATAAATAATTCATAATCTTAGGACTTTCCTTTTTTCTGGTCTCTATTTATAGATGACTCACTATTCATGCGCAAGGGATCATCTGAGTACATTTAATCTAAATATAGTTTCTATACTGCATCTTATTGAATCTCAGAGTTTTCGATTTGATTGTGTATATATTTCTAATTTATAGGTTATATCATGTATTTTCTGAAGTAATGGGCTTATCTGAAGGCAAATCTAGTTTTCAAATTGAATGGTTTTAAGATTTTAAATTTGTGTGATATTTTGAGTTAATGAGATGTTTTTTTTTTGTTTAAATTATAATATCGTATATTTTCAGTATATAGTAGGCTTTTTTTCTAAATGTGAAGTGTATGTATAGTAGAATTTTCTGTTCTTTTTTAAATTATAATATCGTATATTTTCAGTATATAATAGGCTTCTTCTGTAAATGTGAAGTGTCTGTATAGTAGAATTCTCTGTTCTTTTTCAAATTATAATATCGTATATTTTCAGTATATAGTAGGCTTCTTCTCTAAATGTGAAGTCTCTGTATAGTAGAATTCTCTGTTTTTTTTTAAATTATAATATCGTATATTTTCAGTATATAGTAGGCTTCTTCTCTAAATGTGAAGTGTCTGTATAGTAGAATTCTCTGTTCTTTTTTAAATTATAATATCGTATATTTTCAGTATATAGTAGGCTTCTTCTCTAAATGTGAAGTATCTGTATAGTAGAATTCTCTGAAGTAGAACATATACAGGTAAATCCAAAAGCTCTCAAAATCAATGGTTTTAGGATTAATAAATAGGAAATATTTACAAAAATTTTAGGTTTTAGGATTTCTATAATCTCTGGGTTTGTGTGATGTATTTGATCTAGATTAGTTATGGAGTTGTGTTGTTGGCCAATTATATAATAGGCTTCTGGCAAGTGTCCCCCTCAAATTTAGATTGGTTATGGAGTTGTGTTGTTGGCCAATTATATAGTAGGCTTCTCTGAATAGCCCATTTCTTTGAAGTGTTTGACTAGCTTTAATATTAAATTTAGATTGGTTATAGAGTTTGTGCAATTAGCGTACTTTTTGTTGGCCAATTAAATAGTAGGCTTATCTAAAGTGCCCCGTTGTGACTCACATTAACATTAAATTTAGATTGGTTATGGAGTTTGTGCAATTGTCTGACACCATAGGCTTCTTGAAGTGCTCATCTCGTGTGAATATTAAATTATTAAATTCAGATTGAATCTAAGTTTGTGCATGTGCAATTTAAGAGTCATTTTTTATGAGATTGTGTACATAATTAATTAGGAGGGACCTCTCTTTAGTATTTATGGACCTTTTAGCCCTTTGTATTATATTGTTTTCCCTAAATTTTTACCCCTCCTTTTTCCAAAAAAATATTATTAATAAAAAAGAACAAACTAATATAAATATCCTATACATTTATTTTAAAAATAGTAATAGTTAATTTTATAAATATTTACATTATTTTAATTTTATTTAAGAATTATTTATTGAATAGATTTATATTTTAATTTCATTTAATAAGTCCACTAAATATTAAATATTGTGAATGATATGTTACATTAAATAATTTTAATAGATATTAATATATTTTAAAATATTTATATCTTTATATTTTTAAAAATAAATGTGAGCTCTAAATTAAATTTCTTTCATAGTTACCATATGATATATAGTTTAGCATGAGTATTTCCAACATTTAAGTCATTAATTAAATTATAAATAATATATAATCTAATAAATATATAATCTAGTTATATATTTTTATATAATCTAATAATAAATAATATTATATTACTGAATTAGAAATATTTAAAATATATATTTATATGAAATTTTTAATTAATAATATATAATATATTATAATATTATTTATTATAATTTGTTAAGTGTAGTAAATAGTAAATATTATAGTTATATGTTAATTTCATAATTACAACATTGTATGTTTTTCCTTATTTTGTAAAACTCATTGTAATTTATTTTCAAAATTAAATAGTGATTAAATTAAAAATATAATAAAGAAAAAAATATATCTAATAAATAAAATTGTCTTTATTTACCTTAAACTTATCTTAATGATTTTATAATATTAGTTTCAATATTTTATCTTAATAATTTGTGTTGTTCAAACTTTACAAAAGAATTTAAAAATTTAAAATAATAATTATTACAATTAAAAAAATTTAAAATAGTTGCTTATTAATAAATGTTTGTGGTATTTTAATCTTAAAAATAGTTGATTTTAATGTTTGTGTTATTTTAATTTTAATATTTTTTTATTAATTATTTATATTTTGAGAATTAAATTTCTTTTATAATAAATTTTTATCGTCTCTATTCATAGATTTTTAAAAAATTATAAAAATAAATTTATAATAGGTCGTGGCTTTGAGAAATTTATTTTATTAATATTAAATTTGTACACCATGTTCAAGTGGGAGGAAAAGAACGATATACATAGCAATTTGACCGCCATTTTGGCTTTCATTTACATGTCCATATAAACTTATCAGAATAAAAGATTTTAATATTACACATTACATGAATTTATTCCTTAGTGGCTGAATCTTTTTTATCTTCTCTTATTGCTTCCCCTTTTAATCATCTCTTCCTCAATTCAATCCAGGGGATCTAGATCTCTGTAAACAAGCTTGTCCAAAGAAAACCAACAAAAAAACTTTCTACTGCCAACTAAGATCCATTGTTAGTGTAAATTGGGAATCTGGTACCACGGATATTCATATTAATCCAAATTTAAAATTAAAATCAATCATAATAGATTTCTATATCCTACCAACATCAATATTGGTTTCTAATATCAATGATCTGACATGTCTTGTAAGTCACTTCTAATAAATGTTAAACTAATTTCATCCATCATATTTAACCCATATATTTTAACAGAATAAAGAATGGAATTCATAATCAAGCACCATGATCTACAATAACCATCTTACCTGTGTAAGCCAACATCCATTAATACCATATATCATAGAGTAAATCACAGATATAGTTATATCCAAAATGGTTCAGGTTTAGTTCAAAAATAGAGAAAATACTAAAAAACCCATCATCAGTCATTGTTAAACCTACTATGTGAAGTTAATAAAACTATACAGAGTCTGAGCGAAGTCTCCAGCTAAAAAGGCTTTGAATGGTGCAGGAATTAAGTACTAATATATAATACTTATATGTATTATAGTTATATAGGGAGTGTTAATAAAAATTTCCCATCTGTGCCTAGGTTGGCAAGTTCATATGCCTATTTGTTTCCCTCTCTAATACTTATATGTATTATAGTTATATAGGGAGCGTTAATAAAAATTTCCCATCTGCGCCTAGGTTGGCAAGTTCATATGCCTATTTGTTTCCCTCTCTAAAAATATGATTAGAAGTGCAGTTAATCATGGTTGGAAGAAGATTAAGTGTATAATTAAGTAGAGAGTTTAGTTTCCAATCTGGTGTGATTTATTTCCTGAGATAATTTCTTATGTTTGTTGAGTCCCCCTCAATTACAATGTTCTTAATTTTAAGCTTAATGCATAATTTTAATCCTTCCACTAAAGCAGTCATCTATACTCTGTTGTTAGTAGTAATGCCTAATGGTTTAGATAGAGTTGTAATTTCCATACCCCTCTCATTGTGAATTACACACCCAATCCTAGCTTCGCTCAGTTGCCTCTAGAAGCTCTATCAAAATTTAGCTTATGCCATCCTTGTTGAGGTGGCATCCATTTGCACTATAGTCTAGCCTTAGTTTTGTCCAAGTTAGGGTCATTAGTGAAGGCTAGAATTTTAAGTCTCAACCATTGACTGTGCATTAGGTCATCCCATTGTGACATTATTTTGTTAGAACCTGGAAGGTTAGATATTCTGCTATTGACAGTTTCAACAATTATTACATTGATATTGTTAAGTAGCTAAGTTGTTGACATCTTTTTAATTATTAAACAATATAAGGTTCTACTCCTTCCATATTTCCCATATCAATATGGAAGGGCATATTTTCCAAACCATGTTGTAGATGCTTCCCTTATTGTAATTAGGCCATGTTTGGAATAAGCTGAAAATGCCATTAGGTAATACTGAGATGAAACCTAATTTGGAGTAGAGCCATTCCCAACATTTTTTTGAAAAAGCATAATTTAGAAGGATGCGATCAACAACTTTATTATCATTCTCACATAAAGGGCATATGTTGGGCCCCTCATAACCCATTTTAGTGAAATGATCAATGGTGAGAATTTTCTTTTAGAGTGCTAGCCATGTGAAGAATCCAGCCTTAGGCATGCATTGTTTGTCCCAGCATAGATGTTTATCCATAAGTAGTTTGTATCCATCCTTAGTATTATATTATCCAATGTTGGATGCTCCTCATACCAGTTTTTCATTAGAGTTATTAAGTAAAATCCTTCTTTTGCTAAGAATACTTGAGAGGGTTATCTTATCCACTTCCAAGATGTTAATATTAGTTAAATATTTCCATGTGGGGCTTGAGAGATTATCCTCTGAGGGTTATTCAATGTAATCTTTTACATATTTACCCCATTAGTTTTAAAGGACATTTTTGGCATTTTGAAAGTTATTAATGGTAATAATTGGTTGGTTACCTTCCCAAGAATCTTCCCCGAATAGGGCTTCCTCCCCATTGCCTAGGTTCCATGTCAGTTTCTCATAAATAATATTTTTGCACTCCATCATGAAATTCCACATTCTGGATCCTTTTGCAGGATTGGCCATCCTAAAGAGGGTATATGGATCTATATCATTTAGGTATTTAAATCTGAAAAGTTTTACCCATTTTAAGTTAGGGTTAGTATACATTCTCCAACTCATTTTTTCTCCTAGTACTTTGCTTTGTTCTTTTATGTTTTTGAATCAAAGGCTTCCTTCCTCCTTAGGTATGTAGAGTTTATCCCAAGCAACTAAGGAAATTTTATTTTATCTTCTGACCCTTGCCATAAAATTTTCCTAAATAACTTGTTAATCTCATTGTTTTTGTCATTTGGTAATTGAGTACATGATAGTTGGTATATAGGTATTGCCAACAAGAGAGATTTAAGCATAATTTCTTTTCCAATAGAGGAAAGTCATTTACCCTTGCAAGATTCTATTTTATTTTTTATTTTAGAAATAATATTATCCCAAGAAGTTAAAGATCTAGTTCTTTTATCTAAAGGCAAGCCCAGATATTTGCATGAAAGTTCTACTTTTCTAAAATTAAGGATATTATAAATGTTCTTTTCTATCTGTAAGTTTGTGTTGAAGAAAAAATGTATGACTTATTGTTATTGATTTCTTGTCCTGGGGCCATTGCATAGGTAGACAAGATTACTTTTATTTTCCTTGCCTCAGTTTCACTGTTGCGCCCAAATAGCATAGTATCATCAAAAAATTGTTGATGGGTAGCGGGTTCCATACAACTAGTTATGTTTATTCCTTTTAGGTTCCCTTCCAATCTAGTTGCATGTAAAGTTCTTCCTAAGGCCTCTGTCGTGATTATGAAAAGGAATGGGGATAAAGGGTCCCCTTGTCTAATACCTCTTAATGAGACAAAGAACCCTTCTGGTTCTCTATTTATTAGGATAGATAATTTGAGAGTAAAGATGCATTCATATATTAAATCAATCCATTGCTTTCCAAACCCAAATTTTTCCAGTATTTTGCAAAAAAAATGCCAATCAACCTTGTCATAAGCTTGACTAATATCAAGTTTAATAAGCATGCTAGGGTTTCCATTTTGCTAAATAGAGTGAATTGCCTCTTGGGCAATTATAAATCCATCATATATAGATATTTCTTAGACAAATCTTGTTTGTTCCTCATTGATAATATCTGGAAACACTTTTTAAATCATGGTTTTCCTTGCTTTAGACAAAATTTTGTATATAGTATCGCACAGTGATATAGGTCTAAGATCTTCAAAACTTTCTACTTCTTTTTTTGGATGAGTGCAAGGAAAATGATATTAACTTCCTTAAGGAGGTTCCCTAAGTTTATAACCCCTTTCATGGCCTCAACCACCTCATCTCCCATGAAGTGCCAATATTTTTCGAAGAAGAGGGAAGGAAATCCATCAGATCTTGGTGCTTTGTTTGGATTCATTTGTTTAATAACATTTTCTATTTATGCCTTGGTAAATTTTTCTTTGAACGTCTTATTTTAGTTATGGTTGATGATTTTTGGGATATTTTTTAGGATATCTTCTTGATATTTAAGGTTCGAGCCCTCCCAATTATTAAGGATATTGTTGAAATAGGTAACTGCAGAATTGGCAATAGTAATAGGGTCCTCAATGGGAATTCCATCGGTGTAATTATTTTTTGTGATTTTGTTAATGTTCTACATATTTTAGTGCTATTATGGAAGAATTTTGTATTTTTATCTCCAACCTCCAGTCATGTTTTACGAGATTTTTGTCTCCAAAATAATTCTTCTTTTGCCAAGATATCCTCTAGTTCATTTTTTAGCATTTTTTCTTTTATATAGGATTCCTCGTCCATATCATGTTCAATAATTTTTTTGTTAAAGATTTCCAATTCTTCTTCAATGCTCTCTTTAGTTTCAAAAACGTCACCAAAATAATTTTTATTCCAAGCTAATAATTTGTTCTTAATAGATTTCAATTTAATAACTAAGCAAAATAGTTCATAGCCCTTAACCTCTATTCTTTTCCACCATTATTCAATGAGTTTGATTAGGCTTTCATCTTTTAACCACATCTGTTCAAATTTGAAAGGACGCCTTCCTAGTCGAGTGTCTTCTAGGATGCTCAGCTGGATAGAGAAATGGTTTGAGCTCGAGTAAGGAATTATTTATGTCGTAGGGGTGAAAGGAAATTCTGCCCAAATTCCTTTGAATAGGAATCTATCTAACTTTTCTATAATTTTGTTGTATCCTTTTCTTTTATTATTCCAAGTAAACATTCCTTCCTTAGTTTATATTTCCATCAATTGATTCTTGTTTATCCAAGAGCTAAAATCAATAGAGACCTTAGATGTTCTAGAGATGCCTCCTCTCTTTTCACTTGGATCAGTGATGGAATTAAAATCACCACCCACGATACAGGTCTGGTTAGGATTGTTAGTGAGGGAAAATTCTATTTCATTCCATACTATTCTTTACTCTAGGATTTGTGTGGGCCTATATACATTGTATATTTAGAAACAATTTAGATTTAATGCTTTTAGCCTCCCCCAATAGCTAATTTTTACTACTATTTGATAGTGAAAAGGAGACCCTTCTTGGGTTCCATGCCATGGACAGGACCCCATAGGATCCTTTTATAGATACTCCACTAATCTCTCATAACCCTAATTTCTTCTTAAGATTATCTAATTCACCCAAATTCATCTTGGTTTATTGGATTAATAGTAAATCTGCTTTTATCTGTAATATACAACATTTTAAGATACATTATTTGTTAGGGACATTAAGACCCCTAACATTCCATGATAGTATTTTTCATGGCATTGTGGGAGGGTACCTCCCCCTCCCTGCATTAAATAGTGATGTGATTTTGGGTTGATCTACTGCTTTTCCATCCAACTCCCTAAGTTCAGCCAGGGATTTTCTTCCCCTTTTCTTCAAGGTTTTAGCACAATCGGTAATAGACATTTCAAATTCTATTAGAGAAATTCCTAATGTTGTGTTCTTTTTACTCATTTATTTTTCCTCAAGCTTAATCATTTCTTCTTTTAGTATTTGTTGTGATCTTTCCTCATCTTCAAGCTCCATGATTTTTCCAATTAGAAGTTCTCTCTCCTAGTTGATTGCATCCATGGCATGTTATCAACAACATCCCTATTTCTATTATCATCCAAAACTACTTCACATATTGCTTCCAGTTGATTAGGAGTGATGACTTAAATCATCCGTTGAGTATTATTTTCTGCCTCAGTTGGTATTGCATTAGAGGGATGTAATATAATATCCTGGCTTGGCTCCCCATATCCCTTTTCCAAATCAATGTCCTCTCTAGGAATGGTTATCACCAGTTATTTTCCTATAATACTCATATTATCAACATTCTTACTATTGCATTCCATAGTTTCCTTATTTACTTCTTCCCTTGGTTGTTGTTGTCCAATGGAGACGTTGTGTACAACATTATAATCTATATTATTTAAATATTCATCAGGGATGTTACTCAAAGATGGTGATGGGGGGCAGGATGGAGAATAAATATCTATCAGAGAAAGGTCTTTTAATTTTTTTCTACAAACCATTTGTTTCTCCTTGAAATAAATAGAGTGATTCTAGTCCATCCTTTATGTTGTCAAAGTTGATGAGTGGTTCCAGGTTAAATTTCTTCTTAAGAGGTCCAAGATTTGTTTCCTCCCTATTAGATGGAATAGTTACCACTTCTCTTCCTACCACTATTTCTTCCTCTTTAATTTATGGGAAAGGAGGGGACACTGGATTATTATGATCAATTGAACCATGAATTATGAATCATCCAATATCAGGATTAAGTTTTATAATTAAATTGATATTAATACTTGGTTGGATCAGTGACCCTTTATTAATGTTCTCATAATATTCAGAAGTATCTCTAAGGTTTCTAAAAAAATTCTACCATTAACTTTTCTTGAATTAAATTATGGTCTTAAAGTGTAAATCAAATTGTTTGTAATTAATTTAATTGGTCTAAGTTCTCTCACAAAGCTATAATCTACAATAATTTTGATGTTATAAGAATCTAAAAAAAAAACCTCTAAACCTTCGAAGCCCCCTAACATGTTGCTTATTTTTTTTAGGATGTTTCTATGAAGTAATTCAACTAGAAAAGGAGGAATATTAATCCTTCTGTAAACAGTAGAAACTTAACTTTGGTAGGATCAAAATTCGGGGTCCAATTAAAAAACTTAACAGAAAAGCCTCTATAAAAAATAGTTGATCCTTTCAATAATTTTTCTTTCAAGGAAATATCTTTACAGTTCATAAAAAATAAATTGTTATGAAGTTTAGTAATACTTACATGATACTTATAGGATTGTTTCAGCCATTTTGAGAAATCAAAATTAAAGAAACCATGACCACCCCAAATGGTAAAAATCCCATGTTCCTTGAAATGGTCCCATAGTCCATTTGAGTAATCATTGCTTATGATCATTGTATCGAACTCTTCTTTGGAATTAGGGCTTATCACATTTATGGATTCACCGACCAAAGAAGTCCTAGGGATTTCATGGCTTTGGGCACAATGCTTTTGTGTGTGAGCCATGGGTTTTTTTATGAGTAGAAATAATACCTTTTTACATAACCCCTTGTTTATGGTTATCCACTATAAGCCTTTGGCAATATCATTTCATCATTTGTGTTGGCCTTAATGCATTGCATTTGTAGAATTCCTTGTTCTAGGTTCAGAGGGAGGAATACAGGCCCTAACCTCCATATTTTTTTCCTTCCTAGGGTATCCTAACAGAACCCTCTTCACTCCTATAGCTATTGTCAGCTTGTTATTGGAAATTGGTATTATCCATATCTTATCCATTTTTTGTGACCAAGCCTCATGTTTGCATTGAATACAGACTATAACCCTTCCCTCCATGTCATTGTTGCATTATCATTCAAGGAATTCAGGCATCAACCTCCCCTATTTTGAAAAATGATGTCTTAAGTCTACCCAGTAGAGATTTGTTAGCCCTAGTTTGGGGATATCTATTACCATTTCTACCCTGAGTCGAACATAATTCTTTTTCATGCTTCAGAGCGATTGAAGCATGTTATTCCAACTTTGTTAATGACTTGTTTAGGGTTTTGAAAATTACTTTGAATATTTCACACATTGATGTCTAATTTGATATAAAAGAAGACTTGTTCACATATTTCAATTTTTGCTCCAATTTTTTCCATCAGTTTAGTAATCAATATTATAGTTTAAATGAAGTTATTTATTTTTCAAATAAAATTATATTATTATATTCAAATAAAATAATTAAGTATTGCTTTGCATATGAATAAAAATGTGAACATTCAAAAATTATAGAAGGGAGGAAAGGATTCCTCCTTTTACCCTCTTTGAAGATCAAGGATGGCATATCGCCATGGGAAGGAAAGCCAAAAGAGCAATGAAAGCACAAGCTAAGGAATATTTCAATTACAGAAGCTCTAACTGGAACAACAGGGGCTTTAAGAAGCAGATTTGGGCGATCCCTCTTACAATTCGAACACCTAATTTTTCCACAAGGGAAAATCAAATCACAATTGGAAAGAAGAATGATTTTTTTCTAAACAAAGGAGAAGTTAGGGCATAAAAGCAGTAATCTTTAGAACCCTTCAATATCAAATCCCAATAAGGAAAGCATAAAAATATACATGGATATCACGTTCCAAATTAAAATTTTGCACCTTTCAACACTCAAGCCAAACAAAAAAATATTTATAGATTCTGGCAAAGGGATTCCTCATCCCTCGCAAAAATAATCTAGGGTTAAAGGTAAAATAGAATGAGAATCATTTCTCTAACACTCAAAGATCCTACTTACGAGAAAAAACCCTTAATGCTCATAGACACCATGCAATGGTCAATAATAAAAACAAAAAGCTAGGCCCATAAACGCAACAAAATAGTTTTAGAAGAGGGGCTCCTTGCCAATAGAACAAAGTCTCTAGAGAGGAGATTATGTTAGAGTAATAAGTTGTTTGCTTATTAATTAAATCATGTTTGATTTAATTACTAAGTCACTTATTATCTCTTTCTACTTTTAACATTAGGCATATAATAATTAATTACTTTATTAATTATTATTGTGTAACCTAGGTTTTACCTTTTTAGGGTTTTTGATATCCTTTTATAAGGATTGATCTCTCTTGTAATCTTATTGAGAAACATTCATTTTATTAAATTAAAACTTTTGTTTTTGCACATCAAGAATATCTCCTCTTTGATGGATCCATGTGTTTAAACCTCTTTAGCTTATTGCTTCTCTCTCTCTTTTTGTGATAGGTGTTTGCGTGCAGGTGTTCTTGGGAGCTATGGGTTGTTTTCTCATAAAATCCAATATAGTATTAGAGCTTCAAATCCATTTGCCTCAGTCCTTTTCTTGAGATATTTGGTTGTGTTTGTCAGATCTGAGTTTTCAAAGGTTTTTTTATTGGATCTGGAGGGACCTCTCTTTCTAGTTGTCTTGGCTTCAAACAGACCTCACAAATTGCGTTCAAAGCATCCAAGAACCCCTAGATCCATATAAAATTTGTCTAATTTGGAAAAAGTTAGAATCTGTGGCAAACAAGATTTTGTAACTAGCCCCGACACGGATCCTGAGGTGGTAACTGGTATTTTGGAGCATTTTTGGCTCAAACAGACCTCATCGTTGAGCTTGCAATGGCCAAGAACCCCTAGATCCATATAAGGCACGTCTGATTCAGATGTTGTTGCATTCAGAGACAAAAAAATTTTGCGTACTAGGGTCATATGACCCTAGCATGCATCCCAATGCAAGCACGATGATTTAATTATTTATTTATTTATTTTTCTTTTTTTTTATGCAGTGACGACCATTTGGTCGTCAAATTTAATTCCGTAGCAGATGCAGCCTCAGCCCCTAGTCATATGGAAACCAGGGGTGTTAGCTTGTGGTGACTGATCAGGAACATATTTTTGGCTATTTTTGGGCCAACATGATTGTAACTCATTATAACCTTAAAGCAACAAAAATATCGTATAATATGGCTTAGGGTTAGGGATTTCATAATGTATGGTTTTAGTACTTGCGGCATAATTGAGTTGTAAGGGATTAAAAATTGTAATCAGGTTGTAATCACTGGATAATAAAATATTGGACTCGTTGTTGGTGGACATAGCCTAGGGATTGGGTGAACCATGTTAAATCTTTGTGTCTTCTGTTCTCTTCTATGTGGTTTATGTTTTTTCTGATATTGGTTATTTTGCATGTAAATGTTATTTCTGCCTTGTGAATCCTAACAAGGGACCCAAGCTTTTTAGCCCCCAAGCAGTTTTTGGCCATAACGGCCATATGACCGTCAATTTTAAGCCTGTCATTTGCTAATGTCAGCATGCATCAGCACTCTTCTACACCATTTTTTGGGGTCTTCAGCATCCCTGTGGTTTTTTGCTCATAACTTGAGCATACGGTGTCGAAATTGGGCAAATGAGATATTGTCAGAAAGCTTGTTCCAAGCTCTATCCAGATCTAGAAGTTTGAATTTTTGATTTTGCATTTTTGATGGTGTTTGTTTACTGTCAAAGCTAGATGTTTAGTTTTACACTCTGGGAACTCTATCTTGCGCATTCGGACTCCGTTTTGGGTAAACGATATATCATTGGAAAGCTTGTTCTGAGATTTTTCCAGTGCCATGAGTCATTTTTCTAGTTCTACTCCAAGTATATTTTATTCATTTTCTTACATTTTTACAATCTAGTGGATATCTTGGATGTTACAGGTCCTAGGATCTTTTCCTTTTGTGGAATGGCTCGTCTTATGTTGTTCTTTTGTTTCACCAACCCTCGCTCTTCTTTGAGAAGTGTATACTTCACTTTTGTAGCATCCTTTTATGCACACGCACTGAGATAAAGTGTCATTCTATTGCATATATGGGACCTTGCACATGTTTGTTCTCTATGTACTTGCACTCCATTATAAAGTGTCAGGGGGGGGGTTTGATTGCCTTTGTTTTCCATTTACTTTTGTCATGTGAACGTTTCTCCAATGACATTAGCCTTAGGTATCTTTATTTTTGTTTGTACTCTCTCTGCACCTTTGATGTTCCTGGTATCATGCGGTTCATATTAGATGATCTTTTCAGTGTACTGATCATTACTCCCTTGTCAACATTGTGAGGGGCTTTCTACTATTGGTTCTAATGCTTCCTTGGTTCAATAGTGTGAGCTATGTATTCAGTATTTGATTCTATGTACTAGGCAAATGCAATGGTTGGGTACCTATGCATTCCAGTGAGATGGATCATTTACCATATTGACACTCTTGATTTTCTATTTTTGGACGCACTCTTCCAGCTTTGATTGATCAACTATTCAGACTTTTGGTGTTTTTATGCCATCCGTATTTTCGAGTTCAGGTGTTTGCCTTTGGTTACCTCCTGATTCGAGTAGTGTCATTTGGGCACTCATGTAGATTACAGTATTTTATATCTTTGAATTTGGTTGTTTGCCTTTGATTGCCTCTCGATTCGAGTAGTGTTATTTGAGGGTACTCATGCAGATTGCAATCTTCTCTACCTAGTCATATTTTAGTGGAGGATCTTCAGATCATTAGTTACTTCTTGATAGAGTTTACAGCTTCTTGCTTCAGTGATGTTGTACATGTTCATCCTTGTTCCTATTTTCTAGAACATTCCTAGTTTTGGAGGCTTCTTCAAACCTTCAGACTAGTCTTTGTCTCTTTTTGGAGAAGATTTTTTCCCATGTGGTTTTCTCTATTTCTCTATTTTTCATAGACTCTCTTTTGTACTTGGGTACCTGATCAGGCCTTTTGTTACCAAGACCCATTTTCTTTCAGTGGTTCTTTCTAGGTTTTTAGCTTCTCCCAAAGTTTATCTTAAGGGGAGGTGTTAGAGTAATAAGTTGTTTACTTATTAATTAAATCATGATTTGATTTAATTACTAAGTCACTTATTATTATTTTTTGCTTAAGCTAAACTTTAGCCATATAATAATTAATTGCTTTATTAATTATTATTGTGCAACCTAGGTTTTACCTTTTTAGTGTTTTTTATCTCCTTTTATAAGGATTGATCTCTTTTGTAATCTTATTGAGAAACATTCATTTTATTGAATTGCAACTTTTGTTTTTACACATCAAGAATATCTCCTCTTTCATGGATCCACGCATTCAGGCCTCTTTAGCCTCTCTCTCTCTCTCTCTCTCTCTCTCTCTCTCTCTCTCTCTCTCTCTCTCTCTCTCTCTCTCTCTCTCTTTGTGACAGGTGTTTGCGCGTAGGTGTTCTTGGGAGCTGTGGGTTATTTTCTCATCAACTCTAATAGATTACACAGTCGTCGTTATCAAAATCTCAATGATGGAGGCCAAATGGGATCATTGTAAAAAGTATGGACTATTTTCTAAATGGTGTGAATCATGAAAATCTATGGAAAGTGTTGCAAGATGGTGGAAGTGGACATATATAGGTCTGATAAGTATCACTATCCTCTCATAAAATTTCTTTTTTATATAATGTAAGGAGGAACATTAAAATATGAACTATTAAATTGCAATGAAGTAATTTACAAAGGGTATGATTTCAAATTTATTGAATGGCAACTGAATTTTGATAGTAAACAGTATAATCCTAAAGAATCTTCCAAATGGGTCAAAAAATCCAACTTGTCAATATAATTACCACACATCGATATCCTTACATAAATAGGAAATTTATTAGGGGGTTTCATTTGGGTTGAGGAAATTTCCAGTTTTCCATAGATGTTAAAATTTTAGTAGATTTAGATATAAATTCAAAATAAATAAAAATCGTTGGAGTTAATAACAGTAAAGGAGATATATTATATTAGATCTATATTATATTTTGGTCCCATGCATCGTAACATAATCACAAGATTAAAAAATTATACCCAACATAAAGCTAGGATTAGCTTCATGAATAACCTCGGGCATGAGTAAGGAGTTAACATATGCTTTAATAATGAAATAGGAGGTTTCATGCTAGAATACATTACAACATCTTCATGTTATAATCAAGTATTGTGGATGAAACAAACTTTGAAGGCTATAGGTATAACTTTTGATGGGCATATTTCAATCATGTGTGATAATACCAGTGTTATAATATTTCAAAGAATCCAGTGCAACATTCCAAAATGAAACATATATCTATTAGGCATCATTTCTTGAGAGAGAAGGTGTTGGTAAAAGAAGTCAATATTGAGTATGCTCCTACAAAGGAGTAGATAACATACATATTTATAAAACATTTGTGCAAGGATAATTTTGAGTATCTCAGGGGGAAGTTGGGCATTCTTCCCCTTTCTAGTGTTTAGTAAATGCACCAATGTGTGCATTGGTCCAATGAATTGCATGATTAATTTGATATAGATCCATGCTTGTTGGCTTCCTCTCAGGGGGAGCATAGTGAATTCCTAAGAGGGAATTTGGGCCATTTTCATTATTGTCAAAGGGGGAGAAGAACATAGAAGAATATAGAAATTTGATGTTGATATCTTTTAATGGTGAGTTGTTTGATTTGTTATTGATGAATGCTACCATCCATGACAAAGGAGGAGATTTTTAGAAGGTGAAGTTGATTCTATTATTGATGTTTTCATTAATGGTTATCATTGATGTCAGCATATCTGATGCATAGAAAAGGTTTACATGTTATTTGGTTATTTTGGTGTATCGATATCAATATCGATAAAAGTTTGCATTGAAGGTTGTTATTTAATTTATTTTCCTTATTTGTGTTAGTGTTGGTCCTATTTTGTGTGCAACATACTATGGAATTAGTTCTTTATTATCTTGGACATGTTTTTTGTGCTTTCGTTGATGCATTTGAGTTGTAACGTATAGATCCTATCTATTGGCACCAAAGATCTTGGAGATGGTGTAGTGTGTTGATATGTACAAGGCATGTTGTATTGAGTGAGGTGGTCCACATTTCACTCCTTATCCCTGTAGGAATGCTTTGGTGTGACCTATTTTAAATTGGTTTACGTCGACTTGGTTGTTGGCATCAAGAAGTATAAGAAGAGTGTAATCTCAGTTGTTGATGTGATGTTTCTATGCAAGTAATATGCAAACTAAGTGTGAATTTGACAAGGAAAGATTTATGTGTTGATGTTCATGTGATTTGATGCAATAGATAGCAGATTTTTATATTATTTTTGTATTGTGGAGTGTTATTGATAGTGGTTTCAATTGTTGATTCAAAATAATTTCTTATATTCTAATAGTGAGCCTAATTATATTGGTAGTGAGCCTATTTATATTGGAAGATTGTCTCTTTTATATTTAAGGGTAGTTAGCCTAATTGGTAGTGAGTCGAATATAAATGAGAACACTGGTAGTGATCCCTTGTAAAAATAACCTTAATTAGAGTTCATTTCGTGAGAATTAGTTTCTCCATGGCTTTTCCCAAATTGGGTTTCCACGTAAATTTTGGTACTCATTGTGTAGATGGTTTTTATGATTTTATGTGTAATTTTTTTATAAGTTTATGATTGGTTTAAGTTCTTACCAATTTAGTAAAATTTTAAGTAAGTGTTTGTGAATAAATGTTTCAACCTCTCCCCCCCCTCAGTTATTTGTCTTGTTCAAAACAAAGGTGTCAATTATTGAACCTCTAGGAATACATAATAAATATGTAGAGTAGATGATAAGTATAGTGTGCTATTGAGTAGGGAGAGATAGATAGATAAAGGATAATAAAATGGAAAGTCTTGATTATAAATTTATTTGTAGGGATTAGTTGGAAATGAGTTTTTATTTTGTTGCAATCTAATTGTTAATAAGTATCATAGATTCTAAATTTTTGTTTTGTGTTAGTGCATTGAAGTTGTAGGCAAGAGGATCTTTTTCTTGCATCATTTGGTATCAGACTTAATTGTTTTGAGTGTGTGGATAAATCACCAAAGTTGAGGTAGTATGCACTAAGACCTCCAAGTGAAGTGTGGATTTGTGTAAACAAATAATTGATTATGAGGTAGTTTGCACATGAAGGTGGGAAGTCATTGTGGAGAGTTCAAAATGACCACTACAAGTATGCAAAGTTTTGAGTGACTGGGAGATTGAAGGTGTAAGGAAAAGTAAATATGAGTAAAATATCACAACAACAATGTAACATGTAACTACTATGCAATAAATCAAACTCTACAAATTTTGCTTGTAGAAAATTAAATCTACATGTATAACTATAAAAAAATTAAAGAAAGTAATTGCAAGAGCTAATCGACATTTAATAAAAAATAATTCATAACAAAAATAAATAATTGAAATTAATTTTAATTTGAAATACATTTTTCATCTCTATAGCTACAAGTACTGATTTAAAGATAAAAACCTAACACATTTATGATTCATGTTGAAGTGTTGATAAGTACATTTGACTATTTGTTAGATAGGGGGAGCATCATCAAGATTCTTTACCCCTAGCAACAAACCAAATGGTTCCCTATACATCCTCCAACTGGAGAATGACCCTAACTTTCTCAAGGGTGTAACAATCAATGGATCTACTGTCATATGAGATTTGTTGTTAAGACCCTACACTACTCTAGTTGATCACATTCTAGGTAAACCCCTATCTACTATGACCTCATTGACTTAGAGGTGTAGCCAAGTCTTACGAATAAGCATACACTTGCTAAGCCATGAATCACCTTGGCCAAAGATTTTTAAAATTTTAACATGAATTAACATGTCATCCATGTTCAACACCCTAGTCATCTAGAACATAAATTTAAGGTTTAATCATACTAAATTATTAGAAACAATCATATGCCACTGCAAAGTTACAAGGTTTTAAAGCACATATGAGGTAGTATTAATGAGTTACCCACTTCCCATTCATGAAAATTTCTCTAGTGTATAAATCAACTGATTCACTACCATAGAGATTATCAATTTACGTATAGGGTTAAATAGGTCAATCTATCATGAGAAATAAATTTTATACCTTTTCCTTATAATTAATAATTAATTAATTTCATAAGTGTGTATTATACTAGCTCTTAAATACACCTATAAACTCAT